>JAGDQO010000535.1:0-413178 GCA_018342035.1 Solanum appendiculatum
TAAAATTTCCAAATTGAACTTAGAATTGGATTGCAAATTTTTAAAATTTATTTTTAACATTATTATTAAAGTGAGTAAATTTCAATACTTATGGTCTGGTGGACCCTTGTACTTGTATGAGTTTGTATTGTGAACCCTTCTACTTAGCATTTTATCAACTGAACCCTTAAACTCAATAAAACACAATATATTAAACCCCTCTAACCATTGACCATGCTTATGTGGCATTAAAATAGCTGAGTTGGTGAGAACACGACCACACGCTAGTTAAGGCAAGTGAACATCATATTTTAAATTTTAAATTATTAAAATTATAAAAAAGTAAAATAATAATTTTTTTAAAAAGAAGAAAAACATCCAACTTCTTCCTTACACCACTTCTTTTTCAGCCACCCCCACCCCCATCACTGCCCCAACCACATTCTTTTTTCTTCTCCACACCCTATCGTTATCTTCTTTAGCCGATCTTGGCATTGGCACTTTCGCGATGTCAAGTTTCATGGCGATTATTAATAGAGGGAGAGAGCGACGTTGATTTCATGGTGGTGCTCGCCGGTTCGCAGTGGAGTGAGAGGGAGAGAGGTGGCGCTGGTCCCATTTTCGTTAGAATGGGGGTGATGCTAGTCCCTTTTCCGCCAGAATGGGAGGCGGCGAGGGAGTTTGCTGGTACGCCGGAAAGGATGGAGAGGAGACGCCATTTCTGGTGGTTCGCATGGGGTTGTCGGTGGTGTGGAGAAAGAAAAACGGTGAAGAGGAGAACGAGGCGGGAGATGGCACGAGGAACTGGTCATGGCGGCGAAAAGGTTTGCCAGCCGGAGCTGGTGGTGCGGCCGATTGTTGGTTATGAGAAGGCCTGATAAGAGGAAAGGAAAATGGTGTGCTGCCGAGGAGCCCAGATTTACTTTAAGAAATAATTTAAATTTTTATTATTTTATTTTTATTTAATAAATTTAGTTAATTTTTTAAAATAACAATTAGTGAAGATAATGATGATATATATTATTAATTCAAATGACATGGATTTGATATGTCATCTATTCAAGGGAGAGTGATCTACACACATGGTAGGAGAGGTTTAAAAATTGTTTTTTGATTGAGTTTAAGGGTTCAATTGGTAAAAGGTTAAGTAGAAGGATTCACAATACAAACACATACAAATACAGGCTCCACCAGACCATTTCGCCCATATATTATTACGTAAAGTTGACTATTTCATTTTCCACCCATAAGGTCTTAATTAGAGCAGTAAGGCTGTTCAGGTTTGGTGGGACAAGCAGGAAAAAATGGCAGTTTAGGTAAATCAGTCCTCCATTATCAGCCGCCTAGTATTACTACCCTTCCCAAAAGTCAAATAACATCAAACACACAAGACAAATGTCTTTCATCCATGTTACAGCTTCGTTAGAAACTAGGCTGCTGCAAAAATAATAATCCTAAGATGCTCAGTTTTCTTCACATAAACAATTAGTAGCAGCCATGGTCTTCCATGATCGAAAGCTGATCTTTGAATCACTTGATAATTCTACCGGTAAAACTTGTAGCAGTTATTATTGTAACCCAAAAGAGAATACTTCTGGAATTTGTCCAATTTCATGTCTGTATATTTGTTACCCAATCTGTACTTTTCCCCTGTTTTCTGAAATCCAACCACCATTGCCACCAAACTTTTTCACCCCCAAAGTTCCGGTTCCTCCGTCTCCACATAAACCCATTATTTCTATCTTCTTGATTATTCTATTTTCTGTGTTGGCCACTTCTTTCTTTCTTTTTTGTTGCTTTGTGGTTTACAGAATCCGGAAAGCAAGAATTTTGTCACGACCGCAGCAGCGAGTTGAAGAAGAAGAAGAGGAGGAGTTTAGTGATATTGTTGATGAAGATATTCATGGACCTATGCTGGATCATCCTATATGGTACATTAGAACCGTGGGTCTTCAGCCATCAATCATCAACGCCATCACGATTTGTAAGTATAAAACAGGGGAAGGACTAATTGAAGGAACAGATTGCTCTGTTTGCTTGAGTGAGTTTCAAGAAGATGAAACTCTTAGGATTTTGCCAAAGTGTAACCATGCTTTTCACATACCTTGTATTGACACTTGGCTTAGAGCACACACCAATTGTCCCATGTGCCGTGCCGGCATTGTCATCGCCCCAGCCGTCGCTCCATCGTTGCCTGAACAGGTATTTTTGAAGCGTGTGACCATTTTATTTAAAAGTCGTAGAGAAAATATAATTTTATTTAATTATGTCTTCAATTTGGTATTGTAAGTGAATGTAATAGCAGTTATAGCTTAATTGGAGAGCTGCTTATATCTTCACCTTAGGTACACTTTTTATTTACTAATTATGTCAGTATTGCAGAATTCAGGGCCAAGACATGAAGAAGAAGCTAATGCGGGCATTTCAGAGAATGCCACGGAATTAACTCTTGACATCGAAAATGTAGACGAGACATTAGAAATAAGTAGAATGGATATCAGTGGAAACTCCAAGGAAGATGTGGGGAATGGTACTAATGAAGGAGTGTTAAGTGAATTTTGTGCATCAAGAAGATCAACATCATTGGAATCTTTAAATACAGCTTCTATATTAACTTGTGCTTCAGTATCAAAGTGTACTTTGGATGGTAATGAGATGTCAGCAGGAATGAAAAATCTTTGTGTGGACAGAGTAATGCAAGAACAGCAAATGATAAGAAGAAGCCAGAGTGCTGTTCTTCTTCGGTAAAGCGATCAGAATCCTTTTAAAGTGATCAGGCATATGAAAATTCCAAATGTCTCAAGAACTCTTATAAAGATGAGAGTTTGCCCTTTCCCTTCCCCCACTTTCCTCCATTTGAAAATCAAAATTAATACTTAAAAAAAAAAATTTGAAAAAAAACAGAACTGTATCTATTGCTTTAAAATGTATGAGCTACTGAATATTAGTTGTAATAAGTGTAGTAGTATAAAAAGTTTGATGAGGCTGATGAAAAATGGAGATCAGCCAAAGAGAAAAGAATTTCTCTCATATTTGTCAATGCCAAAGGCTTCTGGCAAATTTTCCGTTTGTACAAAGAATAATTATGTCCTTTCTTCTTACTACTTTTTTTAAGGTTTTTTTCTGTCTTACAAGTTCTGTGTTCTTTTATTTCGAATGAATGCCAAATCATTCATACTAAGCTAGCGTCTAAACATAAATTCCTAAATATTTTTGGCAAGTCAATTACTGGAAGGTCTACTGTTTATTTATGAGGTTATTTTCAAGAATTTTCATAATGTGTCCTTATTAAGAGTTGGTGTTTAACTTTTGCCTCGTTTAACAAAAGTAATGTTTTAGATCTTGATAGCACGAAGGCTAAAAGATATAGTGTTAATCAATATTTATTTAACTACAGTATTAATGACAACAAAACTTTGCAGAAACAATAAAATTTCAAAGTTTATATCATATAGCTAGCAGCAGAATTTAATAACATCAACAGAAATTAAAGACTGTAAAAACATATCAGTATCTGTAATGTTTTTATGAAAAACGACAGAAAGAAATCGAGCCCACTGAATGCACAGTGTCCCCTTAAGGAAATTATTCCCCTCTAGTATCCAAGGTTTGAACTGGAATAGATCCTCTCAGGGTAGAACGACTTATTCACCAGAGTATTGATACCCAAAACGTTGGTGTCAGCGAACCAGTCAACGGCAGCAAAGTACCCGAATAATTTTATAATTGTGCAGAAAAAGAAGAAGGAGTTCAGAAATTTCGTAATTAAAAATCTGAGGAATCACAGGTATTTATAGCCAAGAAGCACTGTTTCCAAAAAAGGTTGCAACCTTTCAGAAACCACACGACCGTTCATGAAAGTTTGCAACCTTCCAGAACAGTCATGGTTGTTCATAAAAGGTGCGGATCCGGGTTGGGTCGGGTCTTTTCGGTTAATTAATTAATTAAAATAAACTTTGTCCAAAAAATAATCTCTCGATCGATTCATTTTCCAAAGCCGAAGCCGAAGACGAGAGAGCGACGATGGCGCGAGGGGTCCCTCTTTCCAAGCCTTTAAACAACTCGTAGAAGTGTTTTTCTGTTTAAACACTTTAACTTTTCTTTCCACTACCGATGAGGGAGAAATGTTCTTTTCTCACTAAAGCATAAAAGAACCTTTCAAATTCCTCTTTTCATCTTCCCTCCATTTCCCATTAATTCTTACTATATACCCAACAAATAGTAAGGCGCGAAAGCTACTCCTTAAACCGCGTTATAGTTGAAGATGGAAGACAGAAAAAATAGCATGATTAGTAACCTCTTGCAGCACTCTTCTTGTGAAAATAAGAGACTAGAAAAACAAAATTTCTTTTGGTTCAGATAACTTGTGATTCTCTTCCTCCTTAATTTTCTTCGTATAGTCTGTAGAAAATTAATTTCTTATTTGTGGTTGGTTTGAATTTATTTGGTTGTATAAACTTGAAAATGTCACTATTGAATTTTACCGAGCTTGATTATTGAAAAAGACAAAGTAGGTTTATGGATTGGCATTAGAATGTAAATATCTAATATAGAGCTGATTTGGACTATCTTAAAGCAAAAATGTGAATACAAAATTTTCCCACAATAAATTATGGCGATCTTCTAAGATTTGTGACAATGCAAATTTTACCTATTATAATTTAAAAATCGGGCTCATCAATATAAAACCGTGATAACTTGTCATTATTTTACTACCTACCTAATTTTGGGTGCCAACGAGCAAATAATTTGGCCCTGTCAATATTAAGATGGTAGGTAGGAAAATAAATTACTCAAAAGTCTATAAATCCTTTAATGATCTCTTATTGATTTCTACAATTTTCTATTGATTCTCTAGAAAATTTGATTTAGTCTTACACATGATATCGTCTATTTCTTTTTCCTTTTGTTCTCTTAGTCAAGAACACATTGCATGAACGGCAAACAAAAATTTCCCAACCGATTCCCTAATTATTAGAGAAAAGAAAAGAACAAAAGAAGACGATAACATGAGTACCCCGTGAAAATTAGGGAGTAGTATTGTATGGGTATAAATTGAATTCCTAACCAATTCCCTAATTAAATTCTAACTTCGCTTCTGTTGGTGTATTAATGGGTAAAAATTAGGCATGACACATGAACGAATATTAATGAAGAACCACGTGGTAAGAAGAATAGGTCATACGTGACTCAGTAGGGATAGTGTCAAATATTGTTTACCGGTGAGAGAAATTATGTTCACAGAAGTTTCGAAACCAAAACAATCAAGATCGGTGTCATGTCAACAAAAAATCCGTATAACTTTGGAAGTATGGGATTGGGTACCGATCAAGATATGATCGAAAGTACGGGGAAGTTTGAGATCTCCGTCAGCCGTATAACTAAAATAACATGAATCTAATGAACTTTATGACGATAAATTTATGAATTATGCTCCGTGAGGTTTAGATAAGAGAACAACTTTCTTTTATTAGGTGTACTACACCATATTGTAATTTATCTTGTTGTTTGTCTACAGAATTTGAACAATTACGTTGCACTAGAAAGTATTGTGATTTGTGGCCAGCCCTATTGTATCGATGCATAACTATATAACATTTACCTTTCCTACCAAAAATAATTTTAAACATTCCGAACATGCAGGACAGAAATTTAAATGCTGAGTCCGAGTTAAGCTTTTGGCAAACATAATTTCAAACCTCATTTATGAAGATTTGAAGTTTGAATGAATTTCAAATTCAAACATGAGATCTAGAATTATCGATTTTAGCAAAGCTTTACTTCAAATTATATATGTCCAAATTTAAACTTTGACTTTTCAAATTAGACTTTCGATTATAAAATTATATTTTGTTAGAGTTCAATTTCAGACTCGAAGCAAAGCAACACCATTAGCAATATTCAGTCTGGTTCTAGGGAAGAAACATCCATGAAAAGGATTATTTCATGAAAAGAAACAACAACAGTATATTTAGTATAATTTCACAAGTGAAATCTGAAAAAAATAGTGTGTATACATTCTTATTTCTATCTTGTTAAGGTAAAAATGTTATACCCGATGCACTCTTAAATTATCTCATCAAGTATGTCATAGTAGCAAAAAAGCCATACTAAAAACAATTAAGAAGAGAACAAGTAAAAACAAACGAGTAATAATATAAACCTCCCAAAAATAATTTACGAAAAAGGGTCATATTTGCCCTTGTACTCTTAGGAAAGGGTTATATTTACCCTTAGTCATACTTTTTTGATATATTTTGCCCTTGCCATTATATTTACCCTTAGTCATACTTTTTTGATATATTTTGCCCTTGCCATCCAACTTTGAGCACATATTTGCCCTTGGACCGTTAAGTATTATACCACAACTTCTATTATCCTACGTGGCACTTACATGGCTCCTATGTGGATATATTTTTAATATAATTAAAATTTTACTTCCTATTTAATATTTTACCCGATCCACATAAATAAAACCCAACACACCTAATTATTTGAAAACCCGTTAGTGACAAGATTTTCCTCAGAAAATTAAATTCACAAGCCTAGATAGAGAGGGAAAGCTGCTTCTGTAGCTTTTTTACCCGTTAATTCTTTGTACCAGTGTTCATCCATGGGTTGACAAGAATGCAATTGTGAAAAAAGAATTAGTTACCAAAATACAAGAACATCAAATTCCTAGACTTCAACATTAAACAATATGTAATATTATACCAACCAATTAAGCTAAAACAATACAATTAATACAAAATCTCAACATCTTCAAATTCAAATCTACATTATCTTCACTTTAATTATTATTATTGCGGAAAAAAATTCAATAAAAAAAGCAAATAACATCGATTTAAAAGCCTTCACCTTAAGATCTTTCGTTGTATCTAAGTTCTCTTTCTACCTATGTTTTTTTATGGATAAAGTGATGTGAGAGAATAGGTAATGGAGTTAGAGTTAACGGGTTTTCAAATAATTGGGTGGGTCAGTTTTATTTATGTGGATCGGGTAAAATATTAAATAGGAAGTGAAATTTTAATTATATTAAAAATATATAGCCATGTAAATGCCACATAGAATGATAAAAGTGGTGGCATGATATTTAACTGTTTAAGGGCAAATATGTACCCAAAGTTGGATGGCAATGATAAATAAATCAAAAAAGTATGACAAACGATAGATATAACTCTTTTCTAAGAGTACCAGAACAATATGATCCTTTTCCGAATAATTTATTAAGAGGATTGTCAAGTCTAAGGTCAAGTAGAAAAAAATAAAATGGGAGGGAGTAACTTAGGAAAATGAAACAAGTGTGATCCAATCTCAAAGGGATAGTAAAACTTTGAAGGCCACTTGTGCTCCCCTTATTATTTCTTGGAAGTCAATCAACGCATTTAATTTGATGCCTTGTTTTTAGTAATTAATTAGTCACTTACACTCAATTTTCTAAAAAGATAAGCTACTTTTGCGTTCTAGTTCCGCAGTCAAAGTCATATAGGTGCTATTTTTTTCTTTCTTTCTATTATTATTTCTATTCTTAAACATATATATATGAAAGATTTGATATTCTTGCAAAGTTCAAGTTTGCTATATATAAGTGAGTATATAAAAACCAAAATTGTTTTGACTTTTCTATATAGATTGACACAAGATTTTTACATCATCAAGTGAGTTAACGAATAATAACAACAAATGTCTACTGTAAATGTGGATGAGTCACATAAAACGTGAGTAACACAAATAACGTACTATGATATGTGTTGCTTCCAATTGCACACGCAAGTGTACGTGGTCGCAGAAGTAATAAGTGGCTCTTTAAGAACCGGAATATCGAACCCACAGGGACTTGTCAATTAACTATTTACTAAATTATACTAGTCTAATTATTTATTTAAGAGTATTAAAAGAAATAAAAGAATGCAAGAATTAAATACTAAGATTAACTTACAGTGATTGGGACAATTCCAGGGCTGCAACATGCATAGGGTTTCATGTATCGCATCTCATGTAATGAATTAACTAAGGTTATCAAATTACTGATTTACAGGGTTGATTTTATGATCATGATCTCTCGACCTCTAATCGCCTACTCCAACTAGCTGTCTAACTACATCGTTGAGCGGGGATAGGCAGTCCTAATTGGCGAGCATTTATATGTCATCCTGTTTCGTAACCAAGTGAGGTGTTCGTCCGGGCGTCACTCCTGAACACGAATCTAAACAAAGTTAGAACAAGCTCTTTGCATTCTCTGGTCTATCTACCTCTTTATCTCTCGAGTCCAAGAATAGACAATAGATTTATTTCTATGGTGATCAAGCATGAAATACTAAAACAAGAATACAAAAGTAATTTAAACGATAACCAACATTAATTCAAAACAATCGATGTTCAACAATTACCCATGGCTGCAGCCCCAGAACAAGGGTCTTTAGCTACTAATACCTAAGAAAAAGAAGAAGAAAAGAACCCTAAAAAGTATTGACAATTTTTCCTTACAAAGTGTCTTCCTTAAAAAGTATCTCCTCCAATAATTATTTCTATGGACTATTTATAGATGTAGAAAACCCTGAATAAAATAACTGAGTCCAAAACAAATTAGGAACCCAAAACCAAAACGGAATTGGATTCCTACGTCCGCGTGAACACTGCCCAACCGCCTCAATTTGCTTTCCTCGCCCAACTTTTCCATATATATAAATATTAATATAATATTCAATTTAATTCATTAAGCTGCCTGTTTGATTTTCCTTCTTCAATCTTTCATAATTAATTCATTTTAGCTCCAAACTTCTTCAACTTTGTACCAATTTAATCCTACAAATAAAATACACTATTTAGCATAATCCATAAAATTCCTGCTCAAAAAAGACAAATATAAATAATAAATATGAGGCAATTAATGATAAGAAAATATATTTTTGGCCTCAGATCAACACCCCACACTTAAACTTTTGTTCGTCCTCGAGCAAACATTAAAGCTCATCTCAAAAATCATACTAGGAAGCCATCACTTTGGTTGATACAAACAATTAGGCCATATTGAAATTTGAAAACATCAAGTACAATTCCGCTCATTATGCAAGACATCCAAATAAACAACAAACCTTTAACCTCCTAACCTCAAGGAAAGACTCTGAACTCATCAAATTTAAGCTTGCTCACCTACTCTCATCAAAGAAAGTTAGTAACATCACCTATCTATCATGAAACAAGTGCCCTCACAAGAAGAAATAGTCCACACACTCAATTCAAAAGATTGAATATAAATTAAGGACTTCACATCAAAGATCAAATCTCACACTCACCAATAAAATTCACATGTATGCTCAAAGAACCATATGCTTGCCCATTATGTACATCTCCACTAATTAAGCATGCTTGAATAGAATCAAATAGGACTTTAACAGGTTGTAATGTAGGCTAAGGGACAGGTAGGAAAATTATATAATAGTGACTCACACTTCTCTAAGCACTTTGTATTTTTAGACTTCATTACCCATTATTTTCTTCTCTTTATTTTCAGCCCTTTCTTCAACAATTATTTCACAAGTAATTCTCATCATCTCAAGAATGCTTCAATCATTTTTTTTCTTTCACAATAATATATTTTTTTTTTCTCAAAGAATTTTTTTTTTTTTTCATGTCACATTCTTTCGAAGAGGGCTTTTTTCATCACTTTGTAACCATCATTGATTTCTTTTTCATTCAACCACCCCTTTTCTTTTTCCAGATATAACAATTATAATCAGTCTATGCTACAGTGCTCAAGAAGCAAGGTGCAAAAACTAGGGATTCAACAAAATAGTTAAGGGCAAAATATGGCTACCAACAAAAGGCTACAGGCTCAAAAGGGCGAACTAGTGATATAATATCTGAAAAGTCTAAAATTTACAAGGCAAATCAAAGAAAGCCTATTATCATCTCCTAAACTGAGCAACACTTTTTATTTCGCTTCAATAACATGCAGGGCAAGTTCTAGACTAAGATGCAAAACATGGAATAAACAAATTCTCACCACACATGGCACATGTATCAATCAAGATGGATCAATTCCACTTCTAAGAGAGACAGGGTCATAACAAACTACAAAATAAAATAAGCTATATACAAAGTCACGACCATGAACCTAAGTGTCAAAGAGTCTGCAATTTCATTAGCAATCAAGCATTCACAAGAACGTACTACTTAAAATTAGGCCTAAATAGCAAGTATCACACAACTCAAAAGGGTCTTTTCTTTTCTCTAAAAAATAAAAAAATAAATAAAAATTTACTCCCTATCGGTTCAAAGGGACTATCCTCAGGAAAAGTACCGAAAACAAAAGCCGAGGAACCCACCTAAAAATACAAAAAGACTCGATAAAGCAGTAAAAACTAGGAATTCATTCCTCCACCCCACACTTAAAAAGATGCTATGTCCCCAAAGCATCAAATAAAATTTAAAACAAGGGTTAGGAAAACTCCCTGAGGCCTCTAGGCCTAGTTAGTAGCATGTTCTCTTAATTTTCATCAAGGGTCGTCACCCCACCCTTAAGCTCAAACGTGCTCCTTAGCTCCAAATTCTTGGGTACTCAGACTTCCCCTAATCTGCAAAAACAAGACCAAAAGAAAAGAAGAAGAAAAATGACACTATAAAAAAAATAAAATAAGAAGCTACACTACCAATTGAGTTGCCTCCCAATAAGCGCCTAATTTAATGTCGCGGCACGACACAAGTAAATTCACTACTTTTCTTTCCACTTTGAACTTATGAATTGTCCCCCTAACTTCGCATCAATTTTTCTGCTCCTCTCTAGGGGCGGTGGTATAAAGATAACAGAACCAAGTAATAAATGTCGCATCTTGCACTTCTTGGCCCTTAAGTGAGGAATGTCGTTTTGTCTATGTGGATTAGAAAACTTTAGGATGTCGGGCCTTGTTCCTCATCTATAGTCAATAGTTTTGAATGAGATCCAAGGTGCCTCAACTCCAAAGCAACATTATTTACAACATTCTCACTTTTGTACTCTTTCTCAACATTGACATTAAGGAATAAGGTATAGTTGAATGGTTGGAATTCCTCTTTTTGCTCCACTATCTCCTTCACATACTTGGCGTACTTGGGAATTCCCTGCAAAATATCAACCAAAGGGAGATTAATGTGAACTTGTTTAAGGAGAGACAAAAACTTACCGAAGCATGCGTCCTCGTTCTGCTTTTTGGACTTTTGAGGAAACGAAGGGGGTGGTTTTAATTGAGGAACAATCCTCTCAACATTCGCATCTTGAACCACTTCTTCGGGTTTCTTTTCTTCTCTCACCGCCTCAGAACTTCTCTTCTTTGGAGCTGATTCTTCCAGTTGTAATCCACTCCTTGTGCTCACCGCATTCGGTTGCCTTGGGTTAGGATCCGTGTCACCCGAAAGATCTCCAGGAGGACGCACATTGACTGCATTAGCCAATTGTGCGAACTGCCTTTCCAGATTTTTCAGCGCTAATTGGGTGTTTCTCAACTCTTCTCCTAACTTGTTGTTGATTTCTGTACTTAGCTTTTGGAACAACTCCTCCTTAGTCATGCCCCCTTGCTTCACACCTTGATTATTTGGCTGTTGAAATTGTTGTCCATTACTTTGTGGTCTGTATTGGTTCAGCCCTTGAGCCTGATTTTGGTGTTGATTCTGATTTCCACCCCATGAGAAGTTGGGGTGGTTCCACCAACTTGAGTTATAAGTGTTCCCATAATTCTGCGTACCTCCACCTCTTTGGGCATTCCCCACTTCATCACCCCTGTCAACATCACAGATAATAGAAGAATCATAATAGGGGGGAGGGGGAGGGGAATAAGAGTTAGGACAACCATTCCAATGACCAAATTGACCACCACATATATGACAAATAGGACACTCGATATCCAAGTGGGGTCCATTACAATAATTACAAGGATACTTCTCACCCAACCACGATTTATCCCAATCAGTCATATCAATAAGAGTACCAAATTATTCAAAGAAAATTTTTTTTAATTGTGTAGAAAAAAAAAATTAACTAAAAAAATTAAAAATAAATAAATAAATAAAAAAGAAAAAGTATAACCTAAAAGAATAGTTAATTTCTAAGTCCCCGGCAGCGGCGCCAAAAACTTGTTGCTTCCAGTTGCACACGCAAGTGTTCGTGGTCGCAGAAGTAATAAGTGGCTCTTTAAGAACCGGAATATCGAACCCACAGAGACTTGTCAATTAACTATTTACTAAATTATACTAGTCTAATTATTTATTTAAGAGTGTCAAAAGAACTAAAATAATGCAAGAATTAAATACTAAGATTAACTTACAGTGATTGAGACAATTCCAGGGCTGCAGCATGCATAGAGTTTCATGTATCGCATCTCATGTAATGAATTAACTAAGGTTATCAAATTACTGATTTACAGGGTTGATTTTATGATCATGATCTCTCGACCTCTAATCGCCTACTCCAACTAGCTGTCTAACTACATCGTTGAGCGGGGATATGCAGTCCTAATTGGCGAGCATTTATATTTCATCCTGTTTCGTAACCAAGCGAGGTGTTCGTCCGGGCGTCACTCCTGAACACGAATCTAAACAAAGTTAGAACAAGCTCTTTGCATTCTCTGGTCTATCTACCTCTTCATCTCTCGAGTCCAAGAATAGACAATAGATTTATTTCTATGGTGGCCTAGCATGAAATACTAAAACAAGAACACAAAAGTAATTTAAGCGATAACCAACATTAATTCAAAACAATCGATGTTCAACAATTACCCATGGCCGCAGCCCCAGAACAAGGGTCTTTAGCTACTAATACCTAAGAAAAAGAAGAAGAAAAGAACCCTAAAAAGTATTGACAATTTTTCCTTACAAAGTGTCTTCCTTAAAAAGTATTTTCTTTCCCCGCTTTTTCTCCAATAATTATTTCTATGGACTATTTATAGATGTAGAAAACCCTAAATAAAATAACTGAGTCCAAAACAAATTAGGAACCCAAAACCAAAACGGAATTGGATTCCTACGTGAAGTGCACCGCCTCAAACTCTTGTTGCCTTCCCTTCTGCCAATTTCGCCATTCCAATTTGCAATATGCAATATGCACGTCTTATATATATTATATTATTATATTGAATTTAATCCATTAAGCTGCCTGCTTGATTTTCCTTCTTCAATCTTTCATAATTAATTCATTTTAGCTCCAAACCTCTTCAACTTTGTACCAATTTAATCCTACAAATAAAATACACTATTTAGCATAATCCATAAAATTCCTGCTCAAAAAAGACAAATATAAATAATAAATATGAGGCAATTAATGATAAGAAAATATATTTTTTGCCTCAGATCACTGCCTATCAGACAACTCAAATAATAAGGTCAACAAATTAAACTATTTAGTATTATAGTTCACAAATTTAAGGCAGTTCATGTGATCTTTTTCATAATTAAACAAAAAATTAACGGGTCAAGAATAGATTTGAACCTTTTAATTTCTACAATTTATCATGCGTGTCAGAAGAGCCTATACACATAGGATCATGTGCTATATAATATATAATATCATCAACTAACTGTTAACTTTATATTGAAGAGTGAAATTTCTAGACCCTCTATACAAAAAGTGCCAATAGTTTATTCAACTCTATATATTTAATATTATAAGTAGAGTAGTATATAACAAGATTGTTTTAGTGTCATTATCACCACTGCAGAATGCCAAACTTTTCCATGTAATCATGTTACACTAATTCTCTTTTTTCTATTGACACCGTAACAATGTTCTATTTTTTAGATTGATTTTCGATTTTTGATGTTGCCATATTCTTTCACAGGTATAAATAAGTTTGATACTTTTAACATTTTAATATCCTAAGGAACACATCAATTTACAATTAATTATCTAAAAAAAAGTATTCTTTCTGTCTCAATTTATATGACACTTTTTATTTTTTTATTTTTTATGTTTCGTAATAATTATATTTATACTTCTCATTTTAGTGGTAAGTGCAAAATGGGACACCAACCCAACAAATTGTGCAACGTTGGTTTGGCTTGGGTCGGTTCCTTAAAATCGACATATAATGTCAATTTTGTTCAAGGAACGTCTGTCGGTTTAATTATTTTCACAATATTGGTTTATTTATTTTACACCCACACAATGAGTAAACAAAAATACTTCGACGGACAACCTTGATTGAGTAATTTCATTTTATTTTGTTAAAATATTTTTAATTAGATAATTATTTTAAAAATTCCAGAAAACTGACCTCGTCTGGCGGTTTCTTATTCGGATAAACTACTTTATTAGACATACATTACCACCATATATACTAATTTTACCTCTACTTTTAAACAATTACATATATTATCACTTTTAATATTTTAGACCATATAGAATCAATATTCATCTCCCTTAAAACTATGATTGATTAATTATCTTTACATTTAAACTCCAAAATTAGTATTTTAATTAAAAACAAATATTTTTCTCTCAGAGAGTATGAGTTAGGGTAAAACTCAAACTCTAACTTTTCCTCTTCCTCTTCCCTTGATCAGTCCAAATTTACTGAGAAGAAACACTCCATTAAAATGGATGTTCAACAGTTTGACAAATCACACATCAAATTCTTAGCCTTTGATTTTCTCATTCTCAAACCAATCTCCCATGAATCCACCATTTTTTATCGCAAGGGAGACACCTCTCGCGCGCAGAGACAATGGGTAATGTTGTAAGCAGAGATTTCAAGCCCAATAGATTCATCAAATTTGATATTGACGATGGTACTGGTTGCATACCTTGTATACTATGGATCAACCAAGAAACTTCACGTCACTTTTCCTGTCGGATCTAGGCACAGTGAGCAACACCGATGAATCAAAAGGTGAAGCAAATACTGCCGCGATGAGATGCCCTGACCAGCCACGAACGTAATCGAAAAGTTTCAATAAGCGGAGTTTCACGCATGTATTTGACACGTTATTGATGTATCTGATACATTATTGAGATACGATTATATGTATCTAGTTTTTATCACTGTATCTTATTAAGTGTGTATGTATCTAATGAATATATTGGAGATTTATGTATTATTGAAAATTTACGCATTTATTTGACACAATTTGTTCTGTCATGTATCCGAGTCTTGTCATATGTATATGGTCTTCTTATATCATGTATCTTAATATTATAATATATATTTGTTATGTTATTACAATATATCTAACTATTTTCATATTTATCTGAGATACATGATTTTGAATATAACGTATGAATTTGATACTTGATATATCAAATTATACATATAAAAGATACATGAAATAATATTAGCTCATATAAATAGATACATGAAATTAATATTAGATCATATAAATAGATACATGAAATTAATACTAGATACTTCTATGATACATATGAATGTACTTGTATGATACTCATATATATTGATAATAGATATATCAAATTAAGATACATTAAATTTCCAGAATTAATTATCCATGTATTTTGAAAATCATCAAGTACTCCTCTAATTAAGGAAATTAGTTACAACTAATTAATTTAAATAAATAAAATATGTATCTCGATTTTCAAATTCGGCAGATACATGTATCTCGCGAATTCAGACTCACGTATCCTAAGCACGAAATATGGTAGAGGAAGTAATATTTGAAACTATCGGGAATCTTAGTAATTAGGACCTAAACTAGTGGGATTTATGTAGTTTGCGCTTGTTATTCAATGTGAAGATCAACCATAGAGTACTATCAAATGATAATTCTAAATCTGAAATCAATTTTTCGCCTTATAGAAATTCTTGAGTATGTTGAACTCCGGATTAATTGGTTTCTCCAAAAGATCAACCATAGAATTCACGACAGCTATAAGAACACTCAAATATGATTTTTAGTAGTGTAATAAGATAAGCTTATTTTGGATCACAATTTTCATTTCATTCTTAAACTTTGTGTCCAAACAAATACCTTTACATAAATTGAGATGGAGAGAATAACAAAATACAGTCCATAATTTTATAGTAGCCAGATATATACTGTGTCCAATTTTGTGCATTTGAAAATTTCATACTCGAGATCTTAGTTCAAAAAAGTAAGCACTTCATAATATAACCTAATTAAGTGCATCACTATATTAATATAGGAGTGATTATTTTTTTCATTTGATAAATAGATCAATTTAAAGAGAGAAGTACGCCGTTAGCTCCATGTATATTGAGAGATATATAATGATGTAGGGAATGGACAAACTATATATGAGTGAACTCTTTTGGAGCTAACTAGTTAGCATGCAAACGTTATTGACTATTGTGATAAAATTAAAGTTGATGCATGTAAAGTGGTACACGAGAGTCAAATTACCAAGTAATATTGCGCATGCAATGCATGTCTAAAATCACTTTTTTTTTTGTGTGTGTGAGAGAGAAAATGAGTAAAAGTAAATTGGTTCAAGTAGATGTTCTTTTTGACGTTAAAACAACTATGAGAAAGTTGCAAATCTCAAAGTAAAGTATTTTTTCTGTACTCCAAATTATCACAAGCATAGGGTACCTCTTAAATAAATATACAAAAAGAAAAAAATAGTCCCTTCATGTTTTACTTTGAATTATATTGTTCTGTCGTTAGTAGCTAGTTACTAATTATTAGTACTCCCTCTCTAAAACACTTTGTGCCTTCAGACTATGATTTGAATTGTATGACACATGAAATTCGACTCGAATGCGTAGTGAATATGGTTGTACTTACGTGTAAAGATCAATTCTAAGGCCATAATTAATTAGGAGTGATAAATGAGTGGATCGAATCGAATATGAGTCGATTGAATACGAGTTAAATAAAAATGAATAAAATATTCGATTCGATTCATATTTTAAATAGGTAAAAACGAGTAACGAATGAATAATATATGTGGATAAATATGGATACCCATATTATAATAAGGATCTTGTTAAAAGATTTAGAAATAAAATATTTTACCACACTCCTCACCCCCCCACGCCCCACCCCTACAAAAAATAAACTTAAAACTTTTGAAATATGTTTTTTTTTAAATTAATTTTTTTTATCACCACCATCCCTAACCCGGCCCCCAACGCCCTGTCAACCCACCCCCAACCCATGCTTAAAAATATATATTTTTTAATTTTTATTTTAAAATTAAATTTATTCTTAACTGCCCCAACCCTCCCCCCCTCCCCCATGGCCCCGCCCCTATCCCAAAATAAAAATGTAAAAACAAATTAAGGTTTTTTATTCCCCAAAAAAAAATGTAAAAAAAATTAGTTTGTTTTTTATTAAAAAAATTATTTTTTAAAAAAAATAATCACCCCTCCCCTGATCACCTACACCAAAAAAAATATTAATACCACTTTTTTTTCTTTTATGAATAAACATCTTTTACCCATTTTACTCATTTAACTATTCATTTTTAAATGGGTAATATGAATATTATTCATTTTTTACCCATTTTAAATGAGTTGGGTAGCCAGCCCATTTAAAATTGATAAATATGAGTAGATATTCATATAAATTACCCATTTTGTCACCCCTAGTCATAATTAAGGGAACACTAACACAAAATTGAGTATAAAGCTTCTCTACCAATTAAGTATTCGTATAAGTTTATACAAATGCCAACTTCAAATAAACATATAACTTAGAATATAAAAATTTCATGGTCCATTAATATCTATCAAATTAAAGATCTCTAAGTCTAGTTTCCAAGGCATGAAACTGATCATCACTTATACTTTTCTACAAGAAAATAATGATCATTTTACTAAAAGAACGTGGTACAATGGACTATAGAAAAATCTGCCACAAATTCTATTTTCACCTGCGTTGGATATGCTGTAGCATATCATAGTATGCCCCAGCATATCCAAATGCATATGGGACCTGACGAGATTCATTAAAGTTCATTGCATGTCTCCTAAATTTTTCATTCTTCTCTCATTTTTTCAGGTTTTAGGTTGATTTTCTCTCCTCTATTATCCTCAATCTCCAACACTAAGACAATTTTCTCTCATATATTTTTAAGTATTTTAAACCTCCAAATAAATAATTATAAATTTATAACAAAATAATACAATATTAGGATTCTTAAGAAATTTCATGTCAAGGTTTAGGAACGGATTTCCTGGAGTTCTTCAATATTAGAATTTCTCTTCAAGTATTTTGGAGTGATTAAGAAATGTAACGCTATATCTAAGTGTGGGAGCATCATTGTTCCTCCACACAATCAATTTTTCATGTTTATGTGATTGCCTCCATGAACTATTAAGTTATGTACCAAAAAGCTATTTTTTTTGTGAGCTTCCATTCGTGAGCCAATTAGGGTTATTCTATGAGTTTTGTAATGTTTGTTTATTTAGATTTAATTCGAACTCATCATGAATTCCTACGAATTATTTGTCTATGCTCATTATTATTCGATTCCATGAATTTTATAAAATAATATGATTTACTAAAAATATAATTTTTCCATCGAAGAGAATTTTAAATAATTCCTTTCCAGGATCTTGCTTATAAAGAAGAAAATATATCATATATGATTTGAGTCAATGCTCCGCAACATGATTTATGAACAACAAATTGAGTCAAGGCTCCACGATATGGTTTATGGACTTTCAAGCCAAACATGTTTTTCATGAACGTTTTGCCAAATTATAATATATGGCTTAAATCTATTTCATGAAATTTTTGGCGTGATGATTAACAACGAGAAAACATAACTTCAGTCAACACAAATGCCAGAAACTATGTTTGTCAACTTAAAGTTAAGAATTATACTGTTGGTTCGGACGACTCCTCTATTAATTCCTAATAAAGACTTATTATATGAATTCACAAGACATGTATGCCTCATATCAGCTGGTGGCAAGGCATAAGGTGACTAATTAGTTGATCTGACTGAAATTAGACTCCATGTGCTTCCATGATGGTTATGTAGAATTAACTTAAATAATATGATAAATTATGAAATAAAAGACTATTCTTATGAGTTACGATTTATGAAAAATGGTATTTGGTAAAGGTCAACCTCGTGACTTTAAATCTTTCGATTTTACTTTACGGTTCACTCATGATCTTCAGCTATATAGTGTACTTCACATCTCTGTTGTGTTTCATTTAGTTATGTTTCATTCAGACATTTTACATACAATACATTTTATATATACTTATGTCCCTTTTGCTAGGGATGCTATATTATAAATGACGTAAAATTGGGCACTCTGAATAATCAAGCAGCATGTTAAATTTTATGTTTCACTTATTGGTGAGCTCCATTTGTTCTTGGAGCATAATAAGTCAATTTCATTTTGTTTAAGCTTATGGGCATATGAGGAGGGACATGTCCTGGTAAATAATATTGAGTCATAGTAAAGACTTCATAGATGATCAGTTAGTATGCTCTTATACTTGTATTATAGTTTTGATCTTTGTGTCAATTTATGAACTTAAACCTATGATTTATGAAAAATACTTTATTTATAAAATTTATTCTTTTATGTTTAACATATCTCTCAAATGTTTTTATATTATGCATTCCACTTATGTCTAGATGTATGTTTTATATTAAAATCATGTTATGAATTCGCTCGGGACTTGGCTCCTGACCTGACATATTCTTTAAGAAAATTTTAATTAATAGAGGTGTATTTTAATAAATTAGCTTTATTAATGATGCTTTGGATCTATATATTTGACTACTAACTGAGGATAATTTGCAAAAAATGAACAAGTAAAATATTATCCATCTATTGTTAGTATAATGCCCAAGTAAAATGAAATGAAGAGAGTACTTTCTTCGATCTACTTCTAATTGTCATACTTACTAACATTAATTGGTCCAAAATAGTTGTTTAGAAAATTAAAATCTAATTAACTTTTAGTTCTCATCTTTATCCTTATACAATAAATGTTGAGAAGATTTATGGTAATCATCATTAATGTCATGCACATAGTAAATTTCATGTAAGAATATCTAAAAATATATTATTTTAAATAGTGCTAATTAGTTATGTTCGTAGTTTCACGAAGGAAGGCTACTGACGTTTTCTCTTCTTTTTTTTTTTTACATATTTCTTATGTCTCTTTCTTTTTTTTTTGGTTAAATTAGTTAATAAACACATTCCTTCTTATTGGCACACAAAATCATTAAACTAGTATATGTATATATATATATATATAACAATTAAATAAAATTTTGAAAGAGAGGAGTAATAAAGCTAAGAAGACAAAAGACTCCGTTTTTTTTCCATGTGTTGTCTCATGAATTGTAGAAGGCACAATGACTTTGATTATTTCTTGTTTGATCATTTTGAACCAATTAAGGCATGAAACACATTTTCCCTTTTCATTTCATAGGAATTTGGCGTGGAGTGTGAACTGTTTTCTAGCCGCCAATTCGCAAAATAAAGTACAAGAACATAATCAAACAAACAAATAAAACATTCATCATAGTTAATAATGACATAAATTTTTGGAACTTGTCTTGTGGTATGTAGTAGGGCCTAACATAACTAAGTAACAAAATATACATTAAAAAATATGTAGGGTTGCTTTAGCAAATTAAACAAGTTATAGTGTAAACCAAGTAAGTGGGTATTGTTGGGGCGGTTTGTGGGACTGTGCAAGTTGTGGTGGCCTTCATCATATGATACATATATCAACCTATTATATCAACATCAAGAACAGTATCCCCCAAACCAAAAAAAACAAAGATATCAACAACCCTGATCCCCAAACAAAGGATTAACATGTAAAACAAAATTTAAATTTAATTTGTTTGGGTGAATTAATCAAGTTTATCAAGTCTGTTGCGTAAATATTATGGATTCACTAGAACCCAATCACAAATAAAGAAAATAAAGAAGAAGAATAACATAAGGATTTAATGAGGTCCGGCTAGGGCTACTCCTCCCAGCAAGAAGAAGCTTTACAAGGAATGGAATATTATCAAGCACCATTCACTATTTCGGATAGTATTTATGGTTCTACCTCCTTTGATGAGAAATGCGAAACAAAAAATAAAAAAAAAGATCCCCTGTTGGGAATGAAATTATGTTTTCAAGCCTTTAGGACTACATTGTGTATCGTGTACAATGTCCTCAAGCTCTTAGGACTACATTGTGTATCCTGTACAATGTCGTAGAATACCCAACTATATTCCCTATATATAGATCCCAAGTAATCCTAAACCTATCAGGAAAAGGTTTTCCAATTCTAAAAGGACAATATTTTCCTTTTCCAAATCTATTAAGACAAAGGGTCTCCTAAACTAATAGGAATTATAGTTTCCTAAAATATACAAGGAAATAATTCAAGACATAATTAACAAAGTCATTAAATGTTGAGCCACATATCGAATTTACTCGATCACACAATATATTATCATCAGCCCTTTCTGAAAACATCTATCTATATAGGTAATTTTGATTTTGAGGGTAATTTTGATTGTTCTTCTAGGTAGTCGCTTGTGATAAAGTGATAGTAGCCTTATTCAATCGATAAATTGGGCAAAGACATATATTTGGATGAGTACTCAGACATCTCCATAGAGATATTCCATGCTTTTTATGTCCAATTATGGTAGAAATGACCAAGAATTACTCCACTAATATCCAAACATTAATCGGATGACTTTGTTTTGTAATCAAATACAAAACTAGGAGAATGAGTTACTACGTAGGATTCTTGTTGCAAAATGCATAATAATTTGCCATTTTGACTTAGAATTCAGTGTTCAAAGGGAAGGGGAATTCAATGAAGTTGCTGATTCCACTGATACAGCTGCACCAATCACAATTGATCATCATCATCCTTATATCTACATCCTTCTGATGCTCCTGGCTCCTTGTCTGTGGGAATCATGCTCACAGGTTTAGATAATTACACATTGTGGAGCAGGGCGATGAAGTTAGCTTTACTTGGGAAGAACAAGTTAGGCTTCATTGATGAATCTGTCCAGCGTGATCAATTTACAGGAGATTTGGCACGGCTGTGGGATCGGTGTAATGCTATTGTTGTATCATGGATTATGAACAATGTAGGAAAGGATCTACTAGGAGGTATTCTTTTATGCTCAAATACCTTTTTGATCGGGGAAGATCTGCGTGAGAGATTTGATAAAATCAATAGTTGTAGGACTTTTCAATTGCATAAGGAGATTTTCACCTCTGTCTAAGGTGTTTCATCTGTTTCTGTTTACTATTCTAAGCTCAAGAGCTTGTGGGATGAGTATGACTCGATAATTCCTCCACCTTCCTGCAATTGATTTAAATCGAGAGAATTTAGTGAACATTTACAATATCAAAGGTGCTTCAGTTTTTGGTGGGATTGAATGACCATTATAGTCAAGCTAGGAGCCAAATTTTGATGATGCAACAGGTTCATAATATTAATCAAGTGTATGCCATGATAAATCAGGATGAGAGTCAGAGAATTGTTGCAGGATCTAGTAATCTGATGCTTGAAAATTTGCATCCAACAAATATGTTCACCAAGAGAAACAATGGATCAACTTCTAGGCAAAAAAAACCTTACAATCCTACTGCTTATTGTGATCATTGTCATATGAAAGGGCACCTGAAGGTTGATTGTTTTAAGCTAATGAAATGCGATCATTGCCACAACACTAGGCATCTTAAAATTGATTGCTACAGGCTCCATGGATATCCAACAGACTACAAGGGCAAAAGAACATCTGCAAATGCAGTGACAAGTCCTGTTCTAGCTAGGTAGCACCCCTTGTTTTTCCAATTTTGCAGGTCAGCAAGAATGGCTTGTTCATGCTTATTATCCATAACCCCAGTCCATTCCCCAGCACTACAATCCTTAACTGCAATTCACACCACAACAACATTGATGATCCTAGTAGCAGTGCAGGTGGTTGTGCCAACAGGGCATGTATTTTTTCTCCTAAACATGATGCTTTTGTGAGATGGATAGTTGACACAGGAGCTTCCAATCACATATTAGGAAACCATAACCACTTACAAAGTACAGGTTTGGTAGGGAATGGGACTGCAGGGCAAGTTCAATTGCCAACACATGCTTCAGCATCAGTTTCTCACATTGGTGACTATCACTTGGGAGAAGGTGATGGTCTCAAAAATGTGCTTTGTGTGCCAGCCTTCAAGTTTAATCTTCTGTCAGTCTCAAAAATAACAAAAGAATTAAACTGTAGTGCTACTTTCTTTCCAACTTATTGTGTATTTCAGGACCTCACATCTGGGAAGGTGAGGTGAATTGGTAAAGAAGAGGATGGCCTATACATTTTGCATTCCAGATCAGGAGGCAATGAAACAAGAATAAACGCATGTTTGGCTGCAGCAACCAGAAGCTGATGCAGTGGCTTGGCATCATAGACTATGTCATGTTTCCATGAGTGTTTTAAGGAAAATACCTATGTTTCATGGTTGTAAGTTTTTTGTTATAAGTAACTGTGAAGTTTGCCCTCTTGCAAGGCAAACTAGACTTCCATTTCCACATAGTACTAGTAAAGCTACTTCCATTTTTCAATTGCTGCATATGGATGCTTGGGGACCATATAGGGTGGAAGCACATGATGGTATGAGATATTTCTTGACTATTGTTGATGACTATTCTAGATGGACATGGATTTTTTTGATGAGACTTAAATCTGATGTCTTTACTTTGTTGAATAATTTTTTCCTTCAAGTAAACAATCAATTTGACAGAAAAGTTAAAGTAGTGAGGTCAGATAATAGAGCTGAGTTCTTTAATCATGGTTGTAAGGAGTTATTCCTAAAGTATGGTGTTGTCCATCAGAGCTCCTGCCCATACACACCACAAAAAAATGGTGTAGTGGAAATGAGACATAGACACATCTTAGAAACTGCAAGAGCAATCAAGTTTCAAAGTAGTTTGCCTGAAAAATTCTGGGGTTTCTGTGTTGAGGTTGCTGTGTATGTGTTGAATAGAATGCCTTCCACTGTTTTGCACAACAAATCACCTTATGAGATGTTATACAATAAAACCCCCTCATTGCTTCACATGAAAGTGATAGGCAGTCTTTGCTTTGCAACTTGTCTCACTCAGAAAGATAAGTTCAAACCAGGAGCCATTAAAGCTATACTGGTTGGGTATAGTGCCTCGCAGAAAGGATATAAATTGTATGACCTTGATAACAGGTTGTTTTTTATCAGCAGAGATGTGTCTTTTATGGAGAATGTATTTCCTTTTAAGGACAAGATGCATGTTCACCAAAGTGGTGTGAAAGCACAGGATTTATTTTGCTATGATGAATTAACTACTCAGAATAGTTAAGTAGTCCAGACTCAACTACAAGCTGAGAGTTCCCTGGTTCCTCCTGTACCAGAAGTGTCTGAAGAAACTCCTGAGTCTACACAAACATCACCTATACTTCCCTCAGAAAGTGCAGTTTGCCCATGAGACATTCCTCTAGAAACTCCAGACCTTCTATATGGCATAAGGACTATGTGACTAGAGCTAGTTCATCGAAGTGTTTATACTCAATTGCAACAGGTGTAAACTATGCAGGATTATCAACAAAGTATCAAAGTTTTCTCTTAAAACTTTCAACAGAAGTGGAACCCAATAGTTATGCAGAAGCAGCAAGTGATCTAAGGTGGGAATATGCTATGCAAGATGCGTTGAAAGCCTTGGAAGACAATAAAACTTGGGAACTGGTTACACTTCCGAAAGGCAAGAATTAAGATTAAGTACAAGGCAGATGGAGACATTGAAAGGTTCAAGGCAAGGTTAGTGGCCAAGGGACATAATCATAAGGACTGGATTATCAAGAAACCTTTTCACCAGTTGTAAAGATGGCCATTGTGAGAAAAGTGGTGTCAATTGCTGCATCTAAACAATGGGTTCTATACCAAATGGATGTGTACAATGCCTTTCTTCAAGGTGATCTATTTGAAGAAGTGTTCATGACCATTCCAGATGGCATTAAAAGGACTAAGGCTAACAGTGGGAAAGTGTCCAAATTATTGAAATCATTGTATAGTTTGAAATAGGCCTCTAGGAAATGGAACATTAATCTAACATCAGCACTTGTTGCAGCAGGTTTTCAGTAGAGTACTGGAGACTACTCTCTATTCACAAAGAAGGAGAATGGGCACATAGTTATAGTCTTGGTATATGCGGATGGCTTACTATTGACAGGCAATAATTCATTAATGATCCGGGAGACTAAGGAAGCTTTGCATAAAGCTTTCAAACTAAAAGATCTAGGAGAGCTCAAATATTTCCTTGGAATTGAGTTTGCTAGACACAAGGATGGAATTTTGATGCATCAGAGAAAGTATGCTTTAGAGTTAATATCAGATATGGGCCTGGCAGGTGCTAAACCAGTTACAACACCTATAGAGATGAATCAGAAGCTTACCACACTATTGTTTGACCAACATATAGTTCCTACACATGAAGACAAGCCCCTAAGAGACCCTACTGAGTATCTAAGGTTGATTGGGAGGTTATTATACTTTACCACTACCAGACCAGATATAGCATTTGTAGTCCAGTATCTAAGTCAGTTCATGCACTCACCTAAGACTACCCATATGGAAGCAACAATAAGGGTAGTTAAGTACATCAAATATGCACTAGGTTTCGGAATCTTAATGTCAACAGAAAAGGGAGCACAGTTAAAAGTATTCTGTGATGCAGACTGGGGGTCATATGTAAATAGTAGAAGGCCAATTACATGTTATCTAGTGCAGTATGGTACTTCTCCTATATCCTGGAAATCAAAGAAGCAAGTGACTGTCTCTAGAAGCTCAGCAGAAGCTGAATATAGAGCAATGGCATCCTCAACTGCAGAGGTAGTCTGGTTAACTGGATTACTCCAAGATCTTGGTGTGGAACTTGCTACTCTAGTTCCCTTGTTTACTGATAGCAAATCGGCTTTGCAAATTGCTGCCAACCTAGTACTTCATGAAAGAACCAAACACCTAGATGTTGATTGTCACTTTAACAGAGAAAAGATACAAGATGGATTGATTACTACTGCATACTTGTGTTCAATAGAGCAACCTGCAAATATATTCACTAAACCTCTTGGAAGAGGTCCACATAGTCATCTTATGTCCAAGCTAGGCATGAAGAATATCTTCATAGCTCCTAGCTTGAGGGAGGGTGTGAAGGAGCTTGGAAAATGCACCAATGTGCCTTAATTCTGTTAGTTGGTTATTAGCTAATTATGTAATAAGGTGTAATTAGTTAGTCGGTTAGTAAAAAGTTAGTTAGACTTGACTTCTATTCTCTGTATAAATGTAACAGCTTTGAGTTCATAATGCAAGCAAGATATTTTCCCCAAATCATGTAAACCTCATCTTTTCTATGCAATTCCTTTCTTTCCCTTCTTCAGATCTTCTTCTTCAATTAATCAACAGAATATGATCAAACGCAAAAAAAGCAACCGATCTTTTATCTAAGCATTGGTGGTTACAAATATCATTAATTAATTGAATCGCCAAAGATACACACAAGAAATTGATTCTAACATTGCCCCTTAAAAATAGATTAAAATAAAGAGAAAACATAGTATTTAGTATAGAAGTCCAGTTGGCACTCATCAGAGAGCAATTGAAGATCTAGCCACTACACCAAAAACATTTTTAAGCGTCAATAGATACACATACATATTAATAAAGAGTGATAAAACCTCTTTCGATATTAGTTAATTAATTATCATTGGATCCAATGTCGCTATAGGCTTTAGGAACATTTACAAGAGTGTTAATTGCTTCTAAAAATATATATTTAGCGACAGTTAATTTATTGTAGTTAAATTAATTGGCGCTAAAAATCATTTTTGATGTAGTGAGAGTCTTTCAAGGCCAGGGCTCAATCCTGCACAATTTAGACCAGTGAGTATCTGTTTAATTTACTTGATGCACTCATAAGCGTTCACATCGCTACCCTAGCTTCATGTTAAGGGCACAACTTAAAGAACAACTCAGTCACATCTGCATTATTTCAATCGGTCGAGCTCTATAGGTCACCTATAGGAAACTGACCAATAACTCTTCTTTCTTTTGATAAAGATTGACGGTCCTCTTCAAACATTGGTGCATAACGGGAGGCTTGCTAAGTATATTATCTTTCTTGTAGTTCTTTAGTTTAGGAGTTTCTGATTTTAGGATAGTAGCTTCGTTTGATAGGATAAGCGAAATCTGACTGCAGGTGGGTGGGTGGGTGGGGGGGGGGGGCACTAAACTTGGAAATGACTTAACAAAGCTCTAGAAAATTAAGGACTGTGGGAAAATATTTTTAGTAGGCTATCTTGATAATGAACACAACCAACTCTTGCACTTTTGTCTCTTTCTTGTTCCAATTCCTCTAAATAATAGAGTAACCATTTAGGACAATTGTCATTTTCCCGAGGCTTGAAGAAAATTTAAACTATTCCCTAATGCTATATTTTTAAAAAATATTACTTTTCTGCACTTTTTCAGTAGTAATTTATTTGCTTTATAATATAATTATGCTATTGGTTGTTGCTTGCATTGGAAGTGGGAAGAAGACATGCTATGAATATGATCATCTCAGCCGAAAAGTATTATTTCCTTCTATCATTATCTGAATCCAATTCATCGATTCACTCTCTCTTTGGTATGAGGAATAAAAAGAAGATAATTATGGATAGTGCCGGTAAAATGAGCTCATATTTTGGTAATTCGTTCATATTTTAATGAGTTAGGTGGGTGATTTTTTATATAGGTAAAATATGGGTTGATATTCATATTCAATCCATAAAATATGGGTAAAATATGAGTAAACTATGGGCAAAATATGGATTAGCCAAATGGGTTAAACTTCTAATTTTTATTCACTCAAAATTCATAATATCACTAAAAAAATTGTAACTTCTCTTCCTTTTGATGTTTTTCTATAAAACTAATTATTCTTCTATGTAATTGAAAAGGTGAAGTCTTTGGCCCTCCAAAAAATATATTTTTTAAATGTACATTTCTTTTGTTAATTATAGTTATATTTTTTTATTTGTTTAATTTTATATTGGATAACAAGTAATAGTGTAAAATAAGCAAATCATGTATTAGTATTGATATTGTTTAAAGTGCATTAAGCATACTTTAGTCCTAAAATGCAAATATTCATTTACTTTGAAAATAAAAATATTTTCCCCTTATTATTACATACATTTATTTTATATTGAAAAGTTATAGGATTTTTTTTTTTGACTTTTATGATACAATAAAATTAAATAAAGTATTTTCAACATTTTTCATCTAAAAAAGGATTAAAATATTTTGTCCATGTTGAATTCTTAAGTAGAGTACTATTTACTCATGAAAATATGGGTAAATATGGGTAAACTAGTATTTTACCCAGCCCATTTTTTACCCAATCAATTTTTACCCATATCAAATGTGGGAGGGTTGAATTATTACCCACTTTTTATTGACCCATTTTCAACCTGCCTAAATTTGACCCAACCCCCCGTTTGCCACCACTAATCATGGATATATTTTTAGTAATTCTTAATTCTTTATTTGGTTATAAAATTTGAGATAATTTATATTCTAAAAATAATTATTTTTGGGATAAATTATTTTTACCAATGAGTGAAGCAATAGTCTTGAAAAAATTATTCGAAAATAAAATAGTTAAAATGACAAAAAAATACCCCTTCAAACCCTTTTTGTACATTAATTTTCACATCTTGTACACTTAGGAACGATATGTGTAATGCAAGTTCTTGCTTCCAATGTAGAATTGTTAGTTACAGCTTTGGTTTTGAGCTGTTGCTTAGGTTTTAGTTTGAGCCTGTTTGGTAGCTAGTTAGAGTTATGTGAGTATTAGAAATTAATATAGGGATAGTTGTAAGTGAATCTATGTTTTATTTTATGTTTGTATTAATGTTGAGGACATGGAATTAATTAACTATATACTCAACTTGTTAGTTAGTTAGTTGTATAAAGTTAGTTAGAAAAAGAATCTTAGTTAGTTAGGAAATAACAGCTGGTAATCTATTTCTACTCATCTCTGTATATATGTGTAGTTAGCAGGTGATTCATACAGATTTGAATGAAGAAGGTTTTGGTTCATTCTCACAAACTCTCTCTTTTGATATTTCAATCCCATTAATGGAGTTTCTCAACATGGTATTAGAGCTCGAGAAATTCTCTGTGATCCTCTGTTAGTTTCTCATTTCTCGCTCAGCTAGATTGTAGATCGATCACGGTTCTCCAACAGCGTTGAAGATCGAGTGGATTTCATTTGCTGTTGGAGCTGAATTGCTGCTCAATCATGCCTGCTACTACCGGCATTGCTGCCCCTACTGAAGCTAGCTTCCAGGATCAGTGAATCATAATCATCCTCTCTTCATTCATGCATGCATCAGAAACTCAAGGTTCTATCCTAATTTCTTTTCAGCTTTTAGGCTATGAAAATTATTCTCTATGGAGCAAATCCTTGAAACTTGTGTTACTTGGCAAGAACAAGTTAGGATTTCTGTTAGGCACCTGTAGAAAGGATATGTATCCTGCTTCTCTCCATGATCTATGGGCTAGATGTAATGCTATTGTTGTAGGTTGGATCATGAACACTTTTCTAAGAGTCTAGTTAGTACTCTCATCTATGGATCTGATGCTCATGCTGTGTGGGAAGACCTTCGTGAGAGGTTTGATAAGGTCAATGCTTTCAGGGCCTTTTATCTTCATAAGGAAATAGTTACCTTGTCTCAAGGCACTGTTTCTGTGTCCAATTACTTCTATAGATTGAGAGAGCTTTGGGATGAAGTTGAAACTCTTATCCCTCCTCCTTCATATGCCTGTCCTGAATCCAAACAATATGCAGAACATTTACAATTTCAAAAGTTATGGCAATTTTTAATGGGCTTAAATGAGTCCTATGCTCATGCTAAGAGTCAGGTGTTGATGCAAGTTCCTGTACCCAATGTCAACCAGGTCTATGCCATGATAATCAATGTTGAAAGTCAAAGACTGAATGGTGCTAGCAGTAGCTCTTCTCCCACATAAATTCTATCATAGACAACTCTTATGAGTAATAGGATGTCTGTTGGCTCTCATCCTAGTACTGGTGGACATTATAACAGTGGTGCTTCTTCAGGATCAGGAGGTCCCACTGTTGGTGGCCACAGTGGTGGTTATAGGAACAGGACCTATGGTGATGGGAGGAATGGCTATGCTGATGGAAGGAATGGTCATCCTACAGGCAGACCTCAAGTTTACTGTGATTTTTGTCACTATAAGGGACACACTAAGGACACTTGTTACAAGCTCCATGGTTATCCCAAGAAGAAATGTGGCACATCAATTGCCAACAATGCTACTGATCACAGTGACTCTGGGACTTATGACTCTCCTGTATGTCCTAATGTTAGTTCATATGGCCCTTCCACTAACACTACTCCAGCAGGTACACAGGGCATGTCAATGTTTACACACGAATAATACACTCAGATCCTGCAGATGCTGAGCAAAGGCAAAGGAAAGGAAGTGGATTCTTCTTTGGCTAATGTTGCCACTGTAAGCTAATCAGGTATACACACAGCTCTTATGACTGATGTGGTTAATTCTAACTGGATTATTAACAATGGTGCCTCAAATCATATGGTCCATGATCTAGGCTTAATGAGTCAATCTACAGACCTTGGTGCTAAGAGACATATAAATGTAAATTTACCTACTGGTGATCAGGTTCCTATTACTCATGTTGGTGAATCCCTAGTACTTAATGATAAACTGGTGAATGATGTGTTGTTTATACCTGAGTTCAAGTACAATCTTCTATCTGTCTCACAGCTAAAAAAAGCAGTTGGGTTGTGTTGTGCTGTTTTTTCCTGACTTTTGTATCTTTCAAGATCTCTTCAATGGGAGGGTCCTGGGGATTGGTAAGGAAGATCAAGGTCTTTATCTGCTCAATACAGAGTTTAAATCAAGTTCTCCTCATGAACAAAGATCACTTGAAGGCTGTGCAGTTGGAATTCAAGTACCAGCACTAGTTCTATTAGTCTTATTTCTATTGTTGGTTCTTTAACTAGTCTATGGCACAAGAGACTTAGGCATGCCCCTCTTAAAGCACTCAATAGAATAAAGTGTATAAACACTGTACGTATGTTTGATCATAACTGTTCTGTATGTCCAATTGTTAAACAATCAAGGTTGTCTTTTCCCACTAGTGTCTCTACTTCCATTTCAGCTCTTAATATTGTGCATGGTGATGTCTGGGACCTTACAGGGTTCCTAATAATGATGGCAAAAGATATTTCTTAACATTGGTGGATGATATGTCCAGATATACTTGGATTCTTTTAATGCACACCCAATCAGACACTATTGTTGTTTTGCAACACTTTTTGTGCATGGTGAAAACTCAGTTTTGTTTAGGTATAAAGTGTGTAATAACAGACAATTGGCACTGAAATTTTTCAAAGCAAATGGAATTATGCATCAAAGTTCTTGTGTTTATTCTCCTCAACAAAATGGTGTGATTGAGAGAAAATATAGATCCATCCTTGACATGGCTAGAGCACTGAGATTTCAAGCTGGTGTACCTCTGAAATTTTGGGGGTTCTATGTGACTACAACTGTATATATTCGTAATAGATTGCCTTGTATGTTGTTAAAGGGTTCTTCACCTTTTGAAAAGTTGTTTGGTCAATCTCCTAGCCTTCATCATCTCGGAGTATTTGGTAGTCTATGCTATGCTACAGATCCAAAGACACTTGATAAATTTGCACCTAGAGTTATTTCTGTTGTTCACATGGGCTACTCTTCCTCTTAGAAGGGGTATGTTTTATATGTTCTAAGTTCCAAATCATTCTTTGTAAGTAGGGATACTGTGTTTAAGGAGGATGTATTTCCAAGGATCTTAAGTCTGTTCCTAATCCTTTGTTCCCTATTATTACTCGGCATGATAGTTCCTTTACTGATACACCCAGCCATGCTCTATTGGCATCTCCTCCTGTGACTATACCAGATCCTCACACTTCTCCTATGGCACCTGAGCCTAGTTCTTCTATTACATCATCTGAGGATGTTGTATCCTCAGCACCTCTTGTTCAAACTAGGAGATCATCTGGACCCTCTAAAACACCTGTCTGGAAAGACTCCTATGTCACTCCCAGTGCCAAAAATGCCCATTTATATCCTATATCTCAGTATGTTTCCTACTCTAGACTGTCTCCTACTTATAGAGCTTCTCTTGTTGCATACTCTGCCATCTCTGAACCCAATACCTACATGGAGGCTTGTCAGGATCCTTACTGGGTAGATGCTATGAGGTCTGAAATTACTTGAGGATAATGGAACCTGGTCTATTGTGCCTCTCCCTGCTGCTAAGGTTCCTATGGGGTGTAAGTGGGTCTTCAAAGTCAAATAATAGGCATCTGAGGAGGTTGAAAGATACAAGGCCAGGTTAGTGGCGAAGTGGTATAGTTAACAGGAAGGTCTTGACTACACTAAAGCTTTTTCTCCTGTGGCAAAGATGGTTACTGTAAGGTCTGTAGTGGCTATAGCTACTTCTTGTGGTTTGCTTATATTACAAATGGATGTTCACAATGACTTTCTTCAGGTGATCTTCTTGAGGAGGTGTACATGCAGATTCCTGAAGGCTTTGCAAACCAGGGGAGAAACACATGGTCTGTAAGCTTCATAAGTCCTTGTTTGGGCTAAAGCAAGCCCAAGATAGTGGAACCTTAAGCTTACTAAAGCATTAACTGACATGGGATTTTTACAATCTCACTATGATTACTCACTATTTACACAGAAAAAAGGCACAGACCTCATTGTTATTCTTGTATATGTTGATGACCTTCTCATCACCAGAAGTAATCTAAAGCTCATACAACAAACAAGAAAGGACTTGCAGCATAAGTTCAAAATGAAGGATCTTGGAGAGTTGAAATATTTCCTTGGAATTGAATTCTCTAAAACAATAGAAGGTATACTTATGAACCAAAGGAAGTATGCACTAGGCCTCGTCTCTAAACTAGGACTAGCTGGATGTAAGCCTGCATCTACTCCCTTAGAGTTCAATCACAAGATGACATCCATTGTGTTTGATGAATGCACATGAAGAAAGGATGATGCGGAAGATATAATTCTTGATGACTGTGGAAAATACCAAAGACTAATAGAAAGGTTACTATACCTGACTATGACTAGACCTGATATTGCCTTTGTAGTTCAGGTACTTAGCCAATATATGCACTCTCCAAAGGTGTCTTATATGGAAGCAACACTTAGAGTGATAAGGTATATAAAGAGAATAGCAAAACATGGACTGTTTATGCCAAGTAATAAGGAGCCTACATTGATAGCATATTGTGACTCAGACTGGGGGGCTTGTGTTGAAATCATGAGATCAGTGACTGGGTACATAGTAAAGCTGGGAAATGCAATGCTGTCTTGGAAATCAAAGAAGCAAAGCACAGTTTCAAGAAGCACTGCAGAGGTTGAGTTCAGAAGTATGGCTACTACAGTAGCTGACATAGTATGGTTGAAAGGTTTATTCAAGGAGTAGGTGTAGAAGTTAAGCGGCTACCTGGGAAATTATTCCGTGATAGCAAAGCTGCCATTCAAATAGCAGCACATCCAATCTTTCATGATAGAACAAAGCACTTTGACATAGATTGTCACTTTATAAGGGAGAAGATAATGGAAGGGCTTATTCAGACACAACACATTGGAACAAGAGAACAGCAAGCAGACCTACTCACTAAAGGATTATGCAAGCCTCAACATGATGCACTGATTGACAAGCTTGGAATGAAAAATGTGTTCTCGAATTCTCAGCTTGATGGGGAGTGTTGAGGACATGGAATTAATTAACTATATACTCAACTTGTTAGTTAGTTAGTGGTATAAAGTTAGATAGAAAAGGAATCTTAGCTAGTTTGGAAATAACAGCTGGCAATCTATTTCTACTCATCTCTGTATATATGTGTAGGTAGCATGTGATTCATACAGATTTGAATGAAAAAGTTTTTGGTTCATTCTCACAAACTCTCTTTTGATATTTCACTCCCATTAATGTAGTTTCTCAACAATTAATTATACAGGGATCAGTTATTCATGTATTAGTTATTTCATATTTTGTCCTACGTTAAGTAATACATGGACTTCCTCATAACATATACATGTGTAGTAGTTATACAGATTTCTAAATTGTAAATCAATTACCATATTAATTTTATAAATGAATGATTTACCTCCAAATCAGCTCCAAGCATAGTATTACTTATGTAGAATTTACACCTGCATAACTCACATCTAAACCAACTATCAGACGACTCCTAAGAAATGATACTAGAATAACTAATCTCTACATAATTAATCTCAGTATAACTTGCCTTCAAACCAAAGGACCCTAACAAGCTGGAATTTTCTTAGGTTTTTAAACTGAACTAATGTGATTTCATTGAATTTGTTGAATAGAAACTTGCAAATATAAGATGATATATATAATTGTCATAATACATATATAGGATCCTTAACTTGGCTTCAAATTATAACTTTGATCTTTAACTTTCGAAGTGTACAAATAGGCACTTTAACTATCAAATTCTTAAACAAAAAATACGTGCATATTGTAGCCAACAGGCGTGATATGCAAACGCTCCAACATGGATTAGTGAGCCACTCAGAGGCTGCCAACTAATTAAAAATCTTACACGTAGGTTTTAGAATTTTTAAAAAAAACTAAATTAACATACAAGGGTGTAGGGTGAAAGAATTCCTAATTTTACTTGGTTCTCTCTCAAAGTTGAAATCGCGACCCTAACAAGAATTTCTTCGCGAATCAAAGGAAAAATTGTTCAAGATTTGTGTTGAAAGTTCATATCCTTAGATGTTTATCTATTCTTCTTCCTCAATTTAGTCCAGGTATGTTTAATTATGCCCTTTTGAAAGTTTATTTTTGATAGAAGGTAGAAATATTTTGTTACCATGACTATAAATTTGCTCCTTTTTATAAACTTTGGTCATATGAGTCATCTTATAGCTATTTTCCACCATAAAAGTTGCTTGTATAAAGGTCAATATGTGTTGAAATAATTGAAAAATAATGTATTTAGCATAAACAAAGACCACTTCTTTTTGACCGAACTAAAGTCTTATGCAAAAGACATTGGGTATGATGAACTTGAAGCCTTTTATATTGAAGACCATATTACCCGTATTTTGGTCTTTGATATCCTTAGTTCTAGCTCTCTGTCCCGTTTTTCAAGCAAACCATTTAGAATTAAGTACTTGACAAGTGATGGTGAGCATGACTTTGGGCCTGTTTTCTTTCGCTTTCATTTGCTTTTGTTGAGGTGCCTTGGTTCGTTTTTCATGGAGGCTCAAGAGTTTTGTTGTTTGTGTTCCCCAAATTTGAGATTAAGTTTAAGGGGAAAATGATATCTTTAAAATTCATATCTAGATTTACTAATTTTAGTATTTTATTAATGAGCCGAGGTGACAAATAACATGAAATCAGCCAAATAACTAGATTAACTATGGAATCTAGATGTTGGTACTAATTAAGGCTAAGCGTGTGTAAGAGACCCCTTAGTGAGTATTCCAATCATGATAAAGTCGACATTTTTTGTTTTTATATATTGTGGTTTCCAAACAATAATAGTTGTTGTGAAAAAAAAAAATGTAGTAACAAAATTAAATATATATATCTGAGACATAATGTGATAAAGCAGCTGGTATGAGATTGAAGTATTTATGTAAATTATGTGTAGTCGGAGGTGGATCTAATCAATTCACTAACTAAATGAAACATCAAGAGGAGTGAGACTTTTGTTATTTGAGAAGATCAATAATGATGGTAATCAAATCTATGTGATTCGAGATCATGAACTAGATTCATATGGGTAATAACAAGTCATTAGTTGATCAAGCATGCACTATAGAATTCAAATCCAGCTAAAGTATGCACCGTAAATTTATGTCTCTCCTATGATATGTGATTATAGTGCAATACTGCAAGGCAAAGTGAGAGTTGTCCTCTATATGTTTATTATTCAAAGATACTTTTCTCAAATCAAAGTCACTAACATCTTCTTGACTTTATATCCATCATTCCTTTTTTTACAATGATACTTTTGAATTTTATAATATTTGGTAAATATGTTAAGGTTATTTTAGTCATTTTGAAAGGAAAAAAAGAAGAAGCTTATCAACATTGACCAAATACACAATATCAATTACAACACTTTTATCATCTGTTGTAAAAACTGAATGAAGCCAATCAGTCTAAGTTATAATCCAACATTTGGAGAAGTAATTTCATGGCGACAAAACCCTCCATATAATAATGACAACTTGAGAGTTTCTAAGTGATAACCTGACAATAAGTTCACAATATCCTCATTGTCCAACTCTACCTCATCCAACTTTAGGCTCTTTAGAGAATTCCAAACTATATATGAAATACCTAAGCGTTCAAATCCAATGTAATCAATGATGTACTAGTGCAGATAGTTAGAGGCAATATGTAAGTAAGGTCAGCATCACGTGAACGCAAAACAACATCCTCCACGTTTCTTTCCGCAATAAAACTAATCTATCGGCTGATTTTCAACTGACAGTTCCAATTAGAGTTGGAATTAGTAACAAGTGGATTTTTAGTTAAAACTTGGTCCATAAAGGATATGAAGTTTTCGACTTGGGTGAAATACTATTACTGAAAAGGAAATTAGAGAGAAGGAATGATGCGATAACATCTTTGATTGGGAAAAGAGAGAGGAGTGTGTCAGACAATTAACTGATAGGATCAAAGGTTTGTTCAACTCCATTCTTTAACCTACTGGAACGGCGTGAAGCAATGATTTTGAGTTTTCGGGCCTTGACTTTAGTATTTGGATTGGGAGTGGCTTTTTTCTACCAGATCCTTTCTGAGTTCTTCTTATATTGATGGCTAACACATGAGGACGAAAATGAATACTATCATTAATCATACTACTTAAAAAAGGCATTGATGGAACAATTTATTTACTAAAACATATTTTAAAGGAAAGAGAAAATTATGTAAGAGATGCCATTTGTTGACTAAGAAGAGATGCACACAAAGTTGAAGGTATATAAAATTTAAACTCTAATTTATTGACCATATTAATGAATCCAAACTTAACCATAAATGACCATTAATTAACATGTAAATTCTCAAGATCATGCATTCATCCACTCTGCTCTCAAGGCCAACAAAAGGGCCAAGCATGATTAAGTCTAAATGACAACTAACTGCTACATTTTTGTGTTGATTTTCTGCCCACCGTAGTTTACTCTCTTTTTTAAACTTGAGACCAACTATGTGAGCTAGCTTAGTAGAATTTTGTACAAAGCAATACCTGGTAAAATGTACATTTTTGCCTCTTAATTTGATAAATATAGAAAGAATATAGAGAAAATTCACTAGATAAGAACGTATGAGAAATTTTCTGAATTGTATTTCTTCCTTGTGTATCTATTACAAAGCTACTATGTATTATATATCAGTAAGAGCAGGACTGAAATGTAAAGAAAAAAGTATGTAACTAACTAAAGTTGGATAACAACAAATTACCACCTGCATTATTTCTAGAAGCATCTATTCTGTACTAAGTATACTAGTACCTAGGGGTGTCAAATGGGCGGGTTGGGTTGAAATTGAAGATATTGAAATGAGTTGAAATAGATATTGGGTTGGGTCTTGACCCACCGCCCAAGTTTACTTTGTGCTCAAATGGGCTCAAAAACGGGTTGGGTCTTGACCCGCCCAATTTGACCCTCTTCATCTCAATAATTTTAATATATTATTTTTTAAGTTTTATAATCACAATTTGAATTTCAACTCAAGAAAATTTAAAAAAAGAAGTTGCAATGGATAGATAAATCCTAAAAGATATAAAATACATAGTAATTCATACCTTCAATATAGGAACATACATTACATTAATGCAAATAAAGAGTCTTAAAAACGGGTTGAAATTGGAGATTAAATTGGGCTCAATTGAGGATTCTCTTAAAATGGGTTGAGATTGAACCCAATTTAAATTATCTTGAGCCCAACCCTTAAAATTCTGGGCGGGTTGGACGGGTTACATATTATTGAGCTCATTTTGACACCTCTAGTAGTACCTAAACATGTGTGTATTTACTGCAAAATTGGAGAACTTAGAAGAACTGGACCTGAATTAAATTTGTTGATTAAGGCCGATATTTCAAATCACTAAGACAAAAGAGACATATAGTGGAAATAAATTAGGCGCAAAAACATTTAGCGGTAATTGAATTAATGTCATTGCATCCAGAGTCACTAAAGTCTTTAGAGACATTTATGTAGAATGATGGTTCTAAATATCCATATGTATTATAGCCATTAAATAGGGGGCAAAGTCATGAAGAAAAAGCTACTTCCTCCGTCCCAATTTATGTGACACATTTCGAATTTCGAAATTAAAATAAGTCTATCTTTGATCGTAAATTGTTCATATATCTTTTAAATATTTTGGATTGCCAATTATTATGACTTATAGTACTTTTTACGTAGTTTACAAATATATAAATTTCATTTCAAAAAAATTGAAGATTTCATGCTCAAATTCTCGGTCAAACTTAAACTGTTCCTCTTTTTTGTAGAATTTTACAGAGATGTATCCCTTTTCAACATTATCTCTGAGAAAGTGATGACGAATGTCAATATGAATGCACTAGTTTTTTGACACATAATAGATGCACGGCATAATACATAAATGTGTCCTTTAACTTGGCCTCATTTCACATTTATGTCCTTCAACTTTGGGTGAGCACAAGTAGACACTTAAACTTGTATAAAGTTGAACAAGTAGACACATGAGTCCTATGAGGCATAATACACGTAGGAAACCACGTAGAATACAAATTTCCATATAGGATATCATGTAGGGTGTGTGCGTCTATTTGTTCAACTTTATACAAGTTCAAGTGTCTACTTGTGCACACCCAAAGTTTGAGGACATAAATATAAAATAAGGCCAAGTTAAAGGGAATATTTACATATTATGCCTAGATGCAAGCAGTACTCCACAGTCCTCCAGCATGTACCTAATTGAGCATAACATGAGGCAACAATTGCATATTCTGCTTCGGTTGTAGATAAAACTATTGAATTTTCCTTTTTGGTAGAACATGAGAACAAACAAGGTCCTAGAAAGTGAGCCCTATGAGAAGTATTTTTTTCTATCAACTGAGTACCCAACATAGTCTGCATCAGCATATCCTACTGGATTAAATGAGTCTCCAGTAGAGAATCAGGTGTCGTGTTCCCTTAAGATATCAGATGATTCATTTGACTGCCTTCAAGTGTGACTGCTTTGGGTTTCACTAGAAATGAGTGTTGCGTCCCAAACACACACGCAAGTGTACGTAGTCGTGAAAGTAATAAAGTAGCTCTTTTAAGAGTCAGATGTCGTACTCACAGAGACTTAAGATTAAGTTGTCTTTGATTTTCTAATACCTATCAATTAACGCAAGTGTTTTAAAAAAGAGAGATGTATTATTCTAAATGATCAATTTTCTAAATAATAAAGTAAACTACTACGATTCAATTTCAATTGGAATTCGAACAATGACTTGGGAAAATTCCAGGGCTGCAGCCTGTTATGGGTCCATGCATATTATTTTCTCTAATGAATGTCAATTGGTTATCGAATCACTGATTATAGGGTTAAATGTATGATCATGGTCTCCCGACCTCTAATCGCCTACCGTAATTGGCAGCCTAGCTACATCGTTGAGTGGGGATAGGCTGGACCAATTACCGAGCATTACGTTTTCATCCTGTCTATTAACCAAACAAGGTTTCTAGGTATATCCCTATCCTAGACACAAATCAACCTTAAGTTTAGAGAAGATCATGCTTCTTTTGTCCTACGTTCTATCCTCTTATTCCTCTCCTGAGTTCAATTCGGACAATAAGTTTATTTCAATGGTCGCCAGTCACGAAATTTAGCTACTCATATTACAATTCTCAACCTTGAAATATTCATTTGACATAAAAGAGATAGAACGAAGTAAAGTTTAGGAATAAACCCTATGAATAGATTAAATAGCTCCCAAAGTCGTCGTTCTCCAAAAATTGAAAAAGAATAATTAAAATAATAAAATCTGACTCTATTTATAATTTGGGAAAATCGGCTAAAAATTAGGACATAGCTCTGCGACGCAGAGGCGCTTTATACTTTCAGCTTCAGTCGAACACCTCCTCTCCGCGACGCGGAGAGGATACGGAGTCTTCTGCCTCAATCTCATCACAAGGCAAATAATTAATTCCCTCTCCGCGATACGGAGTTGGGTTTTTCTTTTACTTTGACTTTCTTTTGCTCTTTTTACATCCCATCCTTTGTGCTCTTTGCTTGAATCCACTCTTGCTTCACGTGCTGCCTCTTATATGCCCTTTTTCCTCTTGTTTCACCACTTGCACACACTAATCATATTGGTTAGTCGTAATGAAATAATATTACTTGACTCTATCAAAAACTAGCGAATTCATCCCCAAACTCGATTGGCTAAAGCATGGATGTTATTTGGCTCCTAGGCATACAAATACGTCCAAGATCAATGAGCAGAACAAGATTCATGCTGCCACTTTGAGTTAATAAATTTGTCCAAAGGGGATGACATTGAATTGCAAAGTTAGATTTCAAGCTTTGAGTTTTCCAACTTCAAGAATGTTAAGATTGTCAACTCCTCTGGAGTGTTCAAACAACACTTTGACAAGCACGGAAACTTCCAAAATTTATGTTAAAGAATGCAACGGTTTAGATAAAGTTCTCTATGCAACTAATTACTAATCTTTTGGAACTACCCTTGTGGCATACCAAATGTTATGAAATCTTAGTTTCTCATGAAGCATTTGTTTGATAATTAACCATATGTATGATATGTTGCGTACATTTTTTTGCAAAAGTGGCTGGTGATATTGGAATCAAAGTATATTCTATTGATTTTAGGTTAAAGCTTTAAAATTTGTTAATCTTTGACACAAACTATTTGAAAATTTTGCATTAAGCTTACCTAGTACATATAAATAGCCTAGATGCGTTTTCTTTGTTTTTTTGGTAGCAGACTAACAGGGAGTGAAAAAAAGGTTCTTGGTAGCTTCATTTTCTTGTCGGACTGTATATTGGCCTACCAATCTATGACCTATAATGAGCACTAAGGAGAAAGAGGATGTTCAGAAAAGGAAAGAAGAAAAAGGGACCTAATGAGGACTGAAGCAAAGCTTGAATGGGCTCATTCACTACAACAAATAAAAGGTTTAGCGACAACAATATAATTACCTATTAAAAATCACGTGTTTTAGATTGCTGTTACTTAGTATTTTTTTTCTGTTAAAGTTATTGAATAAGTCTCCTTATAGTTAGGAGTTTATTTAGCTTTGATTGTTTATTGGTTTGTTACCAGATTTAGCTGCTGATTTTTAGAACAATCTTTTTCTATTCTATGTATATATATAGAGCTTTCTTGCTCTTAATAAACATCTCTTTTTGATTAACCATTCTATCACTCATTCCTTCACCAACAAATTGGTATCAGAGCAATCTTCTTTAGGGATCTGTGAGGTTAAAATGGAAGGAGAATCAAGATTTTCAGTTGCTGCACCACCAGTCTTCGATGGAGACAATTATCAAATGTGGACAGTTCGTATGGAGACTTACCTGGAGGCTTTGGATCTTTGGGAAGCAGTAGAAGAGGATTACGACGTCTCTCCACTTCCAACAAATCCTACTGTGGCACAAATCAAAGCACAGAAGGAAAAGAAGACAAGAAAATCAAAGGAAAAAGCTTGCCTATTTGCAGCTGTATCTCAAATGTTCTTCACACGAATAATGTCCCTCAAAATAGCAAAGGAAATCTGGGATTACCTCAAGGCTGAATATGCAGGAGATGAGAGGATTCGTGGAATGAAAGTCCTAAATTTGATTTGGGATTTCGAGTTGCAGAAGATGAAGGAGTCTGAGTCAGTGAAAGAGTACTCTGACAGACTTCTCAGCATTGCCAACAAGGTGAGATTGCTTGGCTCTGAGTTAAATGACTCCAGGATTGTTGAAAAGCTGCTGGTCACTGTTCCAGAGAAGTTTGAAGCCACCATTACTACTCTGGAGAACACCAAAGACCTGTCAAAGATCTCTATTATAGAGCTCTTGAATTCTTTACAAGCACAAGAGCAAAGAAGGTCTATGAGGCAAGAAGGAGTGATTGAAGGTGCCTTACCTGTCAAGCATCAAGACAACAGCAGGTATAAAAAGAAGAAAAATTTCAAAAACCAATCGACGAGTGGAGATTCATCTGGCAATTATCAAAAGATAAAAGGAGGAGGTGCCAAAAAATCCTACCCACCTTGCTGCCATTGTGAGAAGAAAGGTCATCCACCATACAAGTGTTGGAGAAGACTTGACGCCAAATGCTCCAAATGCAATCAACTTGGACATGAAGCTGTGATCTGCAAAGTCAAAGGTCAGATGCAAGAAGTAGATGCACAGCTAGCTGATCAAGAAGAAGAAGATCAATTGTTCGTGGTCACTTGTTTCTCAGGCAAAGAATCAAGTGAAAGCTGGTTGATTGACAGTGGGTGCACAAATCATATGACATATGACAAGGAGCTCTTTGAGGAATTAAGAAACACTGAAGTCAAGAGAGTGAGGATTGGAAATGGTGAACACTTGGAGGTTAAGGGAAAAGGCACAGTAGCTATAACAAGCTATGAAGGTACAAAATTTATTTCAGATGTTTTATTTGTACCTAAAATTGATCAAAATCTCTTAAGTGTTGGTCATTTACTCAATAAAGGCTATAAAGTATTGTTTGAGAATAAGCAGTGCTTGATCAGAGATGTTAGTGGCAAAGACTTGTTCAATGTCAAAATGAAAGGAAAAAGCTTTGCTCTAAATCCGATGAAGAAAGAGCAAATGGCCTTTAAATCCAGAGCTAGTGCCACTGAGATTTGGCACAAAAGACTTGGGCACTTTCATCATCGAGGATTGCTTCAGATGCAGTCAAAGAAGCTGGTTAAAGGACTCTCAGACATTGATGATGACATGCCTTTTTGTCGTGCTTGTAATTTTGGGAAGCAACATAGGCAACCCTTTCCTAAACAAGCATGGAGAGCCTCGAAAAAGCTACAGCTGGTTCATACTGATCTTTGTGGACCCCAGCGAACACCATTATTAAATGGTAATCTTTATTACATTGTTTTTATTGATGATCTAACAAGAATGTGTTGGATCTTCTTGTTAAAGCAAAAATCAGAAGTTGCTGGTGTATTTTGGAAATTCAAAGCCAGAGTTGAGAATGAAAGTGGATGCTTGATTCAAACTATAAGATCTGATAATGGCAAGGAGTACACTTCAGAAACTTTTAACAGGTTTTGTGAAGAGGCTGGAATTGAACATCAATTGACAGCACCATACATTCCTCAACAGAATGGAGTCAGTGAAAGGAAGAACAAATTCATAATGGAGATGACGAGATGCATGCTTCATGAGAAGAATCTTCCAAAATGCTTTTGGGGAGAAGCAACAAACACCATTGTGTACTTACAAAATCGGATTTCAACAAAAGTTGTGAAGGACCTGACACCATTTGAATCTTGGTATGGTTACAAACCTTCTTTAAAATTCCTTAAAGTATTTGGCTGCCTTTGTTTCACTTACATTCCACAAGTCAAGCGTGATAAGCTTGACAAAAAGGCAGAAGCCGGTATCTTTGTTGGGTATAGCACTATATCCAAAGCTTACATAGTTTTTCAACCACACACTGGTCGTGTTATTGTGAGCCGAGATGTTCATTTTGTTGAAAATGAGCAATGGAATTGGGAAGACTTGACCAAGGTGAACCAGATTCCTAATGCACCAAACAATTCAATCATTGGTACCATGTTAGAAGAGTCTGAAGATGAAGGGCAAGATACTTTGTTTGATGATGCACCTGTCACAGGTACAAGGTTGCTATATGATATTTATCAAAGGTGTAATGTAGCTGTTTGTGAGCCTGCAGGGTTCCATGATGCAAAAAGCAGTCAACATTGGATGGCTGCAATGCAGGAGGAGATTTCGATGATCGAGAAAAACAAAACCTGGGAGTTGGTTGATCGACCTCTAAACAGAAAGATAATTGGAGTAAGATGGGTGTTTAGAACAAAACTAAATCCCGATGGTTCAGTTAACAAATTCAAAGCAAGACTTGTTGTGAAGGGATATGCACAAGTTTTTGGAGTTGACTATTCGGAAACATTTGCACCTGTTGCTAGGCTTGACACAGTGAGATTGTTGCTTGCTCTTGCTGCTCAAAAGAGTTGGAAAGTGTTCCAGTTAGATGTTAAATCTGCATTCTTAAATGGAGTATTGCAAGAAGAAATTTTTGTCGAGCAACCTGAAGGTTTTGTAAGCAGATGCAATGAAGATAAAGTCTACTTGCTGAGAAGGGCTCTATACGGTCTGAAACAGGCTCTGCGAGCATGGTACAGTAAAATTGATGATCATTTGGTAGGTCTTGGCTTTCAGAAAAGTCAATCTGAACTCACACTGTATGTCAAGCATGAATGTACAAATACCTTAGTCATTTCTCTTTATGTAGATGACTTATTAATTACAGGAATCAATCTTGAGCAAATTAACCAGTTCAAACTGGAAATGAAAAAGGTCTTCGAAATGACAGACCTTGGTCTGATGTCATATTTCCTTGGCATTGAGATCAAGCAAAGCCAAGATGAAGTGTTCATATGTCAAAGAAAGTATGCAAAGGAGATACTTAAAAAATTCCAGATGGAAGACTGCAAAGCAATGAATACTCCTATGAATCAAAAAGAGAAGCTGATCAAAGATGATGGTTCTGCCAAAGTTATTGAAGCTGAGTTCAGGAGTTTGGTAGGTTGTCTGATATATTTAACAGCAACCAGACCTGACATCTTAAATGCTGTAAGCATTCTTTCCAGATTCATGCATTGTCCCAATGAGACTCACATGAAAGCTGCAAAGAGAGTTATCAGATACATCAAGGGGACCTGGAATTATGGAGTGAAGTTCTTAAAGCACAAAGAAATGAAGCTAATTGGTTTCTCTGACAGTGATTGGGGTGGCTCAATTGATGACATGAAGAGTACATCTGGTTACTGTTTTTGCCTTGGATCAGGCATGTTCTCTTGGAGCTCAAGAAAGCAAGAAACTGTAGCTCAATCCACTGCTGAGGCATAATTTATAGCTGCAACAACTGCAGTTAATCAAGCTCTTTGGTTAAGGAAAATTCTCGTTGATCTAAACTTGGAGCAAAAACAAAGCACTGAGATACTAGTTGATAACCAAACTGCTATTGCGATCTCCAATAATCCAGTCTTTCATGGAAAAACTAAGCATTTCAACATCAAGTTATTCTTTGTTCGAGAAGTTCAAAAGAGTGGTGATGTGACTCTTTGTTACTGCAAATCTAAAGTTCAAATTGCAGATGTCCTTACCAAACCTCTGCCACTTAGCAAGTTTGAAGATTTCAGGAAGAAGCTTGGAGTTTGCTGCATCTAAACAAGGAGGAGTGTTAAAGATCACGTGTTTTAGATTGCTGCTACTTAGTATTTTTTTTCTGTTAAAGTTATTGAATAAGTCTCCTTATAGTTAGGAGTTTATTTAGCTTTGCTTGTTTACTGGTTTGTTACCAGATTTAGCTGCTGATTTTTAGAACAATCTTTTTCTATTCTATGTATATATATAGAGCTTTCTTGCTCTTAATAAACATCTCTTTTTGATTAACCATTCAATCACTCATTCCTTCACCAACATTACCGATATATTATATTTAGTGGCAATAATACACATGGATATTTAGAACCATCATTCTATATAAATGTCGCTAAAGGCTTTAGCAATTCTAAATGCAATGTCATTAACTAAATTACCACTAAATGTTTTTGCGACAAATTTATCGCGACTAAATGTCTCTTTTGTCGTAGTGATTTTAACTCTGGTATCAATCAACAAATTTAATTATGCCCAGTACTTCTAAGTTCTCCAATTTTTTTGTAAATACACACATGTTTAGATACTACTATACTTAGTATAGAATAGATGCTTCTAGAAATAATACAGGTGGTAATTTGTTGTTATCCAGATGTAGTTAGTTACGTACTTTTTTGGCATAATACATAAATGTGCCCTTTAACTCAGCCTCATTCACATTAATGCCCTTGGGTATGCACAAGTAGACACTTAAACTTGTATAAAGTTGAACAAGTAAACACATCGATATTTCTTCCTTTACATTTCAGTCCTGCTCTTACCGATATATAATAATACAAGGAAGAAATATAACTCAGAGAATTTCTCATACTTCTTATCTAGTGATTTTTCTCTATATTCTTTCAATTTTTAACAAATTAAGAATCAAAATATACATTTTACCAGGTATTGCTTTATATAAAATTCTACTAAGCTAGCTCATATAGTTAATCTCAACATCAAAAAAAAAAAAAAAGAAAGATAAACTGGTGGGCTGAAAATCTACATAAAAACTTAGTTGTTAATTGTCATTTAAACTTAATCATACTTGGCCCTTTTGTTGGCCTCCATAGCAGAGTGGATGAATGCAGGATCTTGAGAATTTACATGTTTAACTAACGGTCATTTATGGTTAATTAAGTTTGGATTCATTAATATTGTCAACTATGTACGTGTGCATCTTTTCTTAGCCAACAAAAGGCATCTCTTTAGATATTTTTCTCTTTCCCTTAAAGTATGTTTTAGTTAATAGATTGTTCCATTAATGCCTTTTTTAAGAAGTATGATAATATTCATTTTCATCCTTTTAAAATATCAAATTTAGTTATTACATTAATTGAGATTGAACTAGTTTTCCATTTTGGCAGACGCGTGTTAAGCATCAATACAAGAACAACTCAGAAAGGGTCCAACAGAAAACACTTCTCCCAATCCAATTACTAAAGTCAAGGCCTTTTTAAAAAATTTTTTAAAGGCAAACTACATAAATTCCACTAGTTTAGGTCCTAATTACTAAGATTTCCGATAGTTTCAAATATTAATTCTTCTACCATATTTCGTGCTTAGGATACATGAGTATGAATCCGCGAGATACATGTATCTAACTGTTGTATCCAATACATTTTTAGCGAGATACATGAAAAATGCATGATATTAATTGATTGTAACTGAAATGCTTAATCAGTGGCTAATTAATTGTAATTGAAATGCTTAATTAGTGGAGCAATTCACGCCATTTAACATTTTTTGAGATTCTGCAGCAAAAATTCAAATATTTTTGTTTTCAAGACAGAATTCTTCTTTTCCAGTAATTCAAGTTTTAGCTCTGTTTTTTGTAATTAATTTTCAGAATTTTGAGAATCTGAAGCAAAAGAGGTTCCTACAAAATTCAAATATTTCCGAATCTCAATAAAAAATATATAATTTGCTCATTCTTGCCCTTGGGTCGGCAACTATGGACGGTGCATATCTAGCCAATTGTGTGAACTTCAATGCATACCCTTTCACATTCATCTTTCCTTGTCGAAGGTTGATAAACTCAAGCACCTTAGCCTCTCTCTTCTCAAGAGGAAAGAACCTATCAAGGAAAGCAACCTTGAATTTCTCCCAATCAAGAGGACCCTCATTAACCGCCCTCTCACTCTTCCATTGATTGAACCAAATTTGGGCAACGCCCTTGAGTTGATAAGCGGCCAACTCCGCCTTTTCTTCCGGCGTCACACCCATGATCATCAACACCTTGTACACTTCATCAATGAATTCTTGAGGATCTTCCTCAACCTTAGAGCCATGGAATTCCGGAGGATTCATCCTCGTAAAGTCCCTCACTCTTGATGCCGCCATACCCATATTGGGTTCACGGGAGCCACCACCTCTCCATTGGCTTGAGCCGTCACGGCTTGAGCCAACACTTGGAAAGCAGCCCTAAACTCCGCATTAGTCACTTGTTCCGCCAAAGGGTCGGCCGGAACTTGAGGAGCTTGAGGAGGAGCTTTTTGTTCCACATTCTCTCCCATGTTTCTTCTAGCGTAAGCTCTTCGTGTCGCCATATCCTGAAACGCATAGGATAGGGATTAGGAGAGAGATATATAGAGTTAAACTCTATGGCACGACTTAAAAGTGATGAAAGAAGTGGAATTTCTTAAACGTCTTATAGCCTCTCATTCATAAATGTGGCGCGCTTCACACTCATGAACAAGACTCTACTTGACGCGGCTTATGAGACATCCTAGGATCTTTCTAAAACCTTGCGCTCTGAATACCAAGTTTGTCACTACCCAAGGTACCCCCTAGATGTGACATGGCGTACTAGACCCCGAGAGGCCTCATACAAGCCCTTAGCATACATTACATACTAGATAATAGAAAATAAAAGTTCGAAAGAGAATTTCATATCAAAGCTTTTAAAAGAAACAACGGAAGTTTACATCTCATGTCTCAAAGCCAATCTATCACAGAAAGTAAAGTTGGGACGTAACCCAATACAATCCAAAAACTGGAAAGAAATGACATGAAAATAAGAACAACTAGGCTATGCCCTCGGATGGATGAGGACTCACCAAGTCTTCTATCAACTCTCTGATCAAGCTCTAGCCACGAGTAGAAGGTGAATCGCCACGTCCTACACCAAAGAAGTTAATGTAGGCAAAAGTATGCGTTAGCACAATTAAGTACTAAGTATGATAACAATGCACATAAGCACATAAATCATGCTAGAGAGAGAGACATAATCATGACATGCGATGGCCAAGCTAAAAACATGATAAACATGAAACATAAAGCATATATCAAGGCCAAAGCAAGCTAAATCATCTTTCCTTCTTTTCTTTACTTCATTACGAGAACACATGTTCATTAACTTGTGGGAAAAAGCCTTAACCGACATGTAAGACCATGTGAGCTATCAATACGGAATCCGGTGTCTACCTCACACCGAAAAGGGGTGTCCTACTTGCCAAGGTAAGACCATGAACTTCTTAGCTTAGGTGGATCTACTAGCTAATGTCTACTTAAAGACAACATCCTATGGTGGCAACATAGTTTATGGGATAGAGATTGCTTTAGGAGACTCGGCCTCAACTAACGGGAGAGCTCCATCTAGAAGACCCGACCTCTACTAACGGGAGGGCTTCCATCTCAATATCCACTCGGTGCTAAGCATAATTACCACGGATTAGTCGTTAACATATTCATATCATTAAACATGAAAATGTACAACTAGGGTTACCAATTCAAGCTAAAATCATGCTTATAGACATTTCATCTTCCATGGACCTTGTCCAAGCTTACGCCATTAGAATAGCTCCATAAGAACATGGGTAATCACCTCTTTTTTCTTTTAAGTCATATTGGGAGTATCATGTGAGAAAACCTTTCACAACTCAACCATAACATCATCATATCATAACTTTGGTACTTTACTCTCAAGCACCCTTAATTCGTCATGCTCATATTTAATAGTTCATAGAGTTCATATGTGTTCGTGCAAGTTCAACTCATATCATGCAATTCAATGCAAGCTCATGCTTAGAAAGCCATAATTAGGACAATGTACCCATACTTGAAGGAACTCACATAATAGAGGAAAATCATACTTTTGACTTGATCATGCTAAATTCAATCATAATTCATGCTTGATTTCATAGAGAATTCATAAACTTCATCAAATCATAACTCAACCCAACAATCAAAGCTAGATTATCAAATTGGAGAGAATTAGCTTGAGATCATGGGGGTTCATTCAATCTTTACATCAAATCATGTAATTCACGCTAATCCGTGCACTAAGTTACTTTATCACGCTAAATCGTGCACTAGGAATCATAAAATCAATAATTGGAATCATAATTGAAGAACCCACAATGATTGATCACAAACATTAATTCAATTGGGTTAGAGTAAACCTTTGAAAATCATGAAGAAGAGGAAGGGCCCATTGGAGGAAAGGACTCCTAATGGTGAACACTATCATACCTCAAAGCAATCCACAAGAAATTGGAGAAGATTGAAGGTCTTCAATGGAGGATTCAAGCTTCTTCTTCTTCCTTGAGAGTTGAGAGAGTTTCTTTTTAGAGAGAGAAATATTTGAGAGAGGAGAGTTTTGGAATGAATTAGAATAAAAGGAATTAGGCTTAGAAAGTATTTATAGGTCTTAGATTAAGGGTATAACCGACTTAGCTTAATAAGTAAACAATTAGGGAAAAGACCAAAAAGCCCTTAATTAAAAACTGTAGGGGCCAATCGACGGATAGGATCTACGGTCCGTACATCAATTGACGGACCGTCCTGTTCTTCTGTCAATTGATTCAAAAAGTTCATTTTGGGCTGAAAATTTGGCTAAGTCTGGAAGGCATCTACGGAACCCATCTATGGCCCGTCAACTGAACTACGAACCGTCCTGCTATTCCGTAGGTCAAAGTTCAGAAACTTGGAAATCCTGAAATTTCACAGTGCCATTGACGGTCCCCACCTACGGCCCGTCAATCCATCTACGGCCCGTAGGTGGCCTCCGTAGGTCACTGTCTTCATATGAGTTCTGCATTTTAAGATCCCTTGGAAACTTGGGGTGTTACAATATCTCCCCCTTGGGAACATTCGTCCTAGAATGAGAATCAAGACATCTTGAGAAGGGTAATAGACACGGACTAACAACCCTACCTAGCATGCAATCACATAAATGCACATATCCGAGGAGGAAACCTCAACTCCAAGCTAAAGCATGATCCACACAACATATCATGAAGACTTTATGCAACTCATACTCAAATGCACATAATCATGTAAGATTCTTCATGAACATGCACAATCAATGAATCATGGAAATCAACTGTGACACATGAGACATAAAGAATGAACCATGAGAATCAAGATACCTCAAGCTAGAGTAGGATCGGAAGGAAAGAGATGAGTATATCGGGACATCATATTGGCCTCGGCCTCCCAAGTAGCACCCTCAACCAATTGATTTCTCCATAAAATTTTCACGGAAGAAACTTCTTTATTTCTTAACTTCCGGACTTGCCGGGCTAAAATCTCAATTGGAACCTCTTCATAAGAAAGACTATCCTTTATGCCAAGATTCTCTAATTGCACTATAGAGGTCGGATCACCAACCCACTTCTTCAATAATGAGACATGGAAAATCGAATGCACTGATGTCAAATCATTAGGCAAGTCAAGCTCATAAGCAACCTTACCTACACGTCTGAAAATTTGATATGGGCCTACATAACGGGGACTAAGCTTCCCTTTCTTCCCAAATCTCATTACACCCTTCACGGGTGAGATTTTCAAGTAAACCCAATCATCCACATCGAATTCTAATTCTTTTCTTCTAACATCGGCATAGGACTTTTGTCGACTTTGAGCCGTTTTCAACCTCTCCCTAATAAGTCGAACTTTCTCCATAGCCTCATGCACCAACTCTGGGCCTATCAAAGCAACTTCACCAACTTCAAACCAACCTATAGTAGATTTACACCTCCTACCATAGAGAGCCTTAAATGGAGCCATACCAATACTAGAATGGTAGCTATTATTATAAGCAAACTCAATCAAAGGCAAGTGATCATCCCCAGTACCCTTGAAATCAATTGCACAAGCTCTCAACATATCTTCCAAAGTTTGAATAGTACGCTCCGCTTTCCCATCGATTTGGGGATGAAAGGTCGTACTAAGCTTAACACGAGTACCAAGACCTTTTTGGAACGACTTACAAAATTGAGAAGTATATTGTGCACCACGATCAGAGATAATGGATAAAGGCACTCCTGCAGCCTAACCATCTCTCTCAAATACAACTTAGCATAATCCTCTGCCGAATAAGAAGTCTTGACGGGAATGAAATGGGCTGACTTTGTCAATCTATCCACAACAACCCAAATCGAATCATATTGTCGCCTCATGCGAGGCAAACACATCCTCCTACTTCCAATTAGGAATACTAATATCTTGGGTCAAACCTCCCGGCCTTTGATGCTCAACTTTCACTTGTTGGCAATTATGACACTTAGCCACAAATTCCGCAATATCTTTCTTCATTCCGTTCCACCAATAAATTTCCCGCAAATCACGGTACATTTTGGTAGCTCCTGGGTGGATGGAATATCGAGAACTATGGGCTTCCGATAAAATTTGCTCTCTTAAGCCCTCTGCATTGGGAACACAAAAACGACCTTGATATCAAAGCACACCATCTCCCCCTTGGGAGAAAACCTCTATGGACTTCTTGAGTGCCGCTTCCTTTAGTTCAACCAAGTTAGGATCAAGACCTTGCTTAGCTTTCACATCATGTACAAAAGAGGATTCAGAACCCTTGTGAACCGTAACACCACCTTCAGTAGAACCAATCAATCTAACACCCAATCGAGCCAATCTATGGATATCGCGAACCAACTCTATCTTACCATCCTCAACATGAGCAACACTACCCATATATAATCGACTAAGGGCATCCGCCACCACGTTAGCCTTACAGGGGTGATAGAGAACACTCATATCATAGTCTTTTAACAACTCGAGCCACTTTCTTTGGCAGAGATTCAAATCTCTCTGTTTAAACACAAATTGCAAACTCTTATGGTCGGTGAAGACATCTACATGTACCCCATACAAATATTGTCGCCATATTTTCAAAGCAAACACAACTGTCACTAATTCCAACTCATGAGTAGGATAGTTCTTTTTGTGCACCTTGAGTTGTCTTGAAGCATAAGCAATGACTTTCCCATTTTGCATAAGAACACATCCTAGCCCAATTCTCGAGGCATCACAATAAACCACAAAACCATCAGATCCTTCCGGTAGAGTCAATATCAGAGTCGAAGTAAGTCGATCCTTCAATTCTTGAAAACTCTTCTCACATGCCTCAGACCATGCGAATTTAACCTTCTTTTGAGTCAAAGTCGTCAATGGAGAAGCAATGGATGAAAACCCTTCAACAAACCTCCTATAATAACCTGCTAAGCCCAAGAAACTACGGATATCCGAAGGTGATAAAGGTCTAGGCCAATTCTTAACCGCCTCCGTCTTCTTAGGATCTACCTCAATGCCCTTACCGGAAACAATGTGACCAAGAAAAGCCACGGGCCTTAACCAAAACTCACATTTACTAAACTTCGCAAAGAGTTGTTGGTCCTTGAGGACTTGCAACACAATCCTCAAATGATTAACATGTTCACCCTCATTCTTTGAGTAGATCAAAATGTCGTCAATAAAGACAATCACAAACATGTCAAGGTATTGCTTAAACACTCTATTTATCAAGTCCATAAATGCGGTCGGAGCATTTGTCAACCCAAACGACATTACCAAGAACTCGTAGTGACCATACCTAGTTTGGAAAGCCGTTTTTGGAATATCATCTTCTTTCACCCTTAATTGGTGATAGCCCGAACGAAGGTCGATCTTAGAGAAATAACTAACCCCTTGAAGTGGATCAAACAAGTCATCTATCCTTGGGCAAATATACTTATTCTTAATGGTAACCTTGTTCAATTGGCGATAGTCGATACACATACGGAGTGAACCATCTTTCTTCCTTACAAAAAAGACCGGAGCACCCCATGGAGAAATACTTGGCCGGATGAAACCCAAACCCTTATCCAACAAGTCTTTCAACTGCCTTTTTAGTTCCTTAAGTTCCACCGGAGCCATTCTATAAGGAGGAATAGAAATAGGTTGCGTATCGGGGAGAAGGTCAATACCGAAGTCTATTTCCCTTTCGGGAGGAATACCGGGTAAGTCATCGGGAAACACTTTCGGAAACTCATTAACAACGGGAACCGACTCAAGAGTAGGAGTCTCGGAATCTATATCCCTCACCTTAACAAGATTGTAAATGCAACCCTTTGAGATCATCTTTCTAGCTTTTAGATAAGAAACAAATTGACCTCGAAACATATAATTTACTCCCTTCCACTCTAGGATAGGCTCATTTGAAAACTGAAACTTGACCATTCAGTTCCTACAATCAATAGAGACATAACAAGCATGCAACTAATCCATCCCAAGAATAACATAAAAATCTAGCATATCAAGCTCTACAAGATCAACACGAGTGACTCTATGGGTTAAGGACACGGGACAATCTTTATAAACTCTCTTAACCATGATAGATTCACCAATCGGAATGGAAACACGAAAAGGATCTAGCAACACATCCGGAACAACATCAAACCTCATAGCCACATATGGCGTCACAAAGGACAAGGTAGCACCGGGATCAAGCAAAGCATAAACATCAAAATGGAAAACTCTTAACATACCGGTAACCACATCGGGAGAGCTCTCTTGCTCATGACGAGCCTGAAGAGCATTCGGCCTCAACTAACGAGAGAGCTCCATCTAGAAGACCCGGCCTCTACTAACGGGAGGGCTTCCATCTCAATATCCACTCGGTGCTAAGCATAATTACCACGGATTAGTCATTAACATATTTATATCATTAAACATGAAAAGGTACAACTAGGGTTACCAATTCAAGCTAAAATCATGCTTATAGACATTTCATCTTCCATGGACCTTGTCCAAGCTTACGTCATTAGAATAGCTCCTTAAGAACATGGGTAATCGCCTCTTTGTTCTTTTAAGTCATATTGGGAGTATCATGTGAGAAAACCTTTCACAACTCAACCATAGCATCATCATATCATAACTTTGGTACTTTACTCTCAAGCACCCTTAAGTCATCATGCTCATATTTCATAGTTCATAGAGTTCGTATGGGTTCATGCAAGTGCAGCTCATATCATGCAATTCAATGCAAGGTCATGCTTAGAAAGCCATAATTAGGACAATTTACCCATACTTGAAGGAACTCACATAATAGAGGAAAATCATACTTTTGACTTGATCATACTAAATTCATAAGATTATCCTCAATTCATTCAAATTCATGCTTGATTTCATAGAGAATTCATAAACTTCATCAAATCATAACTCAACCCAACAATCAAAGCATAGATTATCAAATTGGGGAGAATTAGTTTGGGATCATGGGGGTTCATTCAATCTTTACATCAAATCATGTAATTCACGCTAATTCGTGCACTAAGTTACTTTATCACGCTAAATCGTGCACTAGGAATCATAAAATCAATAATTGGAATCATAATTGAAGAACCCACAATGATTGATCACAAACCCTAATTCAATTGGGTTAGAGTAAACATTTGAAAATCATGAAGAAGAGGAAGGGCCCATTGGAAGAAAAGACTCCTGATGGTGAACACTATCATACCTCAAAGCAATCCACAAGAAATTGGAGAAGATTGAAGGTATTCAATGGAGGGTTCAAGCTTCTTCTTCTTCCTTGAGAGTTGAGAGAGTTTCTTTTTAGAGAGAGGAGAGTTTTGGAATGAATTAGAATAAAAGGAATTAGGCTTAGAACGTATTTATAGGTCTTAGATTAAGGGTATAACTGACTTAGCTTAATAGGTAAACAATTAGAGAAAAGACCAAAAAGCCCTTAATTAAAAACTGTCGAGGCCAATCGACGGACAGGATCTTCGGTCTGTACATCAATTGACGGACCGTCCTGTTCTTCCGTCAATTGATTTAGAAAGTTCATTTTGGGCTGAAAATTTGGCTAAGTCCGGAAGGCATCTACGGAACCCATCTACGGCCCATCAACTGAACTACGTACCGTCCTGCTATTCCTTAGGTCAAAGTTCAGAAACTTGGAAATCCTAAAATTTCACAGTGCCATTGACGGTCCCCACCTATGGCCCGTCAATCCATCTACGGCCCGTAGGTGGCCTCCGTAGGTCACTGTCTTCAGGTGAGTTCTGCATTTTAAGATCCCTTGGAAACTTAAAGTGTTACAGAGGACGTGGGTGGAAAGAAGGGAGGAAGATCGGTAATGGTGGTAGAGGACGTGGGTGGAGAGAAGGGAGGAAGACTAATGGTGGATGATGAAATTTTGAATCGTTAATGTACATTTAATTAAGGAGTTTAAATTTTAAGATAATTATTCAATACCATATTTAAGGGATTTGTGTATCTAATTTAACTTTTAAAAACTCTTACTGATGCCATGATTCAATACCTACGAAGACTTCTTCAACTTGAATAGTGAAGATCTAAGCTGCGATAGAGATGTATGATGAAGACGGCCACACACAAAGCCTAATCTTTTGAAAGAATCGATTCATATGCCTCTTAGTAGATCTATCACGACTGGACTTCTATTTCAGTTCAAACCAATAATAGAGTATTATCCTCCGTACATCATCGATCTTACACATGATGAGCTCCAACGAAGCTAATACCACCGTATATGATTTCAGATCTAGAGAGGTAAGAACCCCAATATTGATATCATAATAGAAATGAAAGTACTTAACACTTTATCAAACTCTGAGGCTGAATTCCTCTCTCGTTGTTGTTGTAGCTTAGCATCCTTATCCTGATTTTATACCCTTGTAACTGTTCATATCGTAGAACCTTCATAACAGCTTGTATTCTGTGCATCCGTGGTAAAACCTCTGTTTTGCATTTTCTTTATTCTCAAATTAGGGATTTGATTCTTTTCCAATTAAATGATGGCATGTGCTTGTTGTGGTAACTCTTGTATGTGAAAGTATCTCTGTGTCTATACATGTAATATGAATAGCATTATTAGTTAAGCAATATGCTAATTAATTTCCTTCTCTGAATGTATGAACCACCTCCACATTCCTATTGTACATCAAAATCTTTTTGCTTTTCATATCCATATCAACAATCCAAGGAACCTCCCAAACCTCATTCAGTATTTTCTTAGTAATCAATGAGTTTGTTTCTATTGCTAATGGTAGACAACCATTTTGACCACAGTAATCCACACCCTGTTTAACTGCTTTGATTTCAGTCTCAACTACTGAAACTTCCCCTATCTGCTTTGACTCAGCATATACCATATTATCTTCAACATTTTTTAATACAAAATGCCAAAGCACTAATACCAGGATTCCCTTTGCTACACCCATCTGTATTACATTTAAAACTCCCAGAGAAGGGAATTTCCAAGTCACCATCTTGCAGCAATTTAAGGGAGTATACTCTTCCAAACCTTTGACAATCAGTGGCCAAGTATTAGGAATATCATTCAACCATGGATATTTGACTTTAAGCGACAAGAAAATCATTTTATTCCTACCTAGGATCAAAGAATGTTTAGATATAGAACCACTATTCTGATAACATTTGTTCTCTTCCAAATGAACCAAATGATGAAAGTAGGGACTACCTTAAACAAAGGCTTTAACTTTGAGCAACAATCAACATTCCACCATAAATCAATGACTTGTCTAAGTTGTATTAGGAGTCCTTGTAATCCAACAGCTTCTGCAAACAATTTCCACACTCTTAGACATAGAACAGTGAATAAAAGATGATCAATAGTTTCTTGTATTTTAGCATCTCAACAAAAACATTCAACTTCATTAGTGATCTTCATTCTTAATAGAACCTCCCCTATAGTAATCCTCATATGCTACAGCCTCCACATCATAAAAGAAACTTTGAAAGGAATTCCCTTCTCCCATATTTGCATTATGTTGTCCTTCTTTTCTTGTCTATGTCTAACCAGTTCCCAAGCACTACCAATTGTGAATTTACCATTCTCAATAAGCATCCACTAGGCTTTATCTCTTTTATCTAATATCTGACCTATGCCCAGAAATTGTTGAATATGAGAACACACCTCCTTTGAGAAACTATCATGTAGCTTGTCAATATTCCAACCCTCCTCATCAATAAGCTAATGTACCTCTTCAATATGTCCTTGAACTTGATCAATAGGAAGATGAAAATAAAGAGAACCTAATTGAGTCTAGTTTTCAAACCAAACACTGAAATGTCCAGCTCAAGATTCCCACCAATTTTCTTAGTCAGAAATCCCTAACTTGTAACATTAGTTTCCAGACTTTAGAATCTCTTCTCCATTCCACAATCTGAGGTCTATGTCTCTTGCAATATTGTTTTCACATAAAATTGGACCAAAGAGTATTGCAAATCCTAAGGTTCCACCACAATTTAACAAATAGAGCCTTGAAAACATCAAAAAGGGATTTAAAACCCAAACCACCCTCTTCTTTAGTAAGACAAATATCATTCCATGCTATCCAATGATTAGTTCTACCCTCTTGAAATTCCACTGAAACTTTGCAAAAATTTTGTGAATACCATAGATAACACATTTTGGAGGACTTATAGTTGATAAAAGATATGTGGGAATGCTTCGAAGAACATGGTTAATTAACACTATTTTACCTCCAAAAGAGAGTAATTTCCCTTTCCAAACCTGTAATTTGTTTTGAATCTTTTTGATGAACTCATAAAAATGAACCTTCTTCTATTTAGCTTGTTCAATAGGATATCCTAAATACATCATGAGAAAACTACCTCTCAGAAGACCAGTAACATTCTCCGCTTCTTGAACCACAGAATGCGCAGCCTTACTAAACGTATAAAAGAAACTCTTTTCTTTATTTATCAGTTGACTAGGCTGAGATTCATAAAGAGTAAGGGTTTCCATTATTAATTGCATAGATCTTTTATCAGCATTAGCAAAAATGATAGTATCATCTGCATAGCCAGATGATTAATTTGATCATTTCACTTAGGTAATTCATAACTCTTAAAATCATAGTTATAAAACAAGTGATTAAGAGTTTAAAAGAAACTATTTTCTTTATTTATCAGTTGACTAGGCTGAGATTCATAAAGAGTAAGGGTTTCCATTATTAATTGCATAGATCTTTTATCAGCATTAGCAAAAATGATAGTATCATCCGCATAGCCAGATGATTAATTTGATCATTTCACTTAGGTAATTCATAACTCTTAAAATCATAGTTATAAAACAAGTGATTAAGAGTTTTGGATAGAACCTCAGCAGTCAAAATAAATAAAGCAGGAGTAACAGGACCCCCTTGCTTTACCTCTCTAGGAGAGTGAAAAAACATATGTGCTTGGCCATTCCCTAATACATAGTACAAGTCGTTAGCCACTAATCTCCACACCATGTTCATCCATCTCAAGTCAAAACCCATCTTTTCAAAGATCATTAAAAATTTCCAATCAACTCTATCATAGGCCATAGTCATATCTAATTTAATCACAACATTAGCAGGGTTACCTCTTTTTCTAATATCAAAAATAATTTCTTGGGCTATTAACACATATTCAGTAATACTCCTGCCTTTTACAAATTTAGATTGATGAGGAGAGATTAAGGAAGGTAGCAACCCTTCTAATCTGTCATGAATCAGTTTAGATATAACTTTGTTAAGAAAATTACTCAAACTAATTTGTCTAAGATTATAAAAGGATAGTATGATATCCATTTTTGGTAATAGGGCCAGTTTGTATGAGTAATAGACTTTGTTAAAGTAGAACCTTGAAAAAAGGCTTGCACCACCTAAATAACATCAGTACCTACAATATTCCAGCATTTTTGATAGAAGCAGCCTGTAAATCCACCAGGTCCACAAGAACTCTCAGCATTAAGTTCAAACACTACCTTCTTCATCTCCTCTCAAGAACTCTCAGCATTAAGTTCAAACACTACCTTCTTCATCTCCTCTTCTCTAGGCATTTCACAAAGTCTATCGTTATCTTCCTGATAAATTTGACGATTAATATTCTGTAATAATACAAATCATCAGAAGGGATACCACCAATAAATTGATTTGTAAAAAAAATCAATAGTTACAACTACAATTTCAGAATCTCCTTCTGCCCAATCCCCATTAGATTTTAGAATTCTTTTCACAACAAGCCTCTTTCTACTGCCTTTTACTAAACAGTGAAAAGATTTAGTATTCCTATCTCCCTCTTCAAATAATTGAGCACTAGCCTTCTATCTCAAGTACTCTTCTTCATAGTGAAGGTAAAGTTTCAATCCTTCACAGTAATAGAAATTCCATGGAAGCCAAAAATGTCATATCCTTTGTGGACCAAGTTTTAACTAAATACACTTGTTCCAAAATCAAAAACTCCTACTCGATTTGGATTACACCTCTAATTGGAACTATGAGATGAAAATTAGTTGATGGATTAACTTTGTTATGGAAACAAACGTGAAGGATGTGCTTTTGCATTTACGTAATGCTAACCTCACTTACGTATCACCTCTGACCATATGCACTAGTTCTACATTGATTATATAGTATTTAAGCCATTGAGTATTTGATAAAAGAATTGTCATAGCTTGGAACTCTCTAAAGAGCCTAAAGTTGGATGAGGTTGAGTTAGACGATGAGGATATTGTGAACTTACTGTCATGTTGTCCTGCATTAGAAAATCTGAAGTTGTCATTATTCTATGGAGGGTTTTGTCGCCTTGAAGTTTGGAGAAGTAATTTCAAGGTGACGAAAACCTCCCAAAGAATAATGACAAATTCAAATTTTCTAATGCAGGACAACCTGACAGTAAGTTCACAATATCATCATCTAACTCTACCTTATCCAACTTTAGGTTCTTGAGAGAGTTCCAAGCTATGACGAGTGTTTTATCAAATATCCAATGTAATAAAAAACGAACCAGTACAGATAGTCGGAGGCAATACAAAAGTAAGGTCAACATCACGTGAATGCAAAAGAACATCTTCCACTTCTCTTTCCACATTGAAACTAATACATCGACTAATTTCCAACTCACAGTTCCAATTAGAGGTGTAATCCAAATCAAGTTGGAAGTTTTTGATTTTGGAACAAGTGGATTTATTTAAAACTTGGTCCCCGAAGGATATGAAGTTTTTGACAATTAATTAACTGCTAAGTTTTTATGTTGATTTTGAGACGCCGCAGTCTACTCTCTTTTTTTTCCTTAACTTGACACCAACTATATGAGCTAGCTTAGTAGATTATTATAAATGACCATTAGTTAACATCCTTGTTTATTAATTATGATTTGATCATTTTGTAAAATTGAATAAGAGTTGAGAAAATTTTCATAGTTTCTACAAATTCTGGAATTTCTATGTTTATGAGAAAAAGTAAAAAATTAAGAAATCCAAATTAAAATTTTAACTTCAAATCATCGAGCCGTCGAGCTCGGCTAGCCCAAGTACGACACACAAAATCAAATAATAATTTTTTTATAAACTGAGTAATTCCTATAAGAAGAGGGAAAGAAGAGCGGTAGAAGGACAAATATTTCTTATAATAATAATTAGTATAGTTTCTAAAACAGGCGACAGACGCATCAAAGTCTTATATATAATTATGGCACCACCAGTTGTCTCAGAAAACCTACTTGTTGAACAAGTATTAACTCTTAGAAGCCTGGTAATTTTCTTTTCTTTTCCATATTTCATATGTTATTGCTATTCTCATACCACTAAATCACTAATTACACACCAGTCAACTTTTTTTTTATTTTTTTAGTTTTGACATTAGTTAATTTTGAAGGTTCTATATATTCATCGCCAATCTGGTAAATACATTATTTTCTTTTTGTCCCTTTTTTGGTCGATTAATACCAATACATTTTCTTCAAGTTTTTTAATACTTGTAATATATAGTAGATGTTCTTCAAGTCTTGTTTTTCTGGTAAGAAGATATTTCAAGATTTTGACCACTTTCATTTTATACAGTGCCTGCTTTCTTTTTTCTTCTATTTTCTTAAAGTGCAGGCAAAATGGGAAGATCAAAAATCAAAGTGGAACTTATTGAAGATCACAAGAAGAGGATAACAACTTTTGATGAACCGGAAGGCTGGCTTAGTCAAGAACTCTCAATACTTTGCGACATCAAAGCGTGTATGATCATGTATGAAGGAAATAATCATCAAATCTGGCCCAATGATCCAAATGAAGTTAAAGAGATGATAAATCTCTACAAAAACCAACCAATCGAAGGCCGAAGCAAAAGGGGTAAGACCTTGTCCAACTACTTCGAAAATGATCAATAGAAAAAGGGTGAGATCAAAGTAGAAAAGTATCCCACTTGGGATTCAAGATTTAACTATTTATCTGAAAAAGAATTACAAAATCTTGCTGGAGTTGTTGAGAAAAGGATGGACAAGGCAAAAGGAAAAGTCGAATTCTTGAAGAGTATGAATGTTCATGATTCAAATATTGGAAGTTCCTCACTTTCTCATCAACAAATATGGGACGACAACTTGATGAACCAAACTATTCTGTGGCCTATTTCTCTTTCACTGATTACAACAACTTCTTTCAAGCAAATATTCCAATTAGTGGTGTGAATTCAATGGGAGCAGGGATGGATAATGGGCTTCTTACTATCGAGGATTATCAATTTTGCAATGCAAATTATTCTATGATGATTGAGGCAGAAAAGTGGTTGTCAAATGATGGAATTGGTTTAAGTTCGACAATGTGCAGCCTATGGAGATTAATGGAACTGGTTCAAGTTCGACAATGCAGCCTATGGGGAATAATGGGATTGGTTCAACTTCGACAATGCAATCTATGGCGAATAATGGAATAGGTTCAAGTTCGACAGTGCAGCCTATGGATCAGTACCCTTTCATATACAATGACTCTACTACTCATGATATGCCTTATGGATTCGTGTAGATTTTTATTTTTGATCATCAGTATAGTTAACAGTTCCTCTTTTGTTTACTTTTGAACTAATTGGAGCAAACAAATTAGGAACTGTTTTTTTGTTAGGTTAAATGTGGCTTGTAATATTAACTTTGGTGCTTCTCTTTTGTGATGATACACATAAGTTCTATATATAATATATTCTTCCCTATATTTTTTTAACCATAAACAATAATAAAACTCCCTCTGTTCACTTATACTTGTTCATATTGGACTTTGCGGCATAAATACTGCCTAGTTACACAGAAGAATTTGTCAATATAGAAGCATAGATATACAAAAAGTTTCATAGGTTCAAAATAGATGCTAAGATGAAACATGGAGTGGAGAACTTCACTTACTTTGGAAGAATTCGTTCCAGCTGGAAGTAGGAGCTGTATTACTAGCTCAGTCTCTCGGGTATCTATCAACATATAAAGAAAGCATAGTTTTTCTCATTCCAATCACAAATAAGAAAAAATCACATGCTAAAAGGCTCAATTATGTAACTTCCTATACATTGGTCGACTGAATTCAATAGTGTCTTTTTGACGAAAGACAATGAGGACAAAAGGTAGAGGAAGATATGGATTTGAAGTAAAATTTGAGCAACATCGATCACAAGTTCTATAGCCCAAACATTTCTTGTTATTGTTGAAACAGATTACAAAGTGTTACTACATTTTTGGCTTTATTAATTTTACCCCATCAGGACGATCAATAGTGTTTCCACTTACCCTAAGTGTGACAACATTATTCAACCTACCGGTCCTACAATTTCTTGGCTTGAAACAAAAATAGACAAGCTTTCTACTTATTTCGTGAACTATTTACTGATTTAGACAATTGCATATATATGGACTTGGAATTTTCTTGCAACTTTTATATTCCTGAAAATGCTTTATTTTGCTTCCTTTTTTCAATAGCATCAACATGTTCTCTTTGGCTTTTTTCTTGTAAAGAAGGAATCTCTGTTAAGCCTATGAATATTGTTGAATTCTTTTTTCTTGAAGTTATGCTCATAGTAAGACGGTTTGATTATATCCAATTGCTCTGAAAATCTTCATTCCTTAGACAGATTTGGGTGTGTGGAACTGGGAGCAGCTTATTAGGGATTTGACGTCTCATCAATTTGATAAATATTATGTATTAGACATCGAAATAGCAAAGATATTAGAAGAATGATATATAACTTAGGGTACAAAATACTTTATGACAAGCACATCGATCAGAAAATTAAATTTACTTGAACACCGATATCATTCATTAAAATGTTACTATTCATAAATTATATAGGACGACAATTAATTAATGGTCCTAGGCCATGGTGTTGGAGTAGCCGGCGATGGGTGAGCTGGTGTATAGTCAATTACTATTGAATCATCAAGTTGAATCTTTGTATCTTTCTCCATTTTGAAAAGCTTGGTTCCACTTGCATAAGCTTGATTTAATTCAATTTCTCTGCTTTCAATTCTTCCTGCTAATTTGTATAACAAAAAAAAGAAGAATTTATTAACATTATTATGTACTTGCAAGATGGAATAATTGTAATATATGAAAGAAGTGTACTTACCTTCTGTCACTATTACAATAGAGCATAACAAAAAAATAATCTTCAAAAGAAGAAAATTATTTGTTGCAACAACCTTCATCATCAGAAGTATATTTTTTATTAGAGATATGATATTATTTTTACACTTTGTGCAACCTTTAAATAATTAAAAATGTTCACAAATTCCTAGATATAATGGTCAAAAACCATTAATAACATAACATGAAAAATGTGATTTCTTTAATAATGAGGAAATGTTAATAATTACTCCCTTTAGTATATATTAAGTGAATTTGGGGTTTGACACATTATTTAAGAAAAATATTTTAGAACATAATTGAACATCATTTTTCACTTTTACCCTTTTAGTTATTCTCAAATTATTCTGAAAAATAGAAATAATTCAAATTAAAATCATAAATATGAGCAATTAATGCTCTTGAACTTATCAACTAGAAAATGTAAATAAAGGGCATATATGGAAAAAAAAACTCCAACAATCTTGAACTTTGAACAATTCACTTATCTTGAACTATGAAATTAAATGCCCCAAAGATTCACTTAATATGGACTAGAGGGAGTGTTAAATTCAACGAAACGGGTCAATTTTGTCCTTATACTATGACAAATAAGTTATTTTTTGCCCTTCATAATACTTTTTCAACATATTTACCTTTGCCATCCAACTTTAAGGTCATATTTATTCTTGTACTCTAAAAAAGTCATATTTATCTCTACTCTATTAAATATTCATGTTTCACCTTAATTTTCCTATATAACGCCTACATGACTTTCTTTTTCAACAAATCTAACCCTTTATTATTTATTTATTTATTTGAGAGGGGTGGGGTGGGGGAGGAGGGTCGGACAAGTGAACTATTTGAGAATTGAGATGCTCAGTATGGGAAATTCATTCAACCTACACTACAACATTTTAGGCCTACGGCCACACTGAATCTGGACAACGCTTGTAAAGTGTTGCCTAAAATATTTTTAACTTTTGGCTACGATAATATTGGCAACACTTATAAAGCGTACTCTTAAATGGTATAGGCTACACTTTATAAGTGCTGTTACATTATGATCTAATTGGCAACAAATATTTATATATATGGCCACACTTTTAAAGTGTGCTATTTTTAAAATTGAAAAAACAACACATTACAAGTGTGGCCTTCATGTTTTCACCAAAATATTATATTCCCTCCAACATTTTCCACTCCCGCTCCTACATTTTCCAGTACTCTTATCTTTAGCTCAACATTTCCACTCTTTGCTTTAGCTCCAACATTTTCCACTTAGCTTAAGCTCCAATTTCACATTTTCAACTTTCTCCAAGTTGAAAGTTGCTCCAATTTCACGATTTGGCTCCAGTACTATTTGCTCCAATTTCACGATTGGGCTCACAAATTAACAGGTAAAGATTTTTGACAAACCAAAATTGAAGAATGGTTTCTCCAATTTCACGATTTCTTTACAAATTAACAGAACATTGATTTTCGCTGTTCTAGTGTAGCCGATGAACAAGATACGCAGAACAAAATGCTTCACATAAGAAGATGATGTCTTAAAGCTTTGCCACATTGAGAGGGTTTTGTTGGAATAGGGTTTATCAGGTAAAACTTTCTATCTTTTAAAGTCGATTTTTGTTGATTTTGGGGAGTCTAGCTCGTAGTTGTATTACCCACATCAGTTGATTCTTTTCCCCAATTTTCTCTTTTATATTTGAAAATTTTCCCTTAAACCCACTACCTTCTTGGCTCAGTTATAGGGTAAATGCTATTACTAAGAAGTGAGAATCGATAGCATTGACTCTTGAATTCTCATCAACAACTGAATCTGCTACTTGGATGTGTAAATTTTTATGCAAATTGTGCTTTTCTGACGCTCAATAGCCCTAAGGTGAATGACCCATTTTAGGTAATGTTTTCAATGTTGAAGTGTTAAAGGTGTTGTCTTTATACTGCTCTTTTCCTCTAATTATAGTTTATGTTATTGGGTATCAATGAAAATTTTAAATGTTTGAAGATTGGCTCTTTCTTGATGCATGTATGTAGAACTTTATTTTTTAGGTTTAGTTTTTGGCTCAAAATTAGAGTCTCTTAGCATCAACTGAAAATTATGAAAATTTGAACAAGTTTTTAGCATTCATTCTACCTAAGCAGTGTAAATAGGTTAGCTTATTGAATGGACGAGTATAATTTAATTCTTTTTAAACCACTATTAGTAGTTGACTAAGAGGACAATGGTGTTTTAATTCTATATTGATTGATTGTATGTTTACAAGATGTTTGCAGAATATAATTTGTCTGCGTCCCTTCTAAACTAGTACAGATATGTATTACTAAAGTTGTTGATCTTGTCTAAAAATAGGAGCACTTAAAATCTGATTCAACTTGCCTACTTTAGATCATGATAACAGTTTGTCTTCCTAATTTTAGAACATGGAAGGCTACATAAAAATTGAAGTAAAATCAGTGAATTTTTTTTTAAATCAGGCTTCCGACTCTGTTAACCCTTGAATAATTCTAGAGTCTTGAATAATTTCACAACTTCTTCTTATTCACAATCCTTCTATAAGTAATATTTCACCCTTGAGGATGCCAGATTACAACTAATCTTGCTTCAAGATAGGGATAACTTAGAATGAAATACACTCTACGAAGTTTTAAGGTTTTTAGTGTGATCGACTATCTATTATAGGATCATTGTAAATTTTCCATGTTCAAATGGATCCTATATGTGTTGAGATGAGAATTATCTTCAAAGGGTTCAAGAATAGCTATCATAGAGAGACTATGCATTTTCTTGAGATTTTGGAGTCTTTATCCAAAGAACCTTGGGTGTTGATACTTCTAGCATTCCATCAAAAGGTCTTAATCATTGAAACCCTCTGCTTCTAGATCTTGTGTTGGGTCTGGTAGAGGTAGCAGATGTACTGTTGGAAGCCTGCTTGGTGTTGTGTTTTTGTTGTTGTCTACCTCTAGGAGATAGACCCTGTTGTGCAGAAATTTCTTTAATATCTTCTTGATATTCATTATGAAAAGTGGAACCAAATGCTTTAATAAGATGAGCACTAAAGCTGAGCACCGGTTGCTTCATCATCATCCTCATTTTCCTCCATGGACTGAGTATCATTATCAAGTTCATCCTCAGAATGTTAAACATCATAGTCATCATTTCTCTTAGAGTTGTTCTTAATGTTAGGATTATTAACGTGTGATTGTTGTTGCTGAATGGCATTGTGCCCTTGAATTTCAGTTTCTTTTTGTTGCTTTCTTTTAATAGCATCTCTTTTCATCTTGCTTAACCTGCCTTATGACTTGTTGTTAGGAGGTTTCATATGCTGCTCACTACCATCCTTTTGATCTTGTGCATCTTTAGACCCCTAAATCACAGTCTTTTGAGGAGTGTGAGTAGGAGAACTGATGTACCTTGTAGCTATATTTTTTGTGAACATCTGATACCCTTGACTAGAAGTGTCTCTTGTGTGGTCTGCTGTAGTAATTAAATTACCCTATTTTTGACCAGTATCAACATTGTGCATATTGTTTCTCTGAGCTTTCAATCCCCTTTTTTGTTGCTTTCTTTTAATATCATCTCTTTTCATCTTGCTTAACCTGCCTTGTGACTTAATGTTAAGAGGTTTCATATGATGCTCAGTACCATTCTTTTGATATTGTGCATCTGTAAACCCCTAAATCAGTCTTTTGAGGAGTGTGAGCAGGATAACTTATGTACCCTGTAGCTAAATTTTCTATGAATATCTAATACCCTTGACTAGAAGTGTCCCTTGTGTGGTCTGTTGTAGTAATTAAATTACCATGTTTTTTTACCAGTATCAATAGTCTGCATATTGTTTTTCTGAGCTTTCAATTCTCTTCTTGTTGCTTTCTTTTAATAGCATCTCTTTTCATCTTTCTTAACTTGCCTTGTGACTTGTTGTTACGAGGTTTCATATGCTGCTCACTACCATCCTTTTGATCTTGTGCATCTGTAGACCCCTAAATCACAATCTTTTGAGGAGTGGGAGTAGGAGAACTGATTTACCTTGTAGCTATATTTTCTGTGAACATCTGATACCCTTGACTAGAAGTGTCCCTTGTGTGGTCTGCTATAGTAATTAAATTACCTTGTTTTTTTACCAGTGTCAATAGTCTTCATATTGTTTCTTTGAGCTTTCAATCCTCTAAGCTTGTTGGTGTGATTGACTATCTATTATAGGATCATTGTAATGTTTAATGTTTAAACATGGTAGTAGATGTTTGATACTTCTCTGACTGTGTGTGCACAAGAATGAGATTTAAAATTTTGGACTTAGTTTTAAAAAGCTCCAAAATATTTTCACACTATATTGTACTGTTGGTCTTCGAAAAAATGCGTTTGAACTTCTTTAAAATGTTGTTTACAACCTGAACCTACTTCTTGATAGAATTTCTTAATCTGAATTAGTTCATTTAAATTCCTTAATTGCTACGGATATATTTGTGGGCATTAGTTCTTTGCTTAATCAAAGTCCTATGTTGTTTCAGCACGTCAACACTTTGTCAATTTTGCTTCAGCCAGAATATCGTCCTCGACATCTCATTTCGCTTCATCGACTCTGTGGTAGGTAGGTTTTTGACATTTCTTCTAGTTTCAATATTTACTGATATGTACTTTCTCACCCTTTTGTAACAGTGTGTGTGAGGGAGAGGATTGTTCTCTGTGTGTATTTCCAAGAAGAATATAAAAATTGAGTTAAATTTCTATCGAAGTATTAGATATATATCTAAATTATTTGGTTACACTCGTTTCAATTTCTACTATCTTAAATTAAGAACAAGATATTAGAATTTCATTCTTTATATTAGTAAAACTTCATTATATGTACCACAGTAGACAGGCACATGCAAATTTCTAACTGATGTATACAAGATGTATGAACTAAATAAAGAAAAAATTTGAGAATTTATTCTAAATCTTAACCTATTCTACCTCTTTCAATATGTATGTTTAGTGAGACTTAAACCGCTTTATTAGACGACAAAAGTAAGCTAAAGCTTGGCCATACTTAGGATTATGTTCTATTTTTCTTGAATATGTTGAATTCCTTATGAGTATTTAAATTCACTCACGAAACTGTAACTTTTAATCAATTGAGTTCCATTTGTTTACTTTCTTTCTTAGTTGTGCCTATCCTATTAATTTTACTTATTTTTCCTTAGAAGTAAAATCAACATTCAAAAACATTTGTCGAGGATTCGAGGTTTGATTTGGCATAGGATAAGTGCCATGACTAGGTAAGAAACTTTTATCATTTCAAAATTTATTTGTGAAGTAGTTAATGATTTAATGATTGTTTACCAAAAGATGAAATATCAATAATTATTTTTAGGAATTCAAATCTCCCATCTAAGGATTGGATGGATTTAGCAAGGTATAGCAAAGAGTATATTGTTGGTGTTGAATCTTTCCTAGATTTTGCTTATTCTTATGGAGATCCTCAAGGCGAGGAAATTCAGTGTCCATGTGCAAAATGTTGCAATATTCGTTGGACTCGAAGGAATGTAGTGTATGATCATCTAATATGTTATGGATTTGTTAAAGGTTATACTAGATGGATCAATCACGGGGAATGGAATATCAAGTTGAATATTGATGATGATATGGATTACTCGCGTGATGACATTGATGGGTTGTTGAATGATCATTTTAGAGATGTTGCACAGGCTGAAGGAGTTTATGATGGTCCAAATGAAGATGCCAAGAAATTCTATAACTTAGTTGAAGAGGCAAGCCAAGAATTATATCCTGGTTGTAAAGGATTCTCTAAATTATCACTCACAATTCGTTTATACTTGTTGAAGTGTCTACACAGATGGAGCAATGAATCATTCACTTCTCTTTTAGAGTTATTAAAAGAGGCGATGTCCGAGTTGAACATTCCTCTGTTTTACAATAAAACCAAGTCTATGGTTAAGAATCTCGGTCTTGATTATGAAAAAATTGATGCATGTCCCAATGATTGCATGTTGTTTAGGAATGATCATAAGGATGATGAATTTTGTCATACTTGCGGAGCTTCACGATATAATAAATATCCTGAAGTTGATAGTGAGATTGAGCCTTCTAAAAAACCACATCGAGTTTCAGCAACGACTTTGAGATACTTTCCATTAGTTCCTAGACTCATAAGGCTATTTATGTGCTCAAAGACGGCAGATTCTTTGAGGTGGCATGACGAGAAGCGTTCTAAAGATGGAAAGTTAAGACATCCCGCTGATGGTCAAGCATGGAAAGATTTTGATAGGTTGCATCCAGATTTCGCACTAGATTCTCGCAATGTGAGACTTGGCTTGGCAAGTGATGGGTTCAATCCATTTCGAACCATGAGTATATCTCATAGCACATGGCCAGTTATGTTGCTGGTTTATAATCTTCCGCCTTTGATGTGCACGATATCTGAATATTGTATACTTTCTTTACTTATACCTGGGCTGAAATCACCTGGAAAGGACATTAATATTTACTTACAACCATTGATAGATGAGTTAAAATTGTTGTTGGATTCTGGGGTTGAAACATATGATGCTTCAAGAAATCAAACTTTTCAAATGCGAGCATCTGTTATGTGGACAATCAATGACTTTCCTGCATATGCTATGTTATCTGGTTGGAGTACAAAGCCCTTGTTGTAACTATGGCACTAATTCTCGCTATCTTAAACATAGTCAAAAAATATGTTATATGGATCATCGTGTTTTACTACCCATGGATAATCCATGAAGATCTAACAAAAGATCTTTCAATGGAAAAACTGAATTTAGGCCTCCTCCACCTTTATTAAATGGAATTGATGTGCTTAAAAGCTTAAAAGATTTTGAAAATGTGTTTGGAAAGAAGAGAAAGAGATCGAATGATGGCCCATGAAAAAAAAGGTCAATCTTTTTTGAATTACCTTATTGGCAGCACAATCTGTTACATCACAACCTTGATGTAATGCACATAGAGAAAAACATAGTTGATAGCATACTTGGAACTCTTTTGGATATTTCTGGCAAAACAAATGATCATGCAAAAGCCTAGTATGGTTTGAAAGAGATGGGAATTAGAAAGAATCTTCATCCAAAAGATACAGGAGATAATAAGAGAACAAAGTTTGCAAAAGCTTGCTTCTCAATGACAAATGGAGAGAAAGCAGTTTTTTGTGGAGTTTTAAAGACAGCCAAGCTACCTGATGGTAGTGCCTCTAATATATCTAGGTGTGTGCAACTAGATGAAAGAAAAGTGTCTGGTTATAAGGCTCATGATGCTCATTTCATGTTACATTATTTGCTTCCAATACCAATTAAAAGAATCCTTCCTGATCATGTGGCTATTGCTTTGATTCGTCTGAGTTCCTTCTTCCATCGTTTGTGTCAAAAAGTTATCACATTAGAGGAACTACATTGCTTAGAGGTAGAGATCAGAGAAACAATAAATCAGTTGGAGCAAATTTTTCCTCCGACATTTTTTGATATAATGATTCATTTGGCAAATGAAGTGAGATTAGGAGATCCAGTTCAGAACAGATGGATGTATTCCCGTGAAAGAGAAATGGGTACATTCAAATCATATATCCGCAACAGACGTTAACCAGAAGGTTGCATAGCAGAGGCACATGTGGGAATAGAGTGTATGAATTTATTCTCTAAATATGTGCATGGGGGTGTACATACCAGATTTAACAGAAGAGCCCGAAATAATGATGAATGTGACCCAACTGATGCATCAACTGTGTGTTTGTTTCCTAATAAAGGATGTCCTTTAGGAGCAAAGAAAACTGATCCATTTATTTTAGATAACAAGTCACTAAGTCAGGCACATGCATACCTATTGGGAAATTGTGATGAGGTTCAAGAATATGTTAGGTACTTTAATTTAAATATAGTATTTCCTTTTGTATAATTAATTTTTAACTTATTTTATTTATCGTTTTAACAAAAAAGTGCATGTTGTGTAGAGAGCATGAGCAAAAAGTTAATAATCAGCCGCGAAGATCTAAATAGAGCAAGGCCAAGCATCATTGTCAAAACTTCTCTCAATAGTTTGAAACTCGTGCTTTGCAAGAGGATGTACCTGATTTGATAAAACAACTGTCTAGAGGACCAAATTCTGTTGCTAAAAGATATTCTGGGTATCTAATTAATGGATACATATTTCATATTAGGCAGCGTGATGCAAGGCGTAAAACACTAAATAGTGGTGTTACACTAGTTGCCTCAACTACAAGTTTTGCAAGCTCAAAGGATAAAAACCCGATTGCTGCAGATTTGACTTATTATGGTAGAATAGTTGATATAATTGAGTTAGACTAATATGGTCATTTTAAAGTTGTTCTATTTAAGTGCAACTGGTATGAGGTTGAAAAAGATATTTATGGCCTTACTTATGTCTATTTTAACAAGAGATGCTATCAGGAAGAGCCTTTTGTGCTTGCATCTCAAGTACATCAATGCTTCTATGTGCAATATCCATATGATCAAGATAGACATTATGTTATGAAGACTGTTCCGAGAGACTTGTTTAACATGAGTGATCAAGTTGAATCTGGACTTCCACAAAGTTATGAAAATGAACTATCTTAACATTTGATGGGACCATCTATACCAGAAGATAATTGTGAAGTTCTCTTAATAAGGACTGATGTACCAGACACAATTATTGATGTGCCTTCGGAGGAATTTGATACTCAACAACTTGAAGTCGAGTATGAAGAGGAGTTTGAAGATGAGTATGAAGACGAGTTCGAAAATGAGTATGAAGACAAGTCTGAAAATGAGTTTGAAGATGAGTCTGAAGACGAGTTTGAAGATGACGCATCATGAGTTTTATTATTTTTGTGATGACCATATAGTGCTGGCTCACACTTTATGTTATTTAACCGTTGTTTTTGGTAAAAACACCTTAAGATATCTAATATGTGGAATTGAAGATTAGATCACTGCAATCTTTAAGTATTTTGTTAGCTTCTTTCATGCGCCCGATTGTTGTTTGGTTAAGTAATTTATGTTCGCTTCTTCAATTTATCTGATTATTATTTTGTTGATGAACCTGTAATTCTAGCTTACTAAGGTTAGTAATCTTTGAAGTATTCCTGGTGCAATTATCAAACAACTTTCTGATATGTAAATATGAATTGTTGATGTTATTTAAATGCTTATTGTTTTCCTATTACTATCAGGCAGTGGACATTAGAGGCAGCCCATGAACTCTGCAGTATTGCTGAACAGTGAACTCTGTAGTGCCTTTTGAAGAATTTTTTTGTTGAACAGTTGCATACTAATGAACGCTTTGTGAAGTCAGTCATCTATAGGTAATACTCCCTTCACTCTCTAGAAGCTAATTAATCATTAGTTCACTACTCGTCCTAAATTATACAAAACAATTCCTTTTGAAGTTAGTATTCTCTGTTGGCTTCTTTAATCACCTGATTATTATTTTGTAGGTTAACTTCCTCCGGGGAAAGAAAATAAAAAGATTAAAAGAAAGCGAGAAGAATGAATCAATCAGCAACACTAAAGAAAAAGGGTTTGAATCCAAATAAAGCTCAAAGTTCATTGAAGAATCTGAATTCTGATGTGCAATACCGATCAAGTGCTGAATTGGTCAACAAATTCAAGATTAAGAGAGAACAACTTGTAATCGAACGCAATGATAAAGCTAAGAAAGAGCATGCACCAATACTACATAAAAGAAAGATTTCTGAGGATTTCATTTCACAACAAGGAAAGAGTAAATTGCTTGGGCACAAATCAGTAATTCAATCATCTTCAAGGGAAGAGCTTAGTACCTCATATTTGATTGCAGGGAAAGGACAAACTAAACAGAGCTTATTTCAATCTGGATCCATTCAAGAGAAAGGAATTAAACTTTCTATGCATAACTTAAGGTTCCAAACGTCTTCCAAGGAAGGTGTTACTGCTTCAGTACATGTGATTGGAACAACACTTGCTAATGGCGAGGAACAACATGATATTCAGGATCTACTAAACTTCAAACAGGAGAAGAGCAAGACAATCCTACCCGCCACAAGTCTTGATTAGTTTCTTGAAAAACAACAGATACATAAAGAACATGATATTCATGAACTACTAAACTGCAAGCAGGTAAAGAGGAAGTCGGTCATACCAGCTTCTAGTCTTGATCAGTTTCAGAAAAAACAAGGGATACACATACATGATGAAACAAAACATGGTAACCACACAATAGCTGATGTCGAATATATGCATCCTCCTTTTATTAATGAACATGGTAAAGATTTGGATGATCTTGTGGATCAAGAATAAATCAGCGCAGGGATAAGTGTGCTATAGAAGAGGAAATGGACAATGATTGTAGTACAAAAGGTATGTCTTAAACCTTGTAAGATTTATTACTCATTATAAAAGAAATTTCTTACTTCCTGGCTGTTACATCAATCTAGGAATATCGGAGCCAAAAAAAGCTCAAGGACAAACAACATGTAAGAATATTCACGCAAGAAATTTGGAAGAAAGAAAGAAGGTGACATTTGATAAAGGACAAGCAGTGGGACCAACTAGTAAGATCTTGTCGGAATTAACAAACTTTATAGGAACAATTGCAAGAAATCCTAGATTCATCAACTTGATTTACACTAGTTGGCATGTGGTGCCAAATGATACTAAAAGGCGCATGTGGGAATATATCAATGTAAGAAGATTCAATTTTGAGATTGCATATTTTATAGTTTGTTTTTACTGACTGAAGTTAAATATATTTTATTTTGCATAGTCCAAATTCCTAATTCCAGTAGAAGAAGAGAAGTGGGTGATGAGTGGTCTTCGTGATGCTTGGAGGCGACACAAACAAAAAATTAAAGAGAGATTTTTTTATAAAAATAGTACTGTTGAGGATATGCTAGCAAAACGTCCCGATGACATTCCAGAAGTTCAATTCCGCCAGTTGATCGAGTATTGGAAACACCCAATTGTTCAAGTAAGGCTAATATAGTGCATATCTACTCTTCGACATACTTTGCATCATATTTATTCTATTTTTATTTATAAATTCAAACATCTCTTTTCATTTAATAATATATAGGCCATGTGTGAGATGAATTCTCAAAACAGGAAAAAATAAAAGTGGAGGCATCGAATGGGACCTATTAATTTTGCAAGAGTACGCGTGGCATTGGTAATACTTAGCAGACATTTCGTAAAAAATCTGAATTTTATTTTTTGAACTTTATTAGAACATATTGATGTTTTTTTAATTTCTTTTGATATAATTTGTAGCGTGCAGCCAAAGAAAACGACGAAGAACCATCAAAGTCTGAAATGTTTATTGCAACTCGTACAAAGAAGGGAAAGGAAATTCAGGCTGATACCCAAGTTGCAATAGTAAGTTTTTTAAAGAGTTTTAGTGGTGAATTTAATTTAGACTTAAAATTTATATATTGTGTAGAGTGTGACTCCATTGAATTTTATTAGGTATGTCGTCTTCTTCTTCTTCTTCTTCTTCTTCTTCTTCTTTTTCTTCTTCTTGTGCAAGTGCAAGGAGATATCAAATATTTCTTTTTTAAAATTCTTGATCAAAGTCGTTGGACTATTTACGGGAGAGGATGCTGGTTTTTTCATTCTTGGTTGTAGTCGTTTTACTATTTTTTGGGAGGGAATGATAAGAAAAAATCAATTCTTTGTCGATATCGCTGAATTGTTTTCTAGGAAAAGTTGTTAGATTTTTTTAATTCTTGATCGCTATCGCAGGATTGTTGATTTGTTGGGAGGGGGTGATAATTTTATTTAAAATGCTTGAGTCGCTAGACAGTTTGCTCGGAAGGAATGTCAATTAAAGTTAACTAAATTAATCATAAACTCATTTCAACTGGAAAGAAAATAGTACTTACAGTTCACTATGTATGCTAATTTTATTCAACAAGCTGAACTTCATAATCACCAAAATTCCGGGGAAACAACTGATGATGCATTTACAGCAGTACTTGGAAAGGAGCAGTCTGGTCGACTTAGGTGCTATGGTAGATCAGTGACAACAAGTTCTTTGAAGAAAGATGAGGAAACTAACAAGCTAAAACAAAAGCATGCCAATGAAATCACTTCTCTAAAGAAGAAATGAATGAAATGAGACAAGAAATGCGACATTTATTTAGTCAATTGCTGCAAAACAATCCTGGATTGAATGTTCAAGATATACCAGGGTGTGTCAGATCTAACCTTGCTTCACCTGTTGATGCAAGTAGCGCACAAGATGTAAGAGGCCAAAATCTTCCACATTCTTTAGGGTCAACCCATGATTCGGTTCTTCAAAAGGTATTTTGTATTTCACATTCTCTATTAGTAGTCTGCATATTGTTATAGATATCTAATTGAGACTTGTTCTTTGGTAACCCCCTCTTTGGTAATGTTCTAGTAGGATGAACACCTACTGTATTACCACCACTCTTCGCTTTTCTAGTTGTTTTGTTGGATATTGGACTATCAGCATCCCCTGTACCTTTTCCACCTTCGATATTTTCTGAATTGCTTTGTTGTGTAGCTTGACTTAGAGTAACTTCAACTACATAATGTGTCACAATATCATGTAGAACCTTATGAGGTGAAGTAACAGTATTTGATGCATTCTCTTGAGATACCATTCGAATTATAGTTGGGATCTCAACCACTGCCAAACTTTCAGAAGTACCATCACGCTGCCCCTGCAGCTTAGTCTCCCCTGTACATAATTGTTGTTGTTGCTGCTGCTGTTGTTCCATATGAGATTTATGCTCCTTGTTCTCAATAAAAGAACTATCTTTCAATGTATCTCCATCTGCTTGCTTTTGCTCTAGAACTGGATCATGAATTTTTTCCTATGGTTGCTTTTGTGGTTTATCTTGCTTACTGGATCATGAATTTTTTCCTATGGTTGCTTTTGTGGTTTATCTTGCTTACTGGATTGTTGTTTCAATGGAGTTCAAAGTAAGCTCTCCATTTTACTTTAAAAAGCCATCTGCTGTATTCTTACTATCATTGTCTTGCTCCTGGGATTGTGTCATATTTCCTTCTTCTAGCACTTGTATTTCATGTTGCTTAACATCAGGGGATTTAAAATTATCTTCACTGATGCCTGGTTGCTGGTCAACCTCCTCCTTATGTAATAAGATTTTTGCTTTGTTGTGAGACCCCAAAATAATATCTTTCTTTTCTTTCACTTGCTGGCTGGGACTTGGTTGTACCCCTTGAGAATCTGATGCGTTTTTCTTACTGTTATCACCTGTTTCATTTGTTGTATTAGATCTAAACCACTAAATTTGTTGTTGATTGCCAATTGTTCTTTCGGTTCTTCAAAAGGTATTTTGTAATTCACATTCTCTGTTAGTAGTCTGCATATTGTTATAGATATCTAATTGAGACTTGTTCTTTTGTAACCCCCTCTTTGGTAATGTTCTAGTAGGATGAACACCTATTGTATTACAAACACTCTTCGCTTTTCTAGCTGTTTTGTTGGATATATATTTGATTATCAGCATCCCCTGTACCTTTTCCACCTTCAATATTTTCTGAATTGCTTTGATGTGTAGCTTGACTTAGAGTAACTTCAACTATAGAATGTGTCACAATATCATGTAGAACTTTATGAGGTGAAGTATTTAATGCATTCTCCTAAGATACCATTTGAATTATAGTTGGGATCTCAACCTTTGCCAAACTTTCAAAAATTTGCTCATGCTGCCCCTGCTGATTAGTCTCCCCTGTACATAATTGTTGTTGTTGTTGCTGCTGCTGTTCCACATGAGTTTTATGCTCCTTATTCTCAAAAGTAAGAAAAGAAGCAAAAATCTAATCCTATTCAAGAGCTAGAACTATAAGGAGATAGCTAAGTTGAAAAGGTTAAGAGACAAAAGGTATAGAGACATCTATACAAGATAACCAGTCAGTACTTCAAGGTGGTTGCTTGATTCTCCTTAGTTTCTTCCTTCTGAAATTATGCATGCCAAGCTTCTCTAGAATATAACTTCCTTTTGCTGCCATTGGTAGTTGATTATATGTATTGAAGTGTTGAATAATATCGAATTTATGGCTCCACTTGAATAAATAGTCAGCAGTGCAATTGACCTCTCTGAAAGTGTGTCTACATTGAAAAGATTCAAGTTGACTGATAATTCTTTGCGACTCCTGAATGTATTGACTGATTTTCCTATGGTTGAGTCATTTAGATAGAAGTTCAATCATTATGATCAGTTAATTGCAGATAATGAAATGTAGTAATTAGGAGATGAATGGTGTCTTTGAGAGTTGAGAACTTGACCTTCACTGTGCTTGACTGCTTGCCCCCATGCTTTGCTGCAGACCTATTTTACATAAATTCCAGCATATGAAAATAGGTAGAGCTTGACTCATAAGTTTGTGTATTTCATTCTTCTGCCCCACCTTCCTCCATCTCATCAGTAAGTTTCTCCAGGGAGTATATGTGTGAACAATTCCCAGAAAAGCTGAGTGATATTTCCAGATGTGATTAGGCACTTCTTCATCTATTTAAAATTGATGCACTAATTTAAACAGCTATATGCTTGCTGGCAGGGCTGGGAGAATGCTATTTTGTTGAGAATCGTGGAGAATGCTATTTTGTACTTTATCTACTGTGTTATATAGAGAAATGATTGTTCAAAATTAATAGTGCTGGGAGATAAGACATATATTTTTCATGACTATAGTGGGAAGGGGCTGAGAAGTTATTGTTAACATGAATGACTAGTATTGAGCATATGAAATACCTCATTTATTTCTCTAACTTATAATTTTATTTTGAATGTGCAGGAAAATGCCGGTGATTGAATTTGAATAGTGGCCAAAAGTAAACTCGATCTATTGTAGTGAACGATAAAGAGTTTTTGTTATTGCATTGTCATATTTGAATACATTTGGTTTTGTGGAATTTATTGCTAGTAGAGATCTTTAAGCAATTATGCTTTCTAAGTATGGATTGTACAAGACATATTTCTCGAAGTTTATTTGAAATATATACCTTCGAATTATTTATTAGCTAATTTCGTGTTTTAGATCAGTTATATATTTAATTATGTGATTATTGAATATATGCAAATCGAAATTATTATCGTGCCAAAATGAAAAATTGTGGCTACAAAAATTTTACACAGCATTGCCACACTTCAAAAGTGTGGCTATAGGGACGTCTAATGTGTGGCTTATTTTATCTTGTACATAAGAAAAGTTACACTTTATAAGTGTTGTTGTAGATGTGATATAAAAGGCAACACTTTTAAAGTGTGACCAATAACAAAACAAAGGCCACGCTTTTAAGTGTAGTATAATCAAATAAAAGTGTTGCTAATGAAATACTACAAAGCGTGCCCTTTATACCCCTTTGGCAACGCTTTTTAAGTGTAGCTGTTTTGGCTACATTTAAAAAGTGTTGCCTAATGTCTAGATTACGCTTCTTTAGGCCACCCCCTAAAAAGTGTTGCCTAAAGTCAAAAAGTGTAGCCTTTTATCCAAGGCCACAACTTTTGCTAGTTTAGACTACACTTTACCGGGGTGGCTGTAGGCCTAAAATGTTGTAGTGCTACTCACCTTGAAAAATTTAATGTCTAATATTCAAGAAAAAATGAGTCATAATCTCTCCAATTCCAACAAAATTCGTTGTTGTTGAAGCAGTAATTTGAGAAATTCAATGTCGAAGAAACAAAAGAATGGAGTCACTGGAGTTGAAAAAGAAACTCTAGACAGTCTCAGTCAGCTGTCAGTCTGCAAGTTAAAATATGCAAGTGAAATTTTGTGTTTTAGATTCATAGCTCATGTGTAGTATATGTCACACCCAATTTCAACTTGTGACAACTCTTTTAATGGGCTAAAAAAGAGGAGTTGTGACTAGGGATGGCAATGGGGCGGAGCGGGGTAATTGCGGGGGCAAACCTGCATAAACTCGCGGAGACTTTAATCCATCCCGCCCCACCCCGTATTAACCAGTCCTGCATAAATCCGCCCCGTATCAATTTTCTTATTATTTTTTTTCACTTTGTTATTTAGCTTTAACATCGAGTATACTTTTTTTTGAATATTCAACTTATAAATTCTAAATATGGAATACAAATTAAAATTTTAACATAAGTTGCTTAGATTCAAATTTAACAAAAATGTAAAAAGAAAAAAATAATCGACAATTACACTGTAAAGTAGAGGCTAGAGCATCAAGTTTCACAGTAAACCCGTACCCGCCCCGCCCCACTAAGAATTGGAAAAAATCTATGTCAATCCGCCCCACACCCGCAATCATGTCCCCCGCCCCGCATAGGCCTAAGCCCGCTCCGCTTCACACCCTCCCCGCCTTATTGTCATACCCTAATAAATAAAGTGTGGTAGGGCATTATGTTTATTTACTAATTTGCAAATAACATGATACTTTGTGTAACCAAAAATTGGGTAAAAGAGTTCAAATTATCACAAAAGAAAGATGTTAGGAACCTTTCGAGGTCCACCAATATGAATCCCTTCTGAATTTCAAGTAGGTGAGATTAAGCGAGAGGAGACAGGCGAGCAGTTTTGGGGAGAGAGGAGAGCGGTTAGTGAATTCAAGAGAGAGAGGCGAGCGGCTAGTGAATTCAGGAGAGAGAGAGAGAGGCGAGCGAGATTTGGGAGAGGAGAGATGCTAGATATAGACTGTATTTGGCAAATACATGAATCAACAAATACAATCTGATAAATGATGTATTCGATACACACATGCTTATATAGGTTGTATCACTTATATTCATTCGTTCTTGTATAGTTTGTATTCACTTGTAATACAAGATACAAATTATATAGGCTAATACAAGATAGTATGTAGATATATATAACCATAAGAGTGATACAACTGATACAAGTATATATCTTATTTTTCTATGTATTCATTCTTTGTATTTGACAGATCAATAATACAATTGAATGAATTGTATGACTCTACTATGGAGTATCATATAGTGAAATCCTGAGAGAGAGAAAATGAGAGAGAAGAGAGAGGGATGAGAGAGGGAGAGAAGAGAGAGGGATGAGAGAGGAGAGAGGCATCACGAGAGGGATAGAGAGAGGGAGGAGAGAGGCGAGCAAGAAAGGAAGATAGAGGAGATAGGAGAGAGATGCTAGAAAAAGTGAAGTATAGTTATAGAATATAATTTTTAGAAGTAAAGCTATGATTATTAAATACATAGTCAAATATGCCCCTCTACTATTAGAAATAGTTTAAATATACCCTTCGTTATACTTTCGGTCCAAATATACCCCTTCCGTTATACTTTAGGGCCAAATATATCCCTCCTATTATATTTTGGCATAAATTTACCCTTAATTTTAACTCTCGATCAAATGATAGGCTCTTTTCTTCATTCTTGAATATGTTGTTTTTCTTCTTTAATGACATAATTATTCCTTGACCTCGAACTATATAAAGTGATATCTATTATGTATCATTTTCCAATATGCGATCGTCTCTCTTGTTGTTTAACTTAAATATTGTTGGGTTAAAATTATAGATTGTGATATGTGAATTAGAGTATTTCATACGAGGAAAATGGATTAGTAAACACTTGTGTATTGATGAGTTTGATTAAAAAAATAAATACTATAAGTTATTTTTAAAATTTCATGACTATACTATTATTAATAAACACTTGCGTTCCATGATTTTTTAAATTTCATGACTATAATATTATATGTTGATTATACTTATACAATTGTAATCTACAATTTTTACCTTTATATATGATTTTATTTAACCATCCGTTAAAATTAAGGGTATATTTGAGCCAAAATATAATGAGAGGGTATATTTATCTCGAAAGTATAACTGGAGGGGTATATTTGAACGGAAAGTATAACGAAGGATATATTTAAACTATTTTGAATAGTACAGGGGTATATTTGACCCTTTTCCGTTTATTATATCATGTAAAATTTCCAATTATTGAACATAAAAGAATCGCCTCGTGCAACATAACGAATATTTCATAATCTAAGTGCGATGGTTGCTAATATTATCTAGGAGCCAAATACTATTATCTTTGGCTACTCTATCTTTGGCTACTCAATGACTAGGTCAATAAATGTAATTTCATCTTAAGAGCTCTTCTAAGAGTGTGAACTCCAATCATGTCCTAAATATGAAGGAAAATATTGAGTGCCTCATTTTTTAAAACAAAAATAGCTATTTTTACTTGACTTAAGATCAAATTAATCACTTTTTTATACAGTAATATATTAAGGTCCACAGCCATCATTTTTCTATGTGGTTAAGGATTTAATGGAACAAAATCTCATATACTAAAGGACAATTTTTGATAATTTTCTTCTCCACTACTTAATGGAGCAGTGTAAACTCCATCAATTGGTCTAAGACGCCTGTTTCAGGTGCTGTTCCAAAAAGGGCCAGGGAGTTAACATGAGAAATTGAGAGAGGGTAACAGGTTGGTTGATAAGGCTAGTGGCGGTCTTGTATTTGTGAATATTAATGTGGTAGAAGGGTTAGACTATGATTTGACATTATGATGATGTAACGAAAAGGCATGGGAAAGTTGTGAGCTTTAAATATAGTGAGTGGATGGAATGAATGAAAGGAGAAAAGCTAAACAAATGACTTTTGAACTCATCTAAAGCGTAACCAATGATTACAATAACTGAAATAAAATTCAATGTTGAATTAAAATGCAGCTTAAATTTACGTAATAGTATTGTTGTAGTAACTCAACTTTATAGGGTTTTTTTGGTATTTCAACTTTCAATTTTTTTGTTCCCACTTTTAGTAATATATGAGATGAGATATGAGATGTATGATTAGCTGATGACTAGACTGGAAGTAGTTTTCTATCTTTAGGATTTGGGTGAGAAATTGTTAGGTTGTCCAAGATTCTCCACCACTTGTGTGATCATCTTCCAGAAGTGGGCTTTCCATGATTAAAGTGCCAATAGTTGGACTAGTTTCTATTGAGTTTATTTTTTTCTATAAGCTTCTCATGCAAATTTTAACTTATATATGTAGTTTTACTGTTGGAGTTACCCTTGTGGCACACCAAATGTTATGGTATCTTGGATGTTGTAAATGCGCATCTTGTGACTCTTGTTTTGATGGTGGATGATGTGATCCTAACGATAGTAACCTGTGTCTTGCAGAATAATTGTGTTTGACATATGCTTCTTATTTTCGATCCTAGCGTTGCATTGCCCTATGCCTATTGTGTTATCTTAGTGTACATGCGCATTGAGAAACTGTTTTTTTTCCTCTTCATTTTGAACCAGGGAAAGAACTTGGTTGAATGTTTTTGGAAGTTATAGCAAACATTATGAACTCATTCACTAACACTATCAAAGATAGTATACATTTTCGTCTTAAAGTTGATCACCTTGGCTTGTGGGAAAGAGCTGCAAAGTTTCTAGTGAACAAGCCTTTGGGGTTTAAAATTTTCTGGCAATGACTTCCAAGGATAGTCATGCCAGACAAACCAACGCAAGTTGTTGGGCAGGTACTCAATGGAACCATCATGGCAATTGAAGTTGTAGGGAACGTCTTCTGAATCATGCGAAGAAGAAAATGAAGGGAAGTATTGGAGCCATAGGGAACGCACTTCATTGTCCGTGTCACGTATATATAATATCCTAAGTCGTTTCATATTTTTCATTGCCTCTTTGCTAAAGCATAGTTTTCGAATATAAGAACACCAAATGGCTTCCATTGCCATGGTCCCCTGGTAAAAAGATCATGAGCCACAAATTACAACTTCAGAAGTTGTTAAAATCTGCTTACCAATATCACTACTTTCTTACTCCTCGCATGCAAATTTTCTGGCATGTTTATATTTATTATTGCACTTGAAGTTCTTAAAAATCAACCATTACAAAACATTAGGGTACAATATTAGTTAGGTTGTGAAGAGGATACTAAGATATGTTAAAGGAACTATCAGTCATGGGTAGTGCATTACAGCTCAGTCTTCTTTCAAGCTATATGGCTTCTCCGAAGCAGATTGGGGAGGTTGTGCAATAAACAAGAAGATCCACTACTGGCTACAGCATATATCTTGGTGCAAACTGTGTGTCCTGGTCTTCAAGAAAGCAGAACACAGTTGCAAGGTCAAGTACAGAGGTTGAGTATAGAGCCTTAGCTGCTACAGGCTACAGCTGTTGAGCTCACATGGATAAAGGGATACACATCAAGTCTGCTCCTACGCTATTTTGTGATAACATGAGTGCACTATGTGTGACAACAAATCCAGTACTACATGCTAGAACTAAACATGTACAATTGGATTAACACTTTGTAACTAATCCTCAGTTTGTCAGATCAAGAGATCAACTAGTTAACATTCATACAAAGGCTCTAGCAAAGGACCACCATATTCTTCAGACACAAGCTAAGAGTAGTGAGTCCAACTAGTTAGTCTCCCTATTGTATTAGAAGAACTAGTCTTAGGTTAAGTCTAACTCTTGTATGTGTATAAATACACTCCCTGCGTATGTTATCACTCAATAAATTAACACAATGCCAAACCTTATACACAATAGTCTCAAATTTCTCAGGTTTTAGAGTCTAGTCGAAAAGCTTTTCATGCTGGGATATAACGAAATTGTAATAATTTTCATTTTTTAAATAAAAAAATCAATGATCAAGTGAATTCTGGACCAAGGATTGATAAGGTAAGTTTTGGACCTCCTTATTACTTGTGTTTTTTCCATTTGAGAATTTTTATTAACAAAAGGTTACTCAAGGTAAATAGTTGGGTAATATTAGCTTAAAAAATTACTAACTGAGTTATTATGTACAAAGTATCGTACAAATTTCAAGTAAATCCAAAGAATGAATGTTAGATTAAACATATTAAGAGGCTATTAGACTAATTCATGGCTTGATAACATAAGATAAATGAACTTTGATATATGAAAACCAGAAATTAAACATTATTGCATTGTTTAGCCTACTTACTGTATGGTTGACCATCACTTCTTCCAAATCTTCAACATCCCATAATCTGCTACGTTCACCCGGATCCTTTTGCATTTTCACTATATATTTACCCATATCTTGTATTAAGTCATGCATCTGAATCGTATTATAGTCGATGCACACAAGAGATTTGTCAATTAGGACACTCAATTCAATATTTGTTCCAGAATAACAGCTCTCAAGAATTGACATGATGTGATCTCTTTTATTCCCTCGTAAGAAGCATGCTATATCTAGAAATATGTCTTGTTGTATGGTCTCTAGTCTATCATAGCTAATTTTGAGTTTTTCAACGATTTCTGACTTGGAGTTAATTTTCATTTGCTCTATAGCACTTCTCCACTCAGTTATGTCCCTCTTATGTAAGAAAGAACCCCACACTTTCAGCGCTAAAGGAAGGCCTTTAGCATGACTTACAACCTCCAACGAGAGCTTCTCAAAACATTTACCTGGAACTTCTTCTTTGAAAGCATATTGATTGAACAATTTAATAGCTTGACAGTCACGTAATGTAGTCACTTCATATACTACATTCTTTCCTATCAAATGCTTGTCTCTGGTTGTTGCAATAATCCTACTGCCTTTGCCAAACCAATCAAGATCCCCTGCTAGGTTACCCAAATGGTCACTGTGAACAATGTCATCAAGCACAACTAAAACCTTCTTAAACCGAAGTCTACGAGCTATCATATGCTTTCCGTCCTCCTTATTATTCACGTAATTATCCTTTTTCCTCAATAGTTCTGAGAGAAGGATATTTTGCAAAGAATGCATTCCACATTTGTTTTCTTTAATATCCGCAAGGAAACAAGCACCATCAAATCGATTTGAGTTTGTATCAAAAATAGCCCTTGCTATTGTCATTTTACCAACTCCCCCCATTCCCCAGATCCCCACAATCCGAACATCATTGATTACCATCTCTAGTAGGGATTTTACTTTTTCTAAATGAGTATCTATTCCCACAACATTTCGCAAATAAGATACTGAAGTCTTGCATAATTTGGACGAAACTTTGTCAACAATATGCTGAATACATTCTGATTCAATCCTATAAGAAAATAAGAATATTGCTGATATATTCAAACAACAGAATCAAGAATGAAATGTAGTATTTCACATTATAGAGTACTCCATAGTTGTGATAAAAGGGACTATGCACATAAATCAAACTCTTGAAGAATGAATTTATAGCAATTTAAGTAAAATAGCTTCACAAGTTATTCCTTATGTTTCAATTTTTGTGGTTTTAACTCACCTGTCACGGATATCACAACCTTTTAGATCTGCGGCATCACTTAGAGCAATCCTCCATCCTTTGACCTTGTGCATTCCTTCAACATCATCCCTATACCTCGATTCCTGTTTGTCAAATGCTTCTGCAAAACTCTCCCATTGGTATCGAACATGTGATGGATCCACATCATAGAAGATTGGTATGACTAATTGTCCATTTTTCTTGTTGCATTCCATGATCTTCACTAGTTCATTCAAGCACCACCTCTATGTAGCATAATTCTTTGAGAAAACAACTAGGGCAACTTGAGAGTCTTTAATAGCTTTCAAGAGCTGTTTTGGGATCGAATCGCCATCCTCCAGCCTTTTATCATCCTGAAAGGTGAATATTCCACTGTTTCTCAAGCCCTCATACAAGTGACTTGTAAAATTTCTGCGAGTATCTTCGCCTCTAAAACTTAGAATGACATCGTACTTCCATCTAGGCAACTGTGATGATCTAGCAGCAGAAAATGAAGAACATGATGCCATGGATTCAGTTAATTGGTAGCAACAATTGTGTGAAGAGATCAATTCCAACAATTTCTGAATATGAAAGTTCCTATAGCATGAAATTTTTGTGAAGTTTCTTTAGAAGGAAGTAGGAAATTCCTTCAAAGACCAAAACTCCAGTTTGATATGTACACACTGGACAGCTAAAAGTACCACTGGATGAAGAAGCTATTACGATTTTCTTCAAACTTTAATAGAAGGAACTAGGAAATTCCTTCAAAGACCCAAACTCCATGTGATATGTACACCGTGGACAGATTAAAGTACAAGCCCCATGAAGCTACAAAAAATAAGAGGAAAAAGTAAAAGCAGACGAGTTGACACCATGGGTTCTACTTTTCTTTTTTGCAGATCGAAAGTGAAACCAATCCCAATTGGATCTCTATTTTCCTTGTAAGTCTAATACAAAAATCCAATTGGATCTGTTTTTTCGAGTTTCATAATTGAATAAAATTTTACTCGCTATGTTCCTTTTTACTTATCTAATTTTGACTTTTTATTTGTCCCTTATCATTTTTAACAAATAAAAAAAAATATTTTTTACCTATTATACTCACAATTTATTTAGAGACTTAATGTTTTTTGAAAAAGTTAGAACCTCTTTAATGAGTAAATTGATTTTGAAATTCTATCAATTAATAGGTATAAAATGGTAAACTTACCATGTCAACTATTATTTTCTTAATAGATGTGTCAAGTCAAAAATGGACAAGTAAATAAGAACAGAGAGTAAGGCCTCACTTGTTTGCATTTAATGGAGGTCTGAATCTGAATGGTTCAGACATTAGGCCATTAAGTGTGTTTGTTTTTTTACTTACTAATTTCTTAATGAGTCGAAAAGGGTCTAAATGAATCAAATATGTGACAGAGTCTTATTCTCATTCACACCCTTTTAAAGACACTTTTATTTTCGGAAAAAAATTGTGCTCTATATTTTTTTCTTCAAAAAAAATCAAACCTCTCGCATTCTCCAACTTTATTAATTATCCAAATTATTTTCCTTAAACTTTTAGTTTTTGTTCATGCGGCTTGTTTATCAAGAATTGATAATTTTTATTTGACTAAAGTGCAAAACAACTTTATAAATATGTGTTTTTGAAATCAAAAAAAAGATGACTACGTTGTTTTCTAACAATTACTTTTATTATTATAATTTTTATATATATTTCATGCAGTTCAATTTTATTTTTATCAAACTGAAACTATTAATTTATAATGTAAATATCTTAACGTTTATCAAAGATTGATATTTTTTATAATATTTTGTTAATGAAATATTTAACTACTATTTTATTTGAATTATAATATTTATTGTGTTTAAAGATTAATAAAATTTATATATATACTTATATTCAGATGTTTAATAACAAACAGTCTTAATCATTCAGTGTTCAGATCTAGAGACGAGATCTTAATCATTCATATGTACATTCAGATTCTGACATTTTAATCTTAATGAAAACAAATGAGACCTAAGTAGAAAAAGGAAATGATTAACAATTGAGGTGTGTTTTGATAAATAGTTAGTGACAGGAGATAAATTAGAATGGAGAACTCCTACAAAACTTAGTTGGAGCAATAACCATTAATTTTCTTTTTGATTTATTTTTTAGGGTTACTATATGAACAAGTGAAAAAGTAGGGTAGGGTTGTGGGGTCATGAGCTTTTTTATCATTTAAAAAATTGGGGATAAAATACAAATCTATAAAAATATATTAAAGTCTCAATTCAATTAAATAAATATTAAATAAAGTTTCAATCTCTCTCCTCCAACCTTTTCATCATCTATCCTTGAGACTAGAAACTACTTGAGATCCCCATAAACGTTCCCCACGTTCATAGACCAGACTAAAGAATATCTTTTTTTTCAATCTTCTTCCCCAAGTTTAAAACTCTCATCATTCTCCTCTCAAGTAAGTTTAATCGTGTTTTTCGATAACTTTTAGCCCCATTTGATTTTTTTTATTGCAATATAATGTGCAGTGAAGCTTGGATTTTTGCTTAACTTTGTGAAAATTTGACCCCTTTTAGTTCATATTCTGATTCCACATCATTAAGGACGTTTTGCTTTGGATAATATTTAGAAAAAAATTGAATTTTTATGTTTATTCCGCCTATCAATTTTGAAATTTGTATTGATTTTTGGTAGACTTTAATGGTGTTTCTGTCAATTCCATTGTTGATTTATGTTGGAATTGTTATTTATTTTGTATGTTTCATTTGAGCATTACTCTACTTGTGTTAATAGACCTGTGGTCAATAGACTGATAAGGACAAATTTATTTATAGATTATAAAATATGGCTAAAACTAGAGGGCGCAACACTAAACGATCTGCTCCTACTACTTCTAGAAGTAAGAAACGAAAGGAAGAAGAAGTTTCAAAAATTTTGAGAAAATAAAAAAATTATAGTCGAAGAATTCAAGTCTAACTCAGAAACGGAAATAATGGCCGAGATTGACAACTATGAGGACAATAGTGCCCAAGCGAGTGATAATGTTAAGTCTAGTAAAAGGGAAAGTGAAAGCGGAGATAAGGAGACTAGTAGGGATACCCATAGTGAAGATGAGGATCATGATCTCCTACCCTTACCAATTTGTGCAAGAGATATCTCTGGTAAGTTGTATGACATAGCGACGTGGATGTATGAGGTAGGATCGTTTCTAGCGAAGATGTCACGATTTGAGACTACCCCTAGTCATAACACAGTGCTTAGAATCACAAGTGCCCAAGCTAACCCATGATTTGGCAGGACACTAAGATTCACATGCATAAAGACCGGAAGAGAGTAATGTAGAAGCTAAAACGTAAATAGTCTATTAATAGTCAACTCATCAATTAGACAAGTATCTGAAAAAACATAAGATGAAGCTAAACTGACCGTCTGAAAAGCATCTACTGAGACGAGTTGCTAGGACAAACCTCTATCTAATTCTAACTATCTGAAAACTGAATAAACATAATACTGAAATAAAGATAGAGGTTGTTCTCGGATGATGAAGACTCACCAAAAGTGCTACCGAGCTAATCAGAAATGATACTAACCGCAGCCTAAATACTAAACATTTGAACCTATATTATCAAACAATATAGACAAAAAGTATGCGGTCAGTACTTTGAATGTACTGTGTATGTAGAATATGCATGCTAAACATAATACATAGACAATGCTGAATCTGAAGTACTATTCCGAATAACATGAGATGATGTAATGACCAAGTAGTAACACATGCAACTGCAATATACTAAAAGCTGCTAAAACTGGCTATAAGGTCATGCAACAAATAAAACTGAACTGTGGGAGATATTATAAATCGACATATAACCATGTGAGCTACAATGTGGAGTTTGATGTATAATCCCTATCAAAGGGGCCCAATATACCTTGCCAGAGTATAAAGGTTGATCTGAGCTAATGTTGTACCACTAAGCTAATATTTGTAAAAGACTAAGGAATCGTTCCTCAACTAACGAATGACCCTTATAATTCTATGATGACACGTAGTTCTAGGACTCAAAAATTACTACTAAAGGTCTTAGTCCTCAACTAACAGGTGAGCCTTCATCCTTAGGTTCACTCAGTGCTAAGTAAACTCCCAAGGAAAATATGTGATAAACTGAAATAGTAATAATTTGATAATACTAATTAATGTTGATAACTAATAAATATTGAGTAGCTCATGAATACTTATATATATTGAAAGATACTTTATCTGAAAGTATCTTAAATCATGAAAAATCGATAGTTTGAGACATGCATCTAAAATAACATAGTTCTGAGACATGAAAATAATTGAGTTCTAAGGGTTCATGAAAATACTGTTTAAAGATACTAAATTATACTTTGAAACCAAATACTTGAACAATTCATGATGAAGAATGTGAAATAAGGTAGAAATCATACTTTTCATACAACTCTAACTGTTATAGAAATCATGAATTGAAAAGCAAGGTTTTCTTTGGAACTCAATGTGTGAAAGAATACCCATTAATAAAATCTCACATACCTAGAATGGAAGTCTTAACTTAAATTCTTGGACTGAAGCTTGAAGATCCAGAACCCTAATTTTTTTTCTTGAGAGAACTTAAGAGCACTAATTTTAAGTTTTTGAGTAAATGGCGTGAATAGGGAGGTTTAGGCTAACTAAATTCCCTTAATTCCACTTAGAATAGGCTAAAACGACATAGTATAGGAATTAAAAGAGTGGGAAACAAACCAAAACTACCTTAAAATAAATCTGGTATCGACAGGTCTCACGAGACCATCTATGGTATGTGGTCCCATCTACGGGACGTAGATGCCTCTCGTAGAAATATGAGTAGGGTACTGGGTTTCTGAAGTTCTAACCACAAGACTAATCTACGATCCATAGTTCACTTTACGAACGGTAGACTTAGATCGTCTTGTTCAAATGAAAATCCAAGAATCTGAACTTGATCTACGATTTAAGTCTATGACCCATATAAGGACTTTCGAGTCATAAACCTAAATCATAAATCTCAGACTGATTTTCCTGTTTCAGAAGTTCATCTACGAACCTTATCTACAGCTCGTGGTTCCATCTACCGTCTGTAGATGCTGCTTGTATATTTCAAAATTCCGCATACTTCAGTTTTCTTCTGTTCTTTCAAGGTTTAATCTAGACTTAGGAATTATTAGGGTGTTACAATATCTCTACCTTGAGAATTTTCGTCCTCAAATGGATTCTAACTAGGCTGAAAGGAATAGGGAAAGATTGATAACGCTCAAATTACTCTAAAATAATTAGAAGAGTAAGTGTTCGTTAGCAATAAAAATACCCAACAAAGAGTCGAGGTCGAATCCCACAAGGAGTGATATAAAGTAAGAAATTCAATTAGGAAATTAAGAATTCCAACTGATTCATTGTAGTAATTAGAACAAGTGGACGAGTGATTCCACCAAATTTACAAAAAAAAAATTGGTATCAATTATCACAATTAACTAAAATTAGGGATTCAAATAAGTAAGAGACGATCTAGGGGTGTGAGGATTGGTATTGATATCAAATAGGGGTACATGTGCTTGCTCAATAGTGCTAGATAAACATGGATAAGTCGGGTAATCTTCAATGACACTAATCTTCTTTCGATCTCAAAGCATCATATCATACAATCTATTTTCGGTCTCATCTATGTGAATCACAAATCAACTCAATACCTTACTAGAATCTCTCTTTTGAGTAGATTTGGAAACTAGAATTGAACCACAATTTCTCTTTCGAGCAAACTATAGAAATCAAACTTAAATTGCATGCATCAAACTATTTACCCACTTCAATTGATCTCTTTCGAGCATCAATCCAAGATCTAGACTGGAATTGAGTTTGCAACCTTAATCCATAATTTAATTTAATACTAAATAACTCAAATCCATGAATGAACAACAATCAAACATAGCAAGACACAAGGCTCACTAAATTAAATCAACACTCAACCCCATAATCACACCCCTAAAATTGGGGTTTTAGCCAAGCATCATAAAAGGAAAAGAAAGTATACCAATTATGTTTTCAGTCATTGGAGAATTGGAATTTAGCAATAATCTTCAACACTCACTTCAATTTGAACCCTCAAATGTCAATTACAAGATTGTTTAAAAATCCTCAAAAACTATGAATATTTCTCAAAGGGTAAAAAGACTACTTAAAAACTCATACAAAGACTCAAGTAAAAGTTCTGATCTAAAGTGTCATCCTTAAAAATTTCATACATTTTCTCTCTCATTTGGACTATTTATAGTTTTCCATAAATTGGTTCAAAATTTCATGCGCGACCAGTTCAGCAACATTATTCGGGCTCACCTAACACGTTTGGCGGATCACCGTTTGCTTTTTGGTTCACCCTTTTTTTGCTTCAGGCTTCAGGTGTTTGAACCTCAGTTGGCGAACTCGATTGATTCAGCCTGTCACATTCAGCAGATCACTGATTACCACCCTGTTCGCCCATTAAGCTTTCATTTTAACTCAGAGATTTGTCACCTTCGGTGATGGAACTTCTAGCTCGCCCAATGATGCTAACGATACGGATAGCATGGATCACATGAAAGCTTTAGAGGAGCTTTATGGACACAAAGTAAAGACATACAATGTGTGGAAGGTCCATCAAAGTGAACAGAAAGAAGAAAGAGGTCATTTGTGTAAATGGTCATCTCATAAATTCAAGAATTCACAAAAGAAGGCAACCAAACAAGGCCTTTATTTCATTAAGGGTAAAATTGTAAAGAAAGTGTCTTCTTTATTTTATTAGTATAAATAGTAGTCTTTTTTTATTTTGGAAGACTTAGATTAAAAAGATTTTGAATGTTGAATGAAGAAACTCATTCAAGAGTGTAGTTTAAGGGTGGAATCCCTTTAGTTTAGTATAGTTTAGTGTAGCTAAATCTAGATTAGTGATGAGTGGATTCCCATTGTTGATTTATGACTTTTTAACCTTGATTTCACTTGAGATTGTTCATTTGTGGTTCAATTTGAGTTGTTTCTTTTTGAAGTCAAGTTTCTCTTTTTCCTTGGTTGATTGTTTATTCAATTAGCCTTTCTTTCTTCTCTTCTCATCTCTTATTTCTCATCTATCTTACTTTTGTGTTGTTTAATTCTGCATTTTCTTTCAATTGCCCCTTTCATTCTTATTATTTGGTATCAAGAGCCTAGATTTAGATTTGTTCTTATAAATCTAGCCTTGGTTTGCTAAATCAAACAAAAAATTCAAAAATCCAAAAAAAATTCCATAAAACTTTTTGTTTTGATTTGTTGTTTTTGACACTAGATTTTTGTTCCCTAGTGTGTTTTGAGTATATATTTCAAATTTCGTTCAATTTGGAGTTGTAGAAGCAAAGTTGACACTAAAAAGTTTTGAGCTTTTGAAAGTTTTCAAATTTTAAAAGTGGGTTTGTGATTGAGGAGAAATTGGAGGTTAATAACCATTGGGGTTCTTAGGTGTTCTTGGTGTTCTATGTGTTCTATGTGTTCTATGTGTTCTTGGTGTTCTTCAAGTTGTTCTTGAAAAAGAAGAAGGAAGAAACTACTTTTGATCCAATATTTTCAAGTCAAAAGTGGTCAAGGTGTTTTTGGGTCCATTAGTGGAAATTCAAAAAAAAAATTGAATTTTTTAAAAATAAATTAAAAGTAATTTCCATGTGGACTGCCACATCAGCAGTCAACAGAGTCAAATGCCAACACAACAGCCACGCAACAGCCACATCAGCGACAACTCAGCTGTGACTGCCACACAGAGAGGTACAACTCTCATCGACAGCGCGTGGGGTACAACTTCAGAGAGCATGGTTTTGATTTCAGCCTCAAAATTTGGCTAAGTATGGAAGTTTTTTGGGCCTAAATTTTTTTTTATGTGTCCAAATTCACTTCTTCTTTTTCTAAACTCATTTTTCTTCAATTCCTCAACTATTTAACAATTAATTAATGTTGACATCCAATTTTGACCCTCCTTTCTTCTAATTCATATTTTTGAGCTTCTATATTAATAATAAATATAATCAACCTATTTTAACTACTATTTTACTATTATTATCCTTTTATCATACTCCTATTATTATTATTAAAATGGCATATTTTATTATCGAAATTACTATTATCACTTTTTACACCATTTTTTCTTAAATAATTGATTGTCGTTATCTTATTTTAAGTTTTGTACTTTTTAAATTAGCATAAAGTTATAATATCCATATTTTATTTTATATATATTAATGTTCATCATATAATATATGTATTGTATTAATTATTAAGTTAGAAATCCAAAATAATTTATAAGAAGAAGGGAGGAGGCCCAATAATTCGACCAAAACCCAATAATGAGCCCCAAACCAGATCATATTTCAGCCCTTTTAATGTGAAAATCTGACCAAAATGAGCCCAAATCAACCAGCTCATTCTCTTTAAGCCCTAGAGACAAATTAGGTTTTTTTTTCTAACTTTCAAAGCCGTTGTTCCTTTCTCCTATTCTAGCAAAACTTTCAAATGTTTCAGCCATTGACAGATGCTATCCTCCCCATTTTCGTGCAATTTTTGGACATTTCAGACGCGTCCCTATCCAACTTTCTCATCTCGTGACGCGTCGATCTTCAAAGTTCTGAGAAGGTTTTAGCATTTTTGGGAAAAACTTCGAATCAAATCACATGTAGTTCATTAGTTTTCAAGGCCCTCAACGTTCGGATTCAGAGCTTTTGACCAAAGTTTCAAATTTCAAACGGCTTCAAAAGCCCACCCAAATCTCAACTATTTGCATCTATAAATACAGCGTTGTTTCTTTAGTAAGGACCATGTTTTTGAACCCTCAAAATACTCCACCTGCTTTCATTCTTCTACTTCAGTTTATACAAGTTCTAAATTTCGTTTTACTATCGGTAGAAGAGTTGTGGATTTGAGGCCTCAAACGCTCCAGTTCATTGCCCTGTGGAACGTAATAACTTAACCTTTATGTAGCTTTGTTCTTCTCTATTTAATTATGTGATCATCTTACATTTTATTCCTGTAGCATTTTTTGTGTTTCCAAACTTGTTTAGAAGCTAAATATTTGTTCAAGCACCTCATGTCTGTGTTAGGTTGAGGCTGTTCCTAATCATTTTCAAAGTTTGTGGATTCATATTTTTTCTTTCATTAAACTTTATGCTACTCTGTTTTTTAACAACATCGCAAAATCTGAAAATGAAGTCCTACGATTGCCTGCGTTGCAAGAATTTCTAGCGTGAGCTCTCTTTGCTAAATGACTGGTTGTGTGCTTAAGTTATGGCATTTTATTTCTCTTAAAACTAATATCTCGGAAAAGATTTTTTTTATAAATGGGTAAGAAATCTGTTTTAAGCCTTCGCGGACAGCAAGCCTTATGTACGTCTTGAGCTCAAACTTATGGAATTGGTTGTTAGTTAAGCATGAAGAGTGTTAGACCTTTGAGTAATCCCTGTTTATGAAATAGAGACCATGTACTTAAAATATCATATCCAAGTTAATCAATTAGTTCAGTTTTTTAGCCTCTGTGATCCTCCCTGTTTGTCAAGTTGGTTGGTCTCTACATGATTCTAGTTTTTTAGGAAGTCTCAATTAGTTTAATAAAAGTTGCTTACAAAGTTTGAATGAGTTACGTTGCACGACTTCTTTGTTTGTTCTGTCTCGATACAAAGAATATGAGTGCTTATAAAACGACTAAGGCTCAAGATCTTCGTAGGCATTTAGGCGAAACTGATTTCATGACTGTGTGACAAATAATGTGGGAGTATATCTTCTGTATGATGTAATGGATAGCTGATTCTTCTATTATTGTTTAGAAAACATGCTTTATATATTCAACCATATTTAATATCACTACTATTAGCGTAGTACTACATTAATGCAGGTTCTTAATTATGACAAAAAAAAAGGGAAGAGAACTCGAGTATTGATACATCACATTCGTACAAGTCTTTGTAAACTTGTTCGTGACTCTTTTCTTGGCATAGGAATTTGCTTAATGTTTAGAAGAGCTGATCTTAAGAATTTTTCTTTATAAATATTTGTTCTTGAAAATCAAAAATGATTTTAAAGTAGTCTCATAACTTGATTTTGAATTTGTACGAGCCATGTCTTTGTTTGGACACATCTTAGTTGAAATAATGTCTAGTATAGCTTTTAAATACCAATGGTGAAGATAAGTCACTTAATTACATTTTGTTGTTACTTAGAACATGAAGGTTTGTATATGCTTACTGTCATTAGTATAATATGTATGTGTGGAACATTTATATAGTTGGCTATGGAGTCACTCTTACTTTTTTATTTTTTTTGTTGTTAATAGACTAATATATTTTTCTAACTATCTTGAGCATACCACATTCTTTTAATTTTCAGCCGCACACCTCTCTTGCCTCCTCGCAATGCATTCGAACAGAAAAAAAGTGGGAGGGCAAGAGGAGACCTAAAACCTGCATCTATTTCTTTACTCGTTTCTCTTCCTCTCTTAAAGATAAAGAGAGTTGAAGAAAGGAGTGTTTTCTATATATTTGTTCGTTGTTGATTAACTAACTTTTCTTTTCCTTATTTATGACTATTTGTTCAATTATTTAGGAGAGTTAACCGTAGATTGTTTGAAACTTTAGAGGGGGATTGGGACATTGTTTTATAAGTCTTAAGAGCTAATCTTTTTCCTTAATCATTCTTCTAGTTCTCGTTTTTGAGTTGTTTGGTTTAACGTGTTCCCTTATTTACATTATTAAAATCATATAGAGGTCTTATTTATATTAAGTATTTTTAAATAATGTGATTATCTAATATTTTTGTAGTTCAACACAATATTTTATCTAAAATAATCAAATTTTCTTAAGGATTCAAGATATTTTTTCAAATAGAAAGTGGTATTTCTTATAAGGTAAATTCTTGGTTTACAGAGATTATTTTCCAGATTTAATATGGGATTAGTCCGTTAATTAAATTATTTTATCATCAAAAAATTCATTTTTAAACTCAAACTCCTACGGATCCTTTTAAATCAGTTATTATTTTCCCAACTATCAAATTAATACTAGTCTTTCCTATAATTGTCTACCTTATTTTTCATGCTACTATACCACATATATTTTTTGACTTTAGTTTGTTTCACTAAAAATATTTATATATTTTTTTACAACCTTTAAGACCTTTTATTTAATTTAAGTTTGATCGGTTAACCGTTTTAATAGGGATCTTAAAGGATGCCTTACCCCTTCCCTTTAGGATTAATTGAGCCATTGCCATATAATCTCTAATTGGATAGAAGACCTCAAATGGAGTTAATTTAGAAAATTTAGGTGTCCTAGCTCACCCTTGTAATAGTTAGGTGGCGACTTCTTAAATTTTTTAATTTAGAAATCACCAATATGTTGTACACTAATTTGACCTCAGTTAAAATGGGGTATAACAATTAGCATCATTTATTACTTGTTAACTAGTTTTAATCATCAAATCATCCAATCAAAGTCTTACAAGTGATGAACTTCTTTAAGGCTTAAAATTTTTTCTAAGTGTCCAAAGCCACTTCTTCTTCTTCCACACTCATTTTTCTTCTATTTCTCAATTATTTAACAACTAATTAACTTATTTAATTACTTGTTAACTAGTTTTTAATCATCAAATCATTTCTTTGATCCTTCAAATTAAGTAACAACACGTAATTTTTCTACTTTTGTTACTTAGTTTGTTTTGAGTCCGAATCTTTTGGTGCTTCTTTCTTCTACTTTTCTCATGTTAATTCATTGATAACCTTCTTGATTCAAGTCCTTTAGCTTTTTGGTGCATTCTTCTTTCAAGAGTCACAAGAATCAACTCCACCACAAAGAATTAGTAGTCTTGTGAATTGATTGGGCAAAGGTTGTTCTCTATCAACTTTGGGAAGATAATTTAGGAAGGTGAGTGTGAGATCAAACACGAGAGGTGTGAGGAATTTTGTCACTAACCTTGTTTGCTAAGTTTTGTAGGTACCAAAGGTGATTAAAAGGAAGAATGTCATCCGTAACTTCCGAATATTGTGGAGATGACATTAGTGAATACGCTTGTAGCAATATGAGCTACGAGCATGGTGAAAATGAGTTTTGTAAGGGCTATGATGGTCCTTATGAGCATGGTAATGGGGCTTTTGAGTATGATGGTGATTCCTATGAGGGCTATCATGGTCCATGGGATAATGAACAACATAGTGGTGAAAACTACTACTCCGGAGACGATTATGAGATGAATGGAGCTTATGACTCTTGTGATGATGTTGAAGGGGTAGAAGGACCTTATGGAGTCTACCATTGTGAAGATGATGGTTCTTATGCTTTGCACCATGGTTATGATGGTGATGTGAGGTACAATTCTTTCTCTCATAGGTCTTATGAATCCTTTGAGCAGAATCTAGATAGAAATGGAAGTTGTAAGGTTGAATTTCCTTCCTCATCTTGTGCTACTTCCTATTCTAAGAAAGAAGGCATAGATGTTTGGGTGAGACCATTTCAAAGTCGTCGTGTGGACCATAGAAGAAGTACATTCCCTACTTCTCGAAACATGATAACTTATTCTTCTCATCCTAGTTCCAATGTTTCTTGTTCTCCATATGGTGATGAGGTTGGAGGTAGAGTGGGAGGAAGACTAAGCCATGAAGTCGTAGAGTTAAGAGAATCCTTTACCTCATTGAGGAAAGATTTTGATGATTTCTTGCGGATGTTTGAAAAGGTCAAGTCTATGGTACAAAAGAGGAAAGTTATTCATCATGAAGATAAACCTTAGGAGTTACCTTTGGAAGCAAAACAAGATACTCCTCATAAGGACGACACTAAGGAGTTGAATATGGAAGTCAAAACACCCACTCCTTGTGCACCAAAATGGAAGTTAAACTTGAAAGGATCTTCTAACCCTTCACAAGGAATCCTTGGCACTTGTCCTAACTCCTATAAAATTGAGAGACAAAAGATTAAGAGGAGTAAGGGTGTGAAAAATGACAACTCTAGAGTGGAAAAAGGAGAGGTTGGGTGGAGTGATGTGAGAGGGTTGTCACATTCTTCTCCTAATTCATGTAACTTTTCTTTCTCTAGTTGTTTGAAAACTTGTGCAGGTATCCTTGGAAGCAAGCCTAGTGAGGCACCTCAAAATGTGAAGAATCATGAGGTTCTTGAAAGCTTCCACAAGGAGCAAATGTGCTCCAATGTTGAAAACAAAGGTGAAGACACTTCATGTTATGAGCTACAAGGTATCCTTGGAAGCAAGCCTAGTGAGGCTCCTCAAAATGTGAAGAATCATGAGGTTCTTGAAAGCTTCCACAAGGAGCAAATGTGATCTAATATTGAAAACCAAGGTGAAGAGACTTCATGTTATGAGCTACAAGGTAACAATGCTAATTCTTGCACTTACTTAAGCTAGGGAATTCATTGTTTGGCTACTAGCCAATTGAGTATAAGTGATAGCTTTATTTCATGTGAGCTTAATGATTCTTTGTCACATAGTGATAATGCATTTGTTGAGAGTGTTCATACACTAGTTGATCATATTGATGACCGAATAGATTCTTCTTGTAAGATCAATTTGTGTCCACCTAGTGTTGACACTTGTGCCTTGAGTGATATTACATTGTCATGTAGTTCTTTGCCATGTTTTGATAATGTACATGTTGAGAATGTAGATATACTAGTTGATCCTATTGATGACCAAATTGATTCTTCTAGTAAAGTCAATTTGTGTCCACCTAGTGTTGATACATGTGCTTCAAATGATAGTTCATTATCAAGTGATATTGGTGTTGATCATCTTGTGTGTAATAATCCCTTGTTTGATGTTGACATGACTAATGATGGTGAAATGCATAGTGTAGTGGTGTGTCTTGGCATGATAGAAGTGTAGTCCCTCTTGAAGGCTACCAAGTGATTGAGAATCCACTATGGTGTAATGACACACTTTCCGAAGATGGAACTCTCTCCGTGGAAGATGACAGTACGTCTATTGGAGGGGTTAGTGGTCAAAAGGAAGAGGGTGTATGTTCTCCAAAGAGCCATTCATTCTTGTGTGATGCCATTCTTGATCAAGACCTTAATGCTTGTGGATCAAAGTGTGACTCTATATGTGGGCACACCTTGGATGAAATTCATTTATGTGGAACATTTCTCTATTACTTATTTGCATATGACGATGCTCATACATTTGAGTGGAGTATGATATTGGAAACCGGGCAAAAAAGGGTGTGCTTGATCCATGTTCATGGATTTTCTTTCCATTTGACCCCGGTAATGAGTTGAATTGTGGCACCTGTTTAGTGATGCTTGGTCAAGATGACAAGCACACTTTAGAGGATTTTGTTGGCACCTTTCCCTATGATGGAAAGTTCTTCTTGAGGGGTTACAATCCACTTGAGGGGCCTACGTTGTGTATGGGGAAGGGTAGTTTTCTAACCCCCTTTCTTTACTATCTCTTTGCGTATGATCTCGTTGATTGTGCATCTTATGGGGGTAGGAGTTATTTGTCAAGAGAAGGTGAAGTTTATCTTAAATTTGTCGTGTTATCTTTGTGTGTTCCATCTTGTGATGTAATGAGTGATGGGATCCGTGAACCTAATTGTGATCTTGCATATAGGAACACCTTAGATGACCCCGATGTGCATGACACCTTTCTTTACTATCTCTTTGCATATGATGAGTCTCATACTTGTCTTAGATGTGCATTGCATGTGGGTCGGGGATTCATTGAGGTCTATCCATGTTTATATGACTCGATTATATGGACCTATTATCATTTTGACCCCGATGAATGTTTGGGGGTATTGGAGATTGTAGTAGTGCCATTTTTTAGGTGGTATTATTCTTTTGATGCGAGGAATAACCAGTTTCATTGTTCTCCATCTATGGGCTTAATAGTCATGATAATAGAGGATACTTGGTTGTTCATTGAGATTGAGTCTCCTTGGTGTAATGCTTTTTATGCTAACCATTGTACTAACAATCATGGCTATGAGGATGTGTTTGTTGTTTGTCCTTTTCATGGTTTTGCAAGGTTTGGATTTGAGGACGAATAATTTTCAAGAAAGAATGGATGACAACGACACGGATATCATGGATCACACGAAAGCTTTAGAGGAGCTTGATGGACACAAAGTAAAGACATACAATGTGTGGAAGGTCCATCAAAGTGAACAGAAAGAAGAAAGAGGCCATTTGTGTAAATGGTCATCTCATAAATTCAAGAATTCACAAAAGAAGACAACCAAACAAGGCTCTTATCTCATTAAGGGTAAAATTGTAAAGAAAGTGTCTTCTTTATTTTATTAGTATAAATAGTAGTCTTTTTTCATTTTGGAAGACTTAGATTAAAAAGATTTTGAATGTTGAATGAAGAAACTCTTTCAAGAGTGTAGTTTAAGGGTGGAATCCCTTTAGTTTAGTGTAGCTAAATCTAGATTAGTGATGGGTGGATTCCCATTGTTGATTTAGGACTTCTTAACCTTGATTTCACTTGAGATTGCTCATTTGTGGCTCAATTTGAGTTGTTTCTTTTTGAAGTCAAGTTTCTCTTCTTCCTTGGTTGATTGTTTATTCAATTAGCCTTTCTTTCTTCTCTTCTCATCTCTTATTTCTAATCTATCTTACTTTTGTCTTGTTTAATTCTGCATTTTCTTTCAATTGCCCCTTTCATTCTTATCAAATGAACTCGGCGAATCATCATTTCAATGCCTACCTACCTTGAATATTTTCAATTGTGAACATTGTGACATTAGGCGAGGTCTGGCCTATTGGGCGATCCACCTTTGTAGTTAGGCGACCACCAGTTGAGAATTTATACTTCTTTCAATGTTTTTGACCTCTTTTTTACGTATTCATCCTTGCCTTGTCATTTAGCCTTCATAGCTTCAAAACATCAAAATATTATCATAATAGGACATAAATAAGCATTGAGGACACTAATTGTTGAACTAAAAATGTTTCAAATGAGTGGAAATCTACCACTCATCAACACCCCCCAACTTAAGCTTTTGCTTGTCCTCAAGTAAATTAAGAATACAATTAGTTCAACAAGGGTGTCTACAATGGTTCTCAAATGGGAGTTAACCAAGTGCCCTCACAAAACTACTAACAAGCATATGCAATACTTAATCATGCTCAAAAAGCTTCAAATAATAACTAGTCGGTATCAATCCAAGCTCAAGCTCACTAGTACTCCCTTCTAATGCAAAACCATGTTGCAACAATAGCGCTCATGTGCCCTCACTACAAAAATGATTTCATTCTCTCACAAAGCACATCAACAAAGTCGCGTGCACTATTGAATCCTCTATCTCATGCAGCTCCGCTAAGGTCTTCGCAATTCTCTGCTCATTCTCTCTCCGGAACTCATCTTCATCAGTCTCTTCAGCAACATCATCATTAGCCTCATCATCAACAGTTGACGGCAGCTCAGCTACCCTGTAGGTGCATCAACTCTCATCTCCATAGGAGGCACAACCTCAAATATCTCGGGCAAGGAAACCTCACCCCACAATATAAAATATCAGTGGACCTCAACTGGTGAGGAAGCAGCAGATGAGGAAGAGAAGAAAGAAGAAGATGAAAAAGAAGTGGAAAAGATAACAGGATGAAGGAAAAGAAAAAGAACACAAGGAGGAGAAGATGTAAGAGAAAGAAAAAGATAAAGAACAGGAGAAGATATCATCAGAAGAAGAGAATGAAGAGGAGAAGAAAGAAGAAAGAAGAAGAAGGCTTGGCCACTGATGTGGTAGAAGGGGAAAAAAAGGTAAAAAAGAAGACAATGATGAAAATTCAATGGACATGATGGATATTGTTATAAAACTCAATAGTGAGGTTATTGATGACGAGGAAAACAATTGATATTATTGTTATTTTAAGACAATTGATTTTTTAAATGGTTAGTTGTTTTGATGGATGGTTGGCTTGTGAAATGTTATTGTTGTTTTGATGGATGGTTGTTTTGACAAACAATGTAACCTGTTTTATTATGAAAGTTTCTAAATTTCTTATGAATATATTTTTTCATCGTATGTGATTTTTGCTTAACTGCATTTTCTTACCATTATAGATGGTCTTCTTAATTATTTATAGAATTATATCGTTGTCAATTATAGACTTTAAAATTGTATGTTTAATATTTTAGACTACACTTACGATCATAGAAGGACTTCGTTTTTATCAATAGATTGCTATCACTATTGATTGTCAACTTTAAATTGATTTATAATATTATCGACCATGAATAAAAAATATAAGAGTGTAACAATTTAAGAGATTTACTTTTATTTGTTCAGTACTATTACATATCTATTACACATTTCTAAAAAGTAAACACCAACAATAAATATAATATAATTTTTAGGCCTTTCTCTTTTTCTTCGGTCAAAATCAAACTTTGTTTTAGTTGACCCCTATCTATTTCGGTGTCTTTTAGCATCCCTTTCAAGTGATCCTTTTACTCTTCAACTTCTTTGAAGATAGTCATTACATATTTCTATTTTCTTCGGAGTCCTGAAGCTTTTCTAATATTTGAAACTTGGCAACGCCTTGAAAATTCGATGTCTCATGTCCCGGACTCAACATTGATGGATTGTACGTTGATGAATCATTTTCAAGCCACTTTAAACTGTACAATTAAAGAATTGTCGACCTGAATTAGTATTGGTGTGTGATGTCCTCAACGTAGCCGGATTACCACAACGACAAGTGTCAGACTTTTTTTGCATTGAATGTTTGAGATGCTTGAGACAATGTAAGAAAAAGAGATGTTTGAGTTATTTAAAATAGAATAAGGTGAAAGAGTTAATGAAGCAAAAAAAGAAGAAGAAGGAATTGCCTTCCTATTATGCAAAAAAAGAAGAAGAAGGAATTGCCTTCCTATTATACAAAAAAAGGTCAGATATACCATTAAAAAGGTAGCAATCTATACTTTATTACCATTGTAAAGCTTGGATATTTGAATATTCTCACTGTTGGTCATAATATATACCATCAATATAATTGTTAAATGACATACAAGTTGTTCAACAGTTAAAAAATATTTTGATCAACCAACATTTATATTCATACTTTTATGATAATATAGATATATATATATAAATAGATATATGATATGATGTATAATATATGTATATTATATGTATAATATATGTATATTTAATATAAAGTATACATTATTCATACACTATGTACATATTAATTAGATGGCCGAATGATATTTAGATATAAATTTCTCTTTTTTCCATATCCAAACACCTAATAGCCACATAACAAATGCATAACCCAAGGATTATTAGTAATAAATGTAGATAGTATTAGTAATGTAGGAATTAATTATGAGTTAATTTATATATTATTTTATGCATATATTAGTTATATAAGAATTATTTATTCATGTATTAGTTATTTCATCTTCTATCTCGTATATATATATTAATTATGTTGATCTCTAAATTACAAATCAAATAATATATTATTTTTATACATAAATAATTTACCTCTTAATCAACTATAATACCTAGCTAACTCATATCTTAACCAGCTATCAAAACATTCCCTCAAAATCTTTTTCTAGTGCACCCCTTCCCATCTTAGCTCTCATTTTCTTTCAATCTCCACCAAATCAAGAAAAGCATATACTTTATAAAAAAGGAAATATCCCAAACAAAAAAAAATTTCTAAAAAAATAGAAGAAAATATCCCAAATCCCTAACTTATATATTTCTCCTTTTTTTTTCTTCTGTGTGTACTGTGCTGTAAACCCAGCTCCCAATTTTCTGCTAATTTCATTCATTTCCATTCAGTTTTTTCATAAAACAAAATCTGGGTTTGTTTTGTTCTTGATTTAGCTATAGTTTGGAATATTTTCACTAATTAATTGGGGATTTTTCTTGTGAGTTTTTTTGGTTAGATTTGTAAGCTGAACAACACTTGAAAATTTGAAGTTTTGTGATTGGATCAATATGATTGAAGATTAGAGTGTTTGTTAGGTTCATCACATTGTTGTCAATGTCAATGGCTGCACCGAGGAATATAGTGGTGGACACAAGTAGGTTGGTTACAAGGGATGAAGAAGAGAAGAGCATGGATATGTCGTCTGCAGCTGAATTGGATTCGCCGACAGCTAAGAGGTTTAAGGAAGGGAGGTTTCCATTGTCAAGTTGGGAATTTGCAGCAGCTTTTGGTGTTATTTTGGTGTTCTCAACAGGATTGTTTTGCTTATACTTGTCAATGCCAGCTGCTGAGTATGGTAAACTTAATCTGCCTCGTACCATCTCCGATCTCCGGATTCTCAAGTAGGCTTACTTTTGACATTGCTTTTTTTGTACTATTTATATTCCCTTACTTTTGACATTTTTGTGATCTTTAGGTAATGTATTGGAAATTATGAGTTGAAGTTGATAAAATAGTTTTTTGTGTAACTATACTGCATTTCTGGGATGGATGAGCTCCTGTTTTTACTTAGATTGTACTATATTTGTATTCAGGGCAAATTCGTTTCATACTTTAGGTGATTTTGTTATACATATGCATAGTTTGCAAGTTAGTGATTCATTTAGTCAACTTTATAGCTTCTTCAAGGAGTGGTATTGTCATCAGTGGCGAACCAGGAGTTTCAATAAGGAGGTTCAAAATATGAAAAGTAAACACAAGAAAAAGCCAAAGGGGTTCAACATCTACTATATATACATAAAAATAGTTTTAACCATGTATAAATAGTGTAGTTTTCCATTGATGGTCCTACTTGGCTCCGCCCCTGAGTTTGTCATTTGAAGGTTATGGCAGAGGTTCAGTTAGAAATTGGATATTCCAACTCTTAGTTACTTCTCAGGACAGCACTAACTGTTTACAGTGGCAGTGGCCAACCTCTTACAGTTGCATGTCGATTCTATGCATTTTTAGGCCTCAAATGTTCCTGAGGTTGTTGGTTATAACTTTTTGTATTAGGAAGTCGTTCTTGTGGATGTCAAAATATTTTCTTCTTGTTTCTTGTAACCCCTTAACCAATATTTTGTGTCCCCTCAGTTATTACTGGATGGATTGTGACTTTCTGGTTCACATTAGATTCACCTCCGTTAATATTTGTGAAGGGTTATGGCTTTATCATTGATTTAACTTTTGTGAACATGGATGTGCACTGTCCCCGCAATAAGTGATGATAATTATTTTAACAGAAACAAGTATGAGGAGGCAACAGATTTTACCCCTTTTTCCTGTTGAAGATGTTTAGGGTAGCACATTGTTCATTTGCTATGTTTTGTGTTTGTCATTTTGTTCAAAATGAGAAAAGCCCACACCTTTTATTTTCAAAAGCTTGGACTTATCAGAAATATTTGGAGACAATTAGATCATCTTTAATTTTCTTATGGAAATATCTGACGCGAGAAATATGCGAAATTAACATTGATAAATTAAACAGACTGGATACACATTGACCGACCCTAAAGCATTTGGCTTGGGAACACCAACAGTAGCAATTACAAAATTTTCCAGGTATGGTGCCAAGTATAGTAACTAGGCATCACCTACAGGATTTTGGTTTGGTGGTAAGAGCGCAGTGCGTGATATGTGGGTTAGGTGCACGTCGAGGGTTCAAATTCTTCCCAAGACAAAAACCTTATATTTAAGTGGAAAGGATAGAGGGATGGCCCATTATCCATTGAGTTTCTAACCTTACGCTACTGGCTGTCAGGGATTTCTTGTTTATCAAAAGGAAAGAAAAGTACAGTAAGTACGCGTCTAATATTAGCAGTCTTTCTCACTGGTGGTCCCCATCTGATTGTATTGTTTCTCTATGATTGAAAATTTTCATGTAATTTCTGCTAATGATGTTTTACTTTTCTTAATTTTGGTTTGACATTGTATATCTTGCTTTACGAGGTGTGTCCTTATTTTATCAGCTGGTTCTGTTTTGTTTCAATGTTTATATTAGGTTTTTTTTCCAGGGATAATCTCGGAATGTATGCAGAAGTCTACCCAACAAAATTTATTCTTGGTTACTGCTCAACATACATATTCATGCAGACATTTATGATTCCTGGGACAATTTTCATGTCCTTACTTGCTGGAGCACTTTTTGGCATTTTCAGAGGGCTTCTCTTGGTTGTCTTTAATGCAACAGCTGGTGCATCATCCTGCTATTTTCTGTCTAAATTGATCGGTAGGCCTATAGTTAACTGGATGTGGCCTGAAAAGTTGAGATTTTTCCAGGCAGAGGTCTGTAATCTTCTTAAAGTGATTGCTAGTGATGTGCTGCCCCTTTATCTACTATATTCATTGTAGCTTTCTTTCTGGTGCACACTGCACGCTAATGTGAAATGTTTTGGTTTTAGATAGCCAAACGTCGGGATAAGTTGCTCAACTACATGCTGTTTTTGAGAATTACTCCAACATTGCCAAATCTTTTCATCAATTTGGCATCTCCTATTGTCGATATACCATTCCATATTTTCTTTTTGGCCACCGTGATTGGCCTCATCCCAGCTGCTTATATTACAGTGAAGGTAAGTCTTTCTTCTGTTAATAGTAGTGGTTTCTTTCTTCCTTTTGTTTTTATTTTTTCCTTCCCCACTTTCTCTTCATCTTGCTTGTCTGTATTTTCTGCTCCTTGAAGTCTGTTTTCGACCATTGTATCCCTGAATCGATTATTGATACATATGGTAAAGAAGTTCTAGAATAACCTGCATGGTTCATCTTCAACATTGCAAGTGTTATTCGTATAGTATAAAATAAACCATGATTAATCTGTTGGTTGGCAGGAGAGTTAGCTGCCACAGATAAGTTGAGACTTTTTGTGGGAGTGATGGGGTGGGTTTATCTAGAGCGTTCTTTGTTTAACTCCAGTAAAAGAAAAAGAAAAATAAAGTGGACTAATGAACTGAGAAATATTGGGCAGAATAGTATGTCCAAATACTCTTTTGTTGAATAATTTGGTGATTGATCTGCCTTATGCGCATGTACCTAAACCTTCTGAGGGATTATTTTTTGTGTCTCTCAAGTCACAGCCACACCGAAGATCCCAACAATTTGCAGCCAACTTAGCTTTGTGCAGGCCTCGAGGCTGAGCTGGCACATTTTGGTTGATATCTTAAATGTGCCAATATTGCTTGTGCTATCCAATCGATCATTCTTTTGCATCATTGTGACCTCATAAGTGCTACTGTCATTCTTCAAATTGCTAGGCTGGCCTAACCCTTGGGGAACTGAAGTCCGTCAAAGATTTATATGATTTCAAGACCTTGTCTGTGCTTTTCCTCATTGGCGCTCTCATAATTTTACCAACCATCTTGAAGAGGAAGCGGATATATGAATAGAGATTTCTTGAAGGACCACCAGATTATCTTGTAAAGGGACTTCAAGATTTCTTTATTATGACTTCACGGCAAATTTGAGTGGCAGCAGGCAGGACTGAGGTAACAGCCCTTCATTTTCCAGTACCTGAATCACAGGCAATCACAAGGGCTGATAAGTGTTCCATACTGTGTTCTTTGCCCTTTTCTTATATTAACTGGATTACTCCCTGCAATCGGTTGAAACCAAAGGTGATAGGTTATAGCATTAATGTAATGCGAAAAGTAACTCACAGTAAAAAGATTCTGACTGTAACACGATATTATTGTCATTGCAATTCCCTTCATATATGAATGCAATGTCGTGAGCTCTTCTAATGAATTGTTTTTTCGTCAAGTTCATCTACGAAATTTGGTCAAAAGGGTGAAGCTGGGAAACATAGCGAATGGTCGAGGAACTCATTGTACTCCTTTTTGTGCTCTAAAAGCTAGTGAAAGAAATACTCAAGTGCTCATTTTATAGCTGTTTTCTTCTATTTTCTGCAGAAAACATGCAAGACATGTTACACAGTTACTTTTTTAAGGCCGGTATAGTTGTTTGGACATATAAAATGTGTGTGGATCATCATTACATAGAGGTTCATGAAAAGGAATTCTAACTTCTCCAAATTGAAGGACAGGTCCTCTAATTGAAAAGAGGAACAACCACTACAATTTACCTTAATAAAAAAGTGTAATAATTTAGTTAAAGTTGGTAAAATACAATATCTGTATTACTATGTCCTTAAGCCAACTATGTAGGCTTCTGAATCACAAAATTTTTAAAAAAAAAAATTACATTGACAAATTGGATTTAACATTGATGATGCTATACAAATGGAAAACAATCTCCTATTGACCATTGTCATTGTCACTGGCTCCAAGAGCATCTGCCAAGTTGAAGGTCAAATTGCCTCTCATTGTTCTGGCAGCCAGTCCTCCTGTATTTCCTTTCTTCATCATAGTAGCAAATTCCCCATAATCTATGCGTCCATCCTGCCAAACGAAAAAGATTATTAACTCGGAGATCCTGAGAACAAATTTCATGGCCTTTCAGAGAAACCAAAATATATTTTCACGTGTTTGGTTGATGAAAAGAAAAAAGAATTACGTTCACACGTGAGGAGTAGTACGTTGAGGCAAAACCAAGTAATTTAGAGTTGTGGTGACTTACATTGTCTATATCAATCTCTTTGATAATATCTTCCAATTTAACATCACCTAAGCCAAACTCTTGGCAAGCTTGTTGAAGCTCATCAATGGTGATATAACCACTACCATCCTTGTCAAAGTAGGAAAATGCAGCAAGCAGATTCTCCTCCCTCTCCATCTTGTTCAAATGCAATGTTGCAGCGATGAATTCACCATAGTCGATAGTGCCATTGTTGTCAAAGTCAGCCTACAGAAAACATTATGCCCATGTCATTTTGCCACTTGTGTGAATGGAGTATAAGTTTATAATCCCTACACTTATCTACTGAACAAATCCTACTACCAGGTGTCCAAAGAGGGTATAATCCAACTGAGAAATTTTCACGAATAGTCAATCAGGTACTTAAATAAAGAAATGGAATAAAGAACAAGTACCGCGCTCATCAAGGCCTTGATTTCAGACTCTGTTAAGTCAGATCCTACTCTTTTCAAACCATGTTTTAGTTCCTCATATGTGATTGTTCCACTGTTGTCTGTGTCAATCATTTTGAATAATTGCTTTAGGCCACCTATTTCTTCCTCCGAAAGCCTTTCTGCTATGACCTGTTTATACAGTAATTCAAGTATAAAATCAATGCAAGCATGCAAAGTCTGAACTAGGTAAAAATCTTGTATCATAGAGGGAGGTTCAGAAAAGATAGTTTTTAAATTTTGTTTGGTCCAAGAATCAGCTTTTCTCAAGTAAATTCTTGTTGAATTGTACAGAAATAGATACTTTGACAGCACCAAGTTATTTTTTTGAGGGAAATGGAACTTGATAGCACCATGTTAATAAGAATGTCTTTGCATATATTTCAGATCTCATGACCTCTTCAACAATATCAAGATACACATTAAGTCCAAAAGTTTTCATGATTCTCTTTTGTTTTTAAGGTTATACACTAGCTCATTATGAAAACAAACATTTTTCATCATCATGATATACACCAAGTTAAGATTTCCAAATAGCAAAGCACTTGAGAAACCCCAAACAGCAAATGATAAAACTGCTTTTAGGTACTCAGTGAGCGGCATCGTGCGACGATATCAGATCATAAAATAAAGTAAGCATGTTGATCCTTCTAAAAGTGAAATTATCTTGACAAAATATCTAAACATGTTTGAAAATTCCCATAAGAGGCCAAGTTGAAACTGCATCATATCTTCATAATGGCTAGTGTAGAGATACTTACGTGAGGCATATCATATACCAAACATCAAAACAAAGATACAGCTTAAAAGCTGATTAAAAGAAAAGCAGGTAAGCTAATAAAAGAGTAGTACTCACTCGTAAAGCCATCTTTTTAAGTTTGTTCATATCATAGAACTGCTTTAGGCGCGACAAAACTGCAGAACCCAAGGGTCTGTCTGGAGCAACATTATCATCCACAATCCAAGGATGACCTGAAAAAAATGAACAAATTAACAAACAAGCCGAGGATGAAACAATTGATTAAGCGACCAACTTAAAAAGCTTAACACACATAGAACTTGATGCGCGGTTAATCGTGCTCTAGGATCCCTGGTGAGCATCTTCTTTACCAAATCTTTTGCACTATCAGAAATCTGAGGCCAAGGTTCTGATTCAAAGTCTATCTTTCCTTTCAATATCTGTTTGAAGATACCATTGTCCGTCTCTGCAAGTCAAAAATTGAGAAAAGAAAACCAAGCATGAGAGAGAGAAGTAGAATTAGTCTTTGATCTTCCCGTTAGAAAAGAAAGATGCTACAAAATAATCAAAAGTAAAAAGTTTACCAGCCCAGAAAGGAGGAACCCCACATAACAAGATATAAAGGATGACTCCAGCACTCCAAACGTCTATTTCAGGCCCATAATATTTGTGCAACACTTCAGGAGCAACATAATATGGACTTCCAACAACATCTGAGAAATACTGCCCTGAATGGGAAAATAGGAAGAAGATAGTTGGTTACATTATTAAAGCACACTCAAATTATCCAATACCTCATCACAATCACAGCAGATCATCGAAAAATGTGATCATAGAGGCTAGAGCAATCAGGAATTACCATGCTTAAGAAGCGACTATGCTTATACAAAGTGCATAATGGAAATTTATATTTGGTTCAATGTTATGTCTGTAAGGAAACTTATATGTCCCTTCCTTTAACTCACTAAAGAAGTCTTTTTTACCAGATTGTTTTTACTGCCATGCTTTGTTTTACCCAAGATTTTTCCTTAATTCGTCTAAGATCACTGTTGAGAGAAGAAACAATTGCATTTAACAAGAAGGCAAGGAGAAGAATCTGACTCTAAAGTGGAAGTAAAAAATGGACATATTAACAAAAGGTATAATACATAAGTATGTCCTTTAACTTGACTTCAGCTGACATCTATGCCCTTCAACTTTCGGTGTGCACAAGTACGCACTTAAATTTGTATAAAATTGTACAAGTACACACATGTGTCCTATATCACATAATACATGTAGAACTCCACGTAGGACATAAATTGTCATGTAGGATGCCACGGAGGACGCATGTGTCTATTTGTTCAATTTTATACAAGTTAAAGTGCCTACTTGTGCACACCTAAAGTTGGAGGGCATAGATGTCAGCTAAAGCCAAGTTAAAAGGCATGTTTATGTATTATGTCTTAACAAATAGAAAAAGAGGGCTATTGAATTACTGAGAAGGCAAGCATAATATGTTGAAACTAAATTATGATGAGTTGCAGGAATAAGTTCTTCACTTGGTGGTCCATTACATCATACAAAAGACCAAAGGTAGAGTTCAACCTTTTCAGGAGACCAACAAAGCAGTAAAAGTTTCTGCCACTACCAAAGTGAATTTAACAAGACAGATAACAAAGAATCTCATTAATGAAATCCTAAAGTAAACCAAAACAAATTTAAACTTTTAAGGAGAAAAAACAAGAACAACATATTAAATGGTAGAAAAGCTAGCAAATAACTTTTCATTAATGTTGACCACACTTTCTTCAATGGAAACATACAAAAAGGAAATTAATTAATGCAGAAAAGAAGGTATCTTCAAAAGAAACTAAAGACAGAAAAAGCTAAAGCAATAATAAATATAGAAAAAGGATGGTTTCAAGAATGGCTGTAATTCCATCAACAAGAGCAATCAAAATCATTAAAATTTAACCAAATGATGAAATTACACCAACCCCATAAACAAATTCATAAAAAATTGGAAATTGTATTATCAAAGGAGAATGATTGAAGAAAGCAACCTGGCTTATAGAAAATAGAGAGGCCAAAATCAGTAGCCTTAAGCTTAGCATCTTCATCAGAGCTATCAAAAAGGAAATTCTCAGGTTTGAGATCTCTATGCATAACCCCAAGAGAATGACAAGCCTCAACAACCTTAACAATAGTTTTCATCAATTGTGCAGCTTTCTTCTCAGTAAAATGCCCCTTTTGAACAATCCTATCAAAAAGTTCACCCCCTTTACAAACCTCCATAACAATATGTACAAAAAGATTATCCTCATAAGTCCCTTTAATCCTAACAACATAAGGGTGTTCTGACAAATGATGCATTATCTGAATCTCTCTCCACGCATCCTCATAATCTTCCTTACAAAAAAGCTTCCTTTTTGGGATTGTTTTGCAGGCATATTCAAGACCTGTAGCATTCTCTGTACATAAATAAGTTGTACCAAATTGACCTTGGCCTAGTTTCTTGCCAAGAGTATAGTGCTCACCTATTCTTGGGGTTTGGTAAGGAAGAACATTCAGAGATGCCTTTGAAGATGATGAAACTGTTGGGGGTTTGCTATTTTCAGATTTAGGGATCTCCATTTTTGAAATTCTTGAAATCAAGATTCTTTTTTTTTTATAATGTTTTCTTCTATTGTCTAACCTTAATTTTTTTCTTGTTTTTGGGAAGAAAAAGGGATGTTATTTGTTAATTTTGAGGAAAATTTATGAATTTGTGTTTGTTGTTGATGTTGATTTTTGTTTCATGTTTATCTGGCGGGGAATATGGTGTCTCGAGTTGACTTGGACTTGCGTTTGGGAAAATGCATGGAGTCACGTTGCATTAATTTAAGAAAAAAAGGTCCAACTCATCCTTAGTTTTTTTTTTTTTGATGACAAAGAAAACCCGTGGTCGCTATTCTTTGGGTGCACACAGAATAAAATCATCGCTTCTATGCAATAGCTCGCAAACCACATAGGAGAGGTAACCCGCACCAGGCTTGACCCAGAAGGCAAACCTCTTGCTTTCGCTGGCAAGGGGTTTCGAACTTGAGACCTCCAACATGGAAGTCTCAAGCCCAAACGACTGGGACACCCCGAAGGGTAAAACTCATCCTTAACTTTCCACTTTGGATCAATGTTTTTCATAAAAGAAATATTTCCCCCCGTTTAACAACAGTTGTCTACTAAGCTATTTTAGGATGTCCAATAATATTTGTTTACTTTATGAAATTAATGGATAATTTTAGACTTAGTTCCTAGTTTATAGTCATTTCTCTATTACATTTTTCAAGACATTGTATTTATTATATTTAAAGGGTGATATAGTAAAATTACTTTCTCTATTTATAGTTTCTTAAGAAGTGTGCAAAGTCAATAATGAATAAGTATTGTTGGACAAAGGGAGTAATATGTAAACGCATTTTAAAACTTTATCATCAATTGATATCTATGTTGTATATAAATAAATATTTAAATTTGTATAAAATTGAATAAGTAAACGCATGTATGCTACACAGTGGCGGAGTTAGAAATTTCGAGATGAGTATGCAAATTTTCTTCTCACCTATGTTAAGGATGTGCAAAATCAAATATACACTCATAATAACTAACATTTAACCTTTATACACTATATAATTTTCTGGCGAAGGGTGTTCACGAAGGGTGCTCCGCCCCTGATGCTACTTGACTCTTAACTTTTAATTAGAGAAGAGTTTCTTCTTCTTGTGTCATGTTCGTTTTACCTTTTTAAATCTACAATATTTTTTTGTAAGTGCTTTCTCTTAGTATATATCGTTCGTCCGATCTTTATATGATCATTGGTCAGACGGGCGGCATATATAGGTCATAGCCGCCAATCATCAGTGAAAACTCTTCGATTTTCTATTAGAATCGTAGAAACTCTGGTATCATAGTTAAATTAAAAACGGATAGTAGTATAAGAATGATGTACATGTAGCCAAGTAGGATGTATGATCTATTTGTTTAAATTTATATAAATTTAAATGTCTAGAAGAGGACATGAATATCAGCTTAGGGTAAGTTAAATAAGACATTTTTGTGTTATGATAATATTAAATGATGCATCTATAGTCCTTTAAATATTTTAAAGTGGGGCATTTTTTAGTCTTTGTTAACCTTTTTTAGTGGAAAACTAAGGGAGAACTCATATGCAGCTGTATGCTTTTCGTAGTGTATACCACGATAACGTATACTTGACATAATTAAGTGGAAAGATATTCTCTGAATTTTTCTTCTATTTATCTTTTTTTAATTTTTTTTTTATAGGAATGATTATACTCCCTTCCATCATTTTTACTCGTTACTATTTGACTTGGCACAATTATAAAGAAAACAATTATTGATATAAGTATTTTACCAAATTATCCCTATTAAATGATTTTTAATATTAAGTTTTGGAAAATGATTTGAAGAATAAATATTTAATGCTGAGGGTTATATTTTTTTGATATGTCAAAATGACAAGTAAAAATGAGAATCTATTTGAGGAATAAGTGACAAGTAAAAGTGAGCCAAAGAAGGGAAAAGATTCTTCAAGTGTCTCAGGTTCCAGAAGTGCATGATAAATGCCGCCAAAACCCAATACTGCAGAAGAAATTAAATGAAGTACTCCAGATACAAAGTATGGAAATGTGTCTATAACTTCTCCCCCACCCAACGTAGAGTAGCTAGGTTGAGCAGACGGAGTATTAAATTAACCAGAAGCATACAACTGATATTAGTAATTTCTAAAGTTAAAATGGAACATATCACTATATATTGATCATTCTTTTAACTTTCAAAATGTTAAACTTGAAAGTTCATATAAATTAAAGATTATCATCAGATTTAAAAATAATTAAAGTCCCCTTAAGACTGATATTTTGCTAATGGAAAATCCAGGCATGAAATGCATTTTTTCCCTCTTATGTATAACAATATTTCTGGTAGGATATAGTTGTAAAACAAGAATTATGTGACAAACCTATTTTTTTGTTTGCTACTAATATACTTGGTCACATTCTCTTCACTGGAATTTACTTGCATTTATATATTTTACTATTTATACATAGTTAATATCTTTGATCATTTTGTTAAATTTCAATTGTTGTTGTCTTATACTTGGATGAAAATGGATCACAATAGTGAAACAAAGGACACTTTAGTACCAATGGTGTCCCCCCAAAGGTTAGTTTTTTGATATTCAATACAAAAACTTTGAACCTATACTTATTGGCATTTCATTGAATTTAAGTTATATTACTTACTAAAAACATGCCAAAATCTACGGACATGATCGGTTCAAAAAATCAAAGGAAATCCCGTTCGTCGGTTTACTTTTTATTTTTTTAATAGAAAATCGATGGACATTAAGAAAACTCACCCAACCCATTGGTGTTTTTTTTGGCCCAAAAATGTGAGTAAATTTTATTTTAATTTTTTTTGGTTAAAGAAAACCGACATAGTCGCTCTTTTTTTTTTTAACAAAAACCGATGGATAGGCTCGTTTTTTAAATGCAAAATTATTGTTGAAGAGCATAAATAAAAATGATGGAAATATTTTATTAATGAGCATGTGTGGTTGAGTGTCGGGCTGCGTATCGATCGGTTCGATTTTGAAGTTTATCAGTTTGACTTATTAGTTATCCGTTTGTAGAAATGTTAAACCGTTATAGAACTATTAAGATATTGGTTTATTAGTTATTGATCGTTATCGGTTCAGTTGTCGGTTTAACCAGTAAGATTTGACACAAAAGAATCATTGAGAATCACTTAGAAACAAGGTGACGAACCAAATGAACTATGCACATGAATTCAAAAATTACATCTTGCTCATTAAACACTTTACAATGTAGAATAACCAAGAGTTTGAGACAACCAGAAGTAAAAGTAGGAAACTAAATTCTAAGTGAAGAACGTTATATACAAAATGGTATAAATATAATTATTTAATTAACTATCGCGTCATCGGTTAACCCGTTAAGAAAAAACATCAAACCTTTAACAAACCGATAATTCGATAACAAAAAAAATTAAAACCGCTATCAAAACTGCTAAACCAATAACCCATTACAGATAAACCAATAACTTTTTTTCTGTTCAAATTATTGGTTTCGGTTCGATTTTAAACAACCCTAGTTGAGTGGTAAAATTGTCCAAAGTCCTCTCAGTCGGTTTTGACCCATTTTTTAGTAGTGTATACAAGTAAATTTTAACTTGTAATAGCACATATTAGTCATTTTTTGTACCAGGTTACTTATTACTAGTATTTATCATGAAGATTCAGCAATATTTTTTAACTGTCCGTTAGTGTATAGAACTTAAACTCTTCCGAATGTGTCAGGTTGAGGGGAAAAGTTGCGGTTATAACGGGCGGTGCGAGAGGAATAGGAGCAGCAACAGCAAGAGTTTTTGCTGAAAATGGAGCTCATGTTGTGATTGCAGATATATTGAATGAACTAGGTACAAGTTTAGCTGAATCTATTGGAGGTCGCTACGTGCGATGCGATGTTTCGAAAGAAGAAGAAGTTGAATCAGCTGTGAAAGTTGCAGTAGAATGGAAAGGTAGATTAGACATCATGTTCAACAATGCTGGAATTGCAGGCTTTGGAGGAAGCATTACAAACATCAAAATGGATCAGATGATGACACTCCTTGCAATAAATCTTCATGGGGTTGTTCATGGCATTAAGCATGCTGCACGGACAATGATAGCAGGCAAGTAACTTCTGGACGAGTCAATAACCTGTCTACTTTTTAACTCATCCCATTTTGATCTGCTCAAATTCAGCTCAATCCGTCAATTGTGCAGGCAAGCATGGAGGCACGATCATATGTTCATCAAGTTCTGCTGCTATCATGGGAGGATTGGCATCTCATTCCTACACAATGTCTAAAGAGGCAATCTTAGGACTTGCCAGAAGCACAGCTTGTGAGTTAGGGGTTCACGGGATTCGAGTTAATTGTATTTCTCCTCATGGTGTTCCTTCTGAGATGCTTGTGAGTGAGTTTCAAAAGTTTCTTGGTAATACAGAACTGAGGCCTAATGAAGTGAGTTCAATTGTGGGGGAAAGAGGAAGTCTTTTACGTGGGAGAGGTGGAAGATTAGAAGATGTAGCACAAGCTGTGTTGTTTCTAGCTAGTGATGAATCTGGTTTTGTAACTGGACATAATCTAGTTGTTGATGGGGGTTACACTTCTGCTTTTAGTCAAATGAGTTTTATATACAATGATTGAAGAAAAGAACAGAGGTAGTTAGTTCCTCTGTTGCTAATATGTGTGCCTATTTGTTCAACTCTATATAAGTTTAAGTGTCTACACTTCCAAAGTTGGAGGGCAAAGATGCCAAAAGGCCAAGTTTAAAAGACACGTTTATGTATTATGTTTTGTATCACATGTTAAACACATTTTACTTTCATTTATTTAAGCACGAGTTACATCACCAGGTTTGCAGTCGCGGAAAAAACTTCCATGTACGTATGCATAATACAATGCTACTTAACTTAGTTCTCAACTCACTCGTTAAAACATAGATTACGAGCCTAAACGTACACATATCAAGGTAAATTGGTTTGGTGATGGAGTCACAAGAGTTGATTTTCACATAGGCTCCGTTCCATGTAAATGGTATGTTTTGCTTGGAACAATTTGCAGGACCCCAGGTTTTTCTGCCCAAAAAAAAAGTGACAGCATAGTTAAGCTATAAGGCCATAATATATGCTGTTCTATTACTATGATAAGAAGGTGAATGCATTCATCCAAGCCATCAATGACTATATTTCGAACAAGTCCATAACCATGGTCAGACAAAAAGAAAATCTGGATATGCATTCTATCTCCAAAACCAGTTATGAGGTTTCTCAAACCGAATAAACGAATGGAAGATGCTTAAAAGTCCTTCTCAACTCTCATTACAACTACATGTAATAATCATCATGAAGGAACTGAATAACCTCATGTTATCAAAATACATAGGCATTAAGCCTTTGATAGGAAATATAACGGTATAAGCTTGATTTTTTTTTTTATAAGATGTAAAAAGATACAGAGAAGAGGGGGTCTAGGGCCTATCACTTCTTATTCATTCCAAAACAAATCATTGAATCATGTGGTGTTCAGGTCAGGGCGGAACTACAGGGGTGCAAGGGGGTTCAACTGAATCAATAAAACTTACTTGCAAGCTCAGAAACCTGCTCAGGAGTCAGCTTGGCAGAGAACCCACTAGCTGCATGCTTGTAACTGTAAATCAAAGCCTCCCTTGCAGCATCCTCACTTTTTCACACAAAGATCAGTCAGTAAATACTTCAATCTTACGTATACCGAATAATAGAAATGCACCTGTACGGGTAAAAAAAAAAGGGATCTGGAAACTCAACAACTAATCAGCTGATCAGAGTCCTTTAACCAAGCATGCATGATTATGATTTACTTTTATCCGGTTCTCACTTAAATATTTGGTGAAGTTGAGCATTGATTTTAGTCTTTACAGGAAAAAATATGCGTATCTAGTTACAGGAATTTTGATGGTACTAATATATTAGTTATCAACAGGTCTCTTACTGTTTGACAACAACCTACCCAGTAAAATCCCACAAAGTGGGGTCTGGGAAGGGTAGAGTATATGCAGACCTTACCACTACCTCGTGGAGGTAGAGAGGCTGTTCCCGAAAGACTCTCAGCTCAAATTGTTCAAACTGTGTTTTTTTTTGGGGGGTGGGGGAACCTCTACAGGAAAGAATACCTCTATATAAATGCAGGATTTTTTATATTACTATAGTATATATTAGTTTTCAATTGGCATCATACTGTACAGCCTAACTTATCAAAAGTTCACATTAGAGGGTTACTATACTACAACAGACACAAATATATGTGATTCCGCCGTAGAATTCCAAAGCTGTAAATGAAGGAGGAATTGGATGTGGAAGGTAGAATTGAGCCAATGTTTGGAACAGCATTCCCAGTATTGACTTGCCTAGCTAGTGCTTCTTAGTCATACTAAATGAATTTCTGTTATTAAGCAAATACTAACATTCAAAATAACTTAGCATTTCCTTTATCAATGTGGATGAACAAATCCAATGCTGGTTCAAAAGTCAATAGACTAAGTTTTGATAATCCTTTATTCAAAACTCTCACATAAACATCACAAACACTAAGTTCTTTCCAACTCTCTCTTCTCCCCCACCTTAAAAGATGTCAAGAATTGATGCATCATAACAACAAAAATGTAATCTTTAACACAATTAACAAGAACAAGTTTGTATCCACTTTCTTTTCTTCCCCTTACAACATGCCAAAAGTTGAAGCATCAAGACAGGAAAACAAAAAAAAAAATCAATCTTTTAATACAATTAACAAGAATGGGGAATATGTCTATGCCCAAAAAAGCTGAACCAAATGAAATTACAAGAAGAAAATCTCAATATATACAGAGAAGTCCAAACTTGAAATTAGTAAGAATCAAAATCAATACAAGTTACAACCAAGAAAATGACAAAACCTGCCAAGAACAGAAGCTAAGGTCTTGATATGAAACTCCTCAGGTTGTTGATCTTGAGGATTTTCAGTATGAACAATATACACCTTTGCTTTTGTGGAGGGTTCAGAATCCTCCATTGATTTGGTAGTAGCTGCAACAAAGAAGAAGAAGAAAACCAAGAAAATGATTTGGGTTTTCTGCATTACTTTGATTATGTAGATGGATTTTCTTGATAATAGGAAGGTTCTGATCCTGATCTTAGCAAAGTGAGCCACTTGAAACTTTGACAGAAAAGAAAAAGAATGGTGTCACTGTTCCTGCAGGCCACAGCTGGAGGACTTTGCCATGCGTTGCATGCCTGCTTTACCAATTCGGTTTTGGCATTTTGCCAAATGAGATAAGTGAAAAGGAAATGGCAGTCCGAACCTATTTCAGTCACAAAGAGATAAAATTGAACTCTAATCTCAAAATTCTACTTTAATCACAAAGGTAATAGTAGATGGGTTTCTACTTGGGTCCAATCTACTGGATTCCCTCTTCTTCTTCTCCCTGTTTATTTACCTTTTTATGTCTTTAAATCAACTCATAGAAAATCATTTACAAATTTCACTCCTAAAATCTTGTTACTCTCTATTTTATTTGGTCTCCTCTTAGGTCTCAACAGCCTTTTATTTTTTTGGGGCAATTCTTATCTCCCCGTTTCGACTAATTCTCTTATTTTATCATCACAACTAATCTTCACTCTTATCACTTCTGCCATTATAGTCAAACAAAAAATCACATTTGCAAATCTAAATTGTGTTATTTTACTAACCCTTAGTTCGGTCCTGTTGGCCTTGGGTTCGAACCATGACAAAACTAAGGGTTTGACGAGAACAAAGTATTTTATAGGATTTTTTTCTCAACGATTAGTGCTGGATTATTGTTCGCTCTTTATCTCCCATTAATAGTTTATAGTTATTCTGCCATCACAATTAAAATTTATTGTTAATACATGACAATATATACTATCAACTATATATAACTTAAATTCAATATTAAATCAAAAATCCCCCCTACCCCCTCCTCATATATATTTCATATAAATACAAAGAAAATCCCCAAACACATAAAAGAGTCGAAACTATTTTAGTTCCACCAAAATTATCCCCATACACTATAACCCCACCCAAAACATTAACGGCCATTAATGCCGTCATGCATACTCCCCCTGTCAACGAACTCGTCATGAACACCATTCCAGCAGTGCCCATAAAACAAAATTGCCACGTCACCACGTTAAGCATTACTGTTAACCAATGTGCTTTATATATTTTTTCCATTAATGGGAGATAAAGAGAAAACAACAATCCAGTACCAAGCGTTGAGAAAAATCCTATAAAATACTTTGTTCTAGTCAAACCCTTTGGTTTGTCATGACTCGAATTCAAGGCCAATAGGACCGAACTAAGTATTAATAAAATAACACAACTGAGATTCACGAATGTAATATTTTGTTTGACAATAATAACAGAAGTGATTAGAGTGAATACTAATTGTGACGATAAAACAAGAGAATTAGTTGAAACGGGGAGATATGAATTTTCCCAAGAAAATAAAAGGTTGTTGAGACCTAAGAAGAAACCAATTACAATAGAAAGTAACAAGATTTTAGGAGTGAAATTTGTAAATGATTTTCTATGATTTGATTTAAAGACATAAAAAGATAAATAAATAGGAAGAGGGAGAAGAGGGAATCCAGTAAATTGGACCCAAGTAGAAACCCATCTACTATCACCTTTGTGATTAAAGTAGAATTTTGAGATTAGAAATGATAAAATTGAACCAACAAAAAGTAACATATAGTTAATTGCTAAAAGAAACATGTGACGTTTGTTAGTGGTTGCACTAGCATTAGCACTACTACTTGTTTCTTCTAGTAATTCATCAATTTGGATCATCAAATCACTTGAAATTTCACTTTGATATTGGTGATCGTGACCTACAAACTCCATGGAATATAATTAAGAAAAGAAAAGAAAGAGCAATGAAACTTTGGTGGATGAATATAATGGGGGGGTTTTGGTGAGTGTATATATAGTGGTTTGGCTATGAAGAGGTTGGAAATTTCAAAGTAAAGGTCAAACCAAAACTAAATAAACATTATAGAAGATGTGTTAGTAATCATGTTTATTAATGGTTAAGTATGACTAAAGAGAAAACCTATTTAATGCTTTCTTCATTACTCCATCTGTTCGTATTTATATGTCATCATTTTAGATTTCACGTCTCTGAAGAAACTATATTAGCTTATCATTGTATCTTTATTTAGTATTCTCTTGAAGTCAAATTTTCAATAAATGAACATAAATTAATTTATTTTGATTAATTAAATTGACCAATGAACATGAAATAATCATTCAGTTTTCCTATGTTGGTCAAATTCATACTTTTGAGGCTAAAATAGGAAGAATAATGTCATTTATATATTGATTTTGTGAATTGACAAATATTAAAGACCATCTATTTTTAATAAGGACGACACATAAATAGGAAAAGAGGGAGTATCATAAATGAGAGACTTGTTTAATGTATTTCGATTATGTTGTTCCCTATTCATTTTGAAGAAATGTCTTTCTAGCATTTTTACATGCATATTAGTAATTTTTTATATTATGTTTTTTAATGAATCTTATACTAATTTTAAGTGGATTATGCACCTAAGGTGCTTGGTGTCACCTCTAACAGAGGTGAAACTTAACTTCTACATTTTTTATATTTTTACTCATATAAAGTCTCTCCGTACTTGGTAGTCTTTCCGGGGTTTCCAAACACCATACCTAGTAATATGAAGAGTTATAAAGTCATAGGAGCTCCGGATTATGATCCTTGCGAGTATGCTTTGGTGTATTTGGACAGTTAGAAACCGTATATGTTTTGATGGAATCTCAACTTTGTCCACTCTTCAAAAGCTAGATGACTGGTTAATTAGTTGGAGCACCTAACCCCTGTAAATAGCACTGATATGTTTTGGACTTCGTTATCTCCCTAAATCTAGTATAAATTCTTTGCATGCACCCTCTTTTGTATATTTTGCATCTTCTTGATACCTATTAATGAGACATCTATCTTCATCCCAAAAAAATGAACTGTGCGCGCCAAAGTACAAAATATGGAAGCTCCTTTCACGGTAGAAGAGCAGATAATGACTATATATACTGGAACAAATGGCTATCTTGATTCATTAGAAGTTGGACAGGTAAGGAAATTTCTTCTTGAGCTACGTACTTAATTACTTAAAAATTACTAAATCTCAGTTCCAAGAAATCATATCTTCTATCAAGATATTTATCGTCATCACAGCATAAGAGAAAATGTGTTAGCTTCTAGTATCTGTACCTCTTTCTTGGAAGAGTAATAGCCCACTGGATGGAATATGAACTCTCAACAAATATTCTTCCATCACAGCGGAAAAAATAATATCTATTATAGTCTCTGTCCTTTCCCAATAAATTGGTGTGTATTACTCTTTTCTCTATTTTCCGTTCAAGATATTCTTTCTGCAATATACAGACATAAGGAACACATTTTTAACAAATATAAGTAAAAAAAACATTTATGTTGAGTCACAATGTGAAGCCATTTCAACAGACATTTAGGTAAGAAAACTTCAATATGTTCATTTGTCCGTTTATCATGAAACAACGCGCTTGTTGTCGAAAAAAGAAGACCAGAGAGCTAGATAGAGAGAGGAGAGGGTACTCACCCTTTGCTCCTTACTCCTGTTTGCAAGATGTTCCTTTATCTCATTCTTCCGCATTTTGTAAGCAGCTCTGTAGTCCATATTCCTAATCTCCATTGTTTCCTCCCCTTCATCCTTCATTAATTTATCATAAGCAATCTAAAGGAAGCACTTGTCTTTGCCATTTTTGACGTCAACCTTTCTCTTCTCAGCATTTTTAAATGAGAAGACTACTACCTCACTCCGAAACTTGGGCCACATTTGACACCCCTAAATATTACCAATAATACGTATAGTAAAAAGATTAAAAAGTCTAATATGCCGTCTATTGAATTTGTAATGTTCACAAAATGACATGTTGAGATGAGCCAAAAGGATTGAAAAGTTATATTAAATGTGCGTTTTTGTATTGTGATTTAGTTAGGCGGATTTCAGCGCATGCTACATTGAGAATCTCCAAAGAAATTCAAAGCGCCTATGATAGCGTAGATCAATATATAATGTATTATATTCGCACACATATTGATATATCCTGCCTCACAAAAGATAATTTTTCTTCCTAAAGGAAGGTGTATCTCCATTGCTACACAAAACTCAGAGCATGCTGGTTGGTTTCCCTAATCTTTCTAAAATATCTTTTCTAACAACTCTGGCTTTCCTCTTTTCTTAATTTATACTGTAATTACTTAAACAAAATGTGATAGATTTTGTTGGTGATTTCACAAACTCTTGATGCTACACCGACAAATCTTCTTACAACATCTCATTTTCGAATGTTGCTGTTGAAACTAAGAGCATAGGCTCTGAATGAACTTGATTTCCTCCATTAATGGAGATTCAAGCTCAGAAGTAGAAGCAACAAAGGAGAAAACTAACAATTTTGTAAAGAAAAGAATTATGCACACTGCACTATTTTCATTGAATGAATTATCCTTTACAAGATGGTACATATATACACAAAAGTGTAAAAAGTATAAAAAGAACAATCTAGAAGGAACAATCTAACTAACTTGATATCTAATTGTGTAACAACTCTAACCGACTTTCAACTAACTATAACCAATTAAATATTTTAATCATATAATCTCAACACCCCCCCTCAAGTTGGAGGTGAAGTGATCACAGACAACTTGCTCAAAATTGTAGCATGTTTGACTCCAGTTAGTGCCTTGGTGAAGATATCTGCCAATTGTGAATTGGTTGAGATGTGTTGGAGCATAACTAGTCCTTGTTAGAGCTTGTCCCTAACAAAGTGGTAATCCACTTCTATGTGCTTTGTCCTTTCATGGAAAATTGAATTCTTGGCAATGTGGACTGCTGCTTGACTATCGCAAAACACATGTATAGGTAGGGGACATTCCATTGTCAATTCAACAAGTAATCTCTCAAACCATACTAGTTCTCCTACCACTTGTCTCACAGCTATATACTCTGCCTCAGCGGATGACAAAGACACTGTGGCTTGCTTCTTGGACTTCCAACTAATGGGACTATCACCCATAAGGACCAGGTACCCACTAAATGACTTCCTAGAATCAGGATAAGCTGCCCAGTCTGAATCCATCCTAGTGTTTGTGAGGAAATTAAGTTTTCCCACCAGCTTTCTATAGTGAGTGAGATCTGATAATAGCTTGTCATCTGCAGCTTTAAGCTTCTCAACAGAATCAAGGGGTGATGTAGTGACTTTGCAATTCATGGAGTCATACTCTTTCAGAAGGTCAGTGGTGAATTTCCTCTGGGAAATGAGGACACTATCTTGTCTGTATAGTATTTCTAGTCCCAGAAAATAGTGCAACTTACCAAGGTCTTTTATCTTAAACTGATCATACAAAAAGGCCTTTAAGGAAGTGATTTCCTCTAAATCAGTACCTGTCAAGATTACATCATCAACATAGACAGTAATAAATACCAAGGAACACCCCTTCCTTTTATAAAACAGTGAATAGTCACTGTTTGAATGTGTGTATACCTTAGAACAAAGGTTGCTTGCTAGCTTGTCATACCATTGCCTGCTGGCTTGCTTTAGGCCATATAGTGACTTCCTGAGTTTACAAACCATGTTTTCATTGTCCACCATCAGTCCTTGTGGCAGTTCCATGTACACCTCTTCATGCAAATCACCATGGAGAAAAGCATTATTTACATCCAACTGGTACATATCCCATCCTTTCTTCACAGCCAAGGAAATTAAGGTCCTAACAATAGTCATTTTGACTACAGGTGAGAAAGTCTCAGTGTAATCTTTCCCAATTTGTTGAGTATACCCTTTCACCACTAATCTAGCTTTGAATCTTTCCACACTCCCATCTGCTTTGTGTTTGATTTTGTATACCCACCTGCATCCAATGGGTTTCTTGTCCTTAGGCAAGAGTACCAGTTCCCATGTGTCATTTGTGTATAAGGCTTCAAACTCTTGTGTCATTGCCATTTGCCAGGCAGGATTCAAGATTGCTTCTTCATAAGAACTAGGTTCACACTCATGTGAGATAGGCTTCACTAACCGCTGGCTATCAGAACACAGGGTAGTAAAACGTACATGGCCATGGTTAGAAATAAAATAGGTCAGGGAATGCTGTGGATCAGGGATATTAAGAGCAGGTGTAGGAGAATGCAAATTGGGAAAAGTGTAGTTGTATTCCTTCAAGTAGTTAGGGGTGTGAATGGGCCTAGTTGTTCTCCTAGGTGCATGTATTGGTGGGGCATCAGTGGAGATATGAGTATTAGGATTGGGCAAGGGTGAGGATGAGGACTGGGCAGTGTTGTTGGTTACTTGGTTAGTAGCAATTTCAGGAGATGCATTTGTTTCCAACAATTCATCCTTAGAAAAAATACTTGTTGTACTAGGAATACAAGGCAACTTATCATAATGAGCAAGCAATTTTAAGACAGAATCAAAACTAGAACCATTAGGAGCAACAACAAAAGGAAAAACAACTTCATGAAAAAGGACATCTCTAGATACATGAACTCTTTTGATAGCCAAGTCTAGCACCTTGTAGCCTTTAGGATTACAAGGGTATCCAACAAAGATATGAGGTGTTGCCTTTGGTTCAAATTTATCTTTGTGAGTTTTTAAAGTAGTAGGAAAGCAAAGGCATCCAAAACTCCTAAGGTGAGAATAGGTAGGCTTTCTTTTGTACAACAATTCATATGGTGACTTGTTTTTCAGTATTTTGGTAGGTAGTCTGTTAATGATGTAAGTAGCAGTTAGGACACACTCTCCCCAATATCCCATAAGATTTTTGATTGAAAAAGAAGTGCCCTTGCTGTTTCCAAGAGATACTTGTGTTTCCTTTCTACTATGTCATTTTGTTGAGGTGTATAAGGACATGATCTTTGGTGTATTATTCCCTTTTCTTGAAAGAAATTGGTTGCCTCACCACTTGTGAATTCCAGACCATTATCAGACCTAATGGTCTTCAACTTGGTTTGGAATTGGTTTTCTATGAGAGATACAAAAGCTTTCACAACCTGTAGTGCATTACTTTTGCATCTGATCAAATGTGTCCAAGTTGATCTACTGTGGTCATCCACTATTGTCAAGAAGTAACTATAACCATCATGAATGGGTGTATGGTAAGGTCCCCATAGATCAATATGTAATAGGTCAAAAAGATTTCTGGTGGTGGTAGTACTCTCTTGGAAAGGCATCCTAGTTTGTCTTGCCATAAGGCATATGGCACATGTAAAAGGCTGTCTAGCAGAAAAACTTACACGTATGGTAGTGATACTCTTCATCTTTACAAAAGGAACATGTCCTAGTCTGGCATGCCACATGAGTTCAATATCATGAGTATGAGATGCAAGTAAAGAGTTAGCAGAAAGAGAATGATAGTTACTAGTAGGACAAGGAGAATCAACAACTGAACAAGCTTCTTTATTGATTTGGTGAGAGTATTTTACAGAAGGAGATGGGGAAAGAGAAGCTTGACTGGTACTTTCAACTGAGAATTTTTCACAATGAGATGAATAACTAGCAACATGGGATGAAACATTACCAATGGAGAATGTATGACAATTGTGGCACTTGAGACAGAGAAAGTATAGGCCATTTTTGGCTCTACCAATCTCCAAAGGGCTCTTCAGAGAAGGGCCCTGTAGTAAACAAGAGAAGCTGTTAAAACTGATTGTGCCTTTAAGTTGGAGGGCCAAATAATGGAATAATATTAAATTGAACTTGAAGCTAGGTACAAATAATACATTGCATATGGTCAAAGCTAAATTCAAACAAGCATCTCCAATTTCAATCACTTTAACCTTGTATCCATTAGGTAAGTTAATCAGGAAAGTATGGGGTAGTGGTCTAATGTTTTTAAGGGTAGTTTTGTTGTAGGTCATGTGGTGTGATGCCCCAGAATCTATGATCCAAGAACCAGCAGTTAATTTAGATATCTACATGACAGATCACCTATTTCAGTCATAGAAGAGTAACAAGCTAGTATAACTGCCAAGTTCACAGCTCTACTAAGCATGTTGTTTGAATTTCCAGCACAATTACCAACCTGCAAAGTACCCAAAAGATTGAGCAACTGCTCATATTGATCTTTAGACAAATTTAGTGGCATATATCCCTTATTCTCATATCTTTCCTCACATTGGTTGTTCCCCCCCTTCAGAAGTGTATACATTAGCTGCAGACCCTGCACCTCTTCCCTTGAGAACCTTGGAGTTAGCTGGATATCCATGAAGTTTGTAATACCTATCTTTAGTATGTCCAGATGTTTTGCAATAGTCACAGAATAAGGTGGACATGTTCTGGGTGTAGGAATTGCCAGTGTTCGAGCTACTTGCACCTCCTTTGTAGGAAGTGTAGTTCGTTTTGAAAACCCTTCCATTGTCAGCTGAAGCAAATGCATTGAGAGATGTAGAGGTCAAGACATTATGATGTTGAGGCCTTACTTCCCTTTGTTTCTCCTCTTGTGACAAAATGGTAAAGGCTTGTGCATGCTAGGAAGAGTAGTCATCATGAGAATGTTGCCTCTGATTACTGTATACATTTCATTTGACCCCATCAGGAAATGTATGAGTTTTCTGTCCTGTTCAGCTTTGTGCAATTTGGTCTTACCACCACAAATGCACACACAAGTGCACTGAGAATTAGCATCAATTGTACTCATTTCTTCCCACAACTTCTTCATTTTGGTGTAATATCCAGTAATATCCAAAGCACCTTGGACAAGGTCATTAATCTCCTTCTGTAGTTGATATAGTTTGCACCTATTAGTTTGATCATACCTTTCCTCTAATTCTACCCAAAGTTCCTTAGTATTATTTACATATTGCAGGCTATCACACAAATCTAGGGATAAGGAGTTCAAGATCCAAGAGGTGACCATGTCATCACACCTTTCCCAATGTAGGAAACTTGGATCAGTCGGATCAGGTCACACAAGTGTTCCATTAATGAAACCTGTTTTGCTCTTAACTGATAAGGCTCTAAGAACAACTCGTCTCCAGGATCTGTAACTAGTACCATCGAAGACTACAGGTAAAAGAGATGATCCTGCACTCTGTGAAGGGTGCAAATACAGAGGGCTAGTAAAATCCAACCTAATAGTGGGTGTAGAACCACTTGAAGTAGGATCAGTTGGGAGATCAACCATGATTTGGGAAGAACGTGAAGAGATTCAGAGAAAAAAAATGTAAAACCAATTGGAACAACATATGGCTTGGACTCCCAAAAAGATAAGGTCAATCGAAGATCACGAGGGCAGAGATAACAAAGGAATTCACAATGCAATTCTTCAAACAGTGAATTGAACACAAAAAAAATTAGCAAATGCAGGAGATGAGACGAAGCTGGAAGCGGAAAAGAAGCAGGAGCAATCCAGTAGCTCTGATACCATGTTGAAACTAAGAGCATAGGCTCTGAATAAACTTGCTTTCTTCCATTAATGGAGATTCAAGCTCAGAAGTAGAAGCAACGAAGGAGAAAACTAACAATTTTGTAGAGAGAAGAATTGTGCACAGTGCACTATTTTCATTGAATGAATTATCCTTTACAAGATGGTACATATATACGCAAAAGTGTAGAAAGTATAAAAGGAACAATCTAACTAACTTGATTCCTAATTGTGTAGCAACTCTAACCGACTTTCAATTAACTATAACCAACTAAATATTTTAAAAATATAATCTCAACAGTTGCTGAGTATTTTAGAGGCAAACATTTTTTTTCAAAGAGTAAGAATGGATGTACAATTATGACACGTTAGTTTTTCAATTTTCGTTAGCATCGATCAGTGAAATTCAATCATGACACTCAAAAAGAGGAAACGTTCTACATATGAATTCACGGCTTGGTACAAAGAAGTTTCTCGGGGTCTATATATGGATCGATCATTCATTCAGGTTCTTATTATGCAACAACTTTGATATATAGATCCATTTGCTTTGAAGCTATTTGGCTGGTTCCGTTATTTCATATGTTATTTTGACTTTGATAGTTATGTTATTTCCAACATCATGATGTTTGTTGATGCGTGTTAATTTTCCTTTGGGTTGATTTGTCTACTACAATCATCTTATTTGTTGGTATTTGGTTGCCATTTCATTTTTGACATCCTATATTGTCTGTAACAGGTTACAAAAGTTGATTCTGTTGATGACAGGATGATAAATAAAATTGTGGCTTCCAATCGTGAAATAATATTATTATATCCATTTATCATGACTATTAAGATAGTAGCGTGGAGTATATCTATATTCTTTATTATTATTGGTGTATGTCATTACTTATTATTTTGTAATGTGTTTCAAGGTACTCATTAGAGTTGTTGGAGGATCTGCTACATTTGCCACACTTGCTATGAGGACAAACATTAAGCAAACCAGCAGAGATGCCATGAGAATAGAGTATTTTGAACACCATGTATGTTGCTTGTGTCCAAGTTTAATAGCTCAATTTGTATTATGTCATCTATGTGTTGCCACTTGCGATGATTTCTTGTGTTATTGAGAGCATGTATCTAAAATGTAAAGAAGTTGATAATGCTATTTGATTGAATAGAGATTTGGTTTGTGACATAACTCGATCATCCCTTTTGTAGTGTTTGAACATGTGTAAGGATTTTAAGTATCACAAAATTTTTAATCAGTTTATGTTTTCGATAGCTTAGTGACTCCTTCAAGCAATTGTTTGCATGTGTTGGGCCCGTGCTGGCACGAGCTATACTCTCTAGTGATATTTGTAAGCCAAAAGTTTGCGTAGAATTCTGTAGAAAGCTCAAAAATTATATTGGAGAGACATTCTTAAAATACCTTTTAAATTTATAATTATCCGTTACAAAGAAGTGAAAGAACAAATACATGGAAGAAGAATTTAATGCGCAAAAATAATCAAATTTAAATCTGCAACTGATTCTAGCTAGTACTAAGGAATTAAAGATACATCCATGATGCCTAAGTCTATTTCCTCATGGATAATTAATTAAATAATATAATTAGGCTCTTTTTGTCTTCTCGATAATAATGACTTACCTCAATTTAATAATGTTAATTCACCATACAATTTGCAACTTATATTTAATTTTAGGTACAATAATAACATAAAAGATATTATACGATTAAGGGGTAAAAATATTAATAAACTTTTGATGGACATTTTAGTAATTTAATTTTTGACTTACTATATTATAAATGGAAAGTCCCAAAGTGAAATATTGAAAGACAAAAAATAATCATCAAATGTTAATATTTTGCCCTCAAATCAATCATTAATTTTAAAATATTTAAGTGCAAAGTATAAGTATACATTCTATAAACATAACAAATAAAAAATTTAATACAATTCAAAACCAAAAAAAAAGAGAGTAAAGAGACGTGGAAGTTGTATGGCCATAGCCCATAGTAAATGAACAGGCAAAAGGTTGGACTTCAGTCAATCAATTTTTTAAGGGTTTATTACTATTAATATTATTATTAGGATCAACTTTTGTCTTTTAAACACCTTTCCACTTTTAGTATTTAATATAATATAATATAATTATTATTTAATATTTAATTGCTTAGATTTTTTATAAAATTTTGAATTAAGATAGAGGTAAAATAGTATTTTAACATTTATTTCTGCAGCGTCCTGCTTTTAGTATAATATGATTATCTCAATTCACTTTACTTGTGATAAGTTTAACATCAAGTTGGGCGTCACGTCTTGTGAAATATGTCATCTGAAGATTTGCATTTGTCATGCTATAGTTGTATCTTCCCTGGTTGTGCTCTCTGTGCATTGGACAGTTCGTACATTCACTCTATTTTGCTCAGTAGCATTTGCTCAAAAGAATACTTGAAACCAAAAAAATACCGCACATCAAAAAGGCTATAGTTTTACAAATATTTATTGAAGAAACTTTGGGTGGGTGGAGGAGGGGCTTGTTAAAAGAAAGGAGTTGCTATCTCTGTCTAATCAATCAATCAATCATGAATATAACTGAGCTAGTTCATCTGAGAAGGTCTTCTTAATAACATCCCTCTTGAGCTTCAAGGCTGCAGTAACAAGACCAGATTCTGGTGTCCATGCTTCCGCTAGCAACTTGATCTTCGCTGGGATTTCAAACTTTTCCAAACGAGCAGCCTTCGCTGCCTGTACAAGAGACAAGTTCAATGAATTAAAGAAACAATAATATTTCATAAAATAACCACCACACTGCAGTCTACACAACAAAGGATTTAACTCCGGAAATATGGAGTCGAAATGTTAAAACATGCCAAAACCAGGTAGTCCATCAAATGTGAAGGTTACACTCAAACAAGTAGATGCAGACAAATTGATTAAATAGGAAAAGGCATCTTTGCTTATGATAATCGAAAACAGAAAGAAGCTTGATAACTTTGCATGTATGAAAAATACCTTCACCAAGGAAGCATACACCTCCTTGATAGTTTCTTCCTTCTGACATAACTCTTGAAAATCACCAAAGTTAATTCCGTGCTTCCTAGCCCAGTCTTCAACAGCAGCCTGAGCGGCCACCACTATAGCTACACAATAACTATGGAAAGGATTGGCATGCAACATTATATTGTCAACATATGGACTGACAATAAGAACAGCCTCGACCTGCACATGACGTATCAACTCCCACATGAGTAAATGAAAAAAGGAAAAAGTGGGGAGTTGGGGTAGTGAAACCAGGAGAATTTCATCTACTAATGTGCATATATTTCATATGCTAGTATAAAGATACCATATAAAAAAACTAGATCGCACCTTCCCCAAGGAAACATATTCTCCGTGCTGAAGTTTAACAATGTCCTTTTTACGGTCAATTATCTCAAGGCAACCATCTGCATGAAATTGTCCTATGTCACCTGTGTAGAACCAGCTCATTCCTCTCTCGTCAACCTTAGTATAGCAAAAAGAAATTGCAATTTATCGACCAGTCACACTTGTAACATAAATACTCATCAGAGCATACAATTTTAGAGCAATAAGTACCTTGTACACTTCTTTCGTCTTCTCCTCATTTTTGAAATATCCAACGGTAACATTCGGTCCACCAATAACAATTTCACCTCGAGGCATTGGGGAATCACTTGTTAGATATCCACCCTCAGCCCAATCTATCAACTACAGATGAAAGTACTACATTAATTAAAGAGTATTATCTGGTGAAAGATAAAAAAAATTGATTCAGAAGCAATTATAGAGCTGTTAAGAGTTTCTCATGAATTGAACAACAAAAAAAGTTTGGAAACCAAGTTTCTCATGTTCGGTTGGCCAAAGTTTTGGAGAACATCTTCTCTAGGAAAACAAGTACCTTAAAAATGAGGAAAATGACTTCCCAAGTGGAAGTAGGAAAACAAGCTCCACAAGTGGCATTCCACATTGATTATGACACACTTCATTTTCACCCCCACCCCTGTAGCCCCCATCCCCAAAACTACTTGTCTAGATAATATACAAATGCATTTAGGATAGTTATCTTTTTGTTACGTACTGAACACAAGAGAATAAGTACGAAACCCACATTTTTTCCCGGAGAACATTTTTCAAGAAAACATTTTCCTTCGTATCAAACACACCCTTGAAGTACGAACATTGTGATAGACGTTGTGATGGATCATGATCTAGTACTCAATCAACTTACAATAGAACCATCTGAAACTTAAACCATATAAAGGTAGGCACAGGAACAATAGCATTACATAAAAGATGAAAAGAAAACAACAGGATTTAACAAAGAAATGTGAGAAATGTACGTAACAAGATTACTAAAATGCTTTCTGAAAGTTTGAAATGCATAATTCTTGACCTGAAAATGGGGTAATTTTTTCCTAGTTGCATAGTTATCTCCTACTCTGTCAACTTACAATGGAACTATCTGAAACTTAAACCATATAAGGATAGGCTAAGTTGCTCGGACTCTTCACTTTTGGTGCCGCACCCGTGTCGACACGAGATGGGTGTGGGTGTGGGATCTGTGTCCGATTTGGTCAACCGGTTTTGGGTACTTTGACCAAAATCGATGGGGAAAGTTTGGACAATTTTAATGATTTTTGTAATCAATACAAAAGCTAAAGTGAAATTGAAGAAAATGAAATACCTTTTATATAGAAATTTATGTGTTACTCCTTTTCCTTTAATCTCCTTCTAGGATTCTCCTCAAGTTCTCCACATAATATCTCATAATTTAGGTTTTATAACTCTATTTTTAGATATTTTAATTATTTTTAGGTGAATCCCCGCACCCGTGTCCATGCATGGATCCATATCCCCGAATCTTAAAAATTAGATCATAAAGGATCTGACCTCTAGATCCACACCCGTATCGGACACTCGCACCCGAGTCCGAGCAACTTAGAGGATAGGCACAGGAACAAGAGCATTACATAAAAGATGTTGTGATGGATCATGATCTAGTACTCTATCAACTTACAATAGACCCATCTGAAACTTAAACCATATAAAGATAGGCACAGGAACAATAGCATTACATAAAAGATGAAAAGAAAACAATAGGATTTAACAAAGAAATGTGAGAAATGTACGTAACAAGATTACTACAATGCTTTCTGAAAGTTTGAAATGCATAATTCTTGACCTGAAATGGGGTAATTTTTTCCTAGTTGCTTTATTATCTCCTACTCTGTCAACTTACAATGGAACCATCTGAAACTTAAACCATATAAGGATAGGCCGGAACAAGAGCATTACATAAAAGATAAAATGCTAACCACAGGATTTAACAAATATATGTGAGAGATGTAAGTAATAAGATTACTACAATGCTTTCTTAAATTGAAATGCATAATTCTTGACCTGAAAATGGGGTAATTCTCTCCTATTTGGTCAGACAAATGAAGTAATGACTATAGCAGTATACACGGATATAGAGGAATGTGAAGCTTTGACTCTGTTTATTCTACTTTACCTTGATGTATGAGCAAGGAAGTGGAGGACCAACACGTCCAACAGAAGTATCATCATAATCACTAAATGTTCCACCAGCACAGGTCTCGGTAAGACCATAACCTTGGCCTATTGGAGCACTAAGGAAAATAAACCAAGTAAGATGAGAAGTCTGCAGAAATAAAAAAGATGCTAGCAAGAAGAGAAGACAATGTAAAGCTGCATATTATTTGCCACTGTTGTTGTTGACAATAATTTAGTAAAGTATCAATTTAACCCACACCAGAACATGTCTATTTTGATGGAAGTGGATTCCTTGATTAAAGCATCACGCTTTTTATTAATTACCATTGAATTTCATCATTCAAGTAATTCACCATGCTAGTTATTAATTAGAACAAAGGGGGAGCACAAGAAAATAAATGGCCACTGTAAAAGTTTAAAGTTTAGGTTTTCTCAGGATTCTCTTCCTACTAGGGGTGTCAAATGGGCGGGTTGGATTGAAATTGGAGATATTAAAATGGGTTGTAATAGAAATCGGGTTGGGTCCTGACCCGCACAAGTTTACTCTGGGCTCAAATGGGATAAAAAGCGGGTTGGGTCTTGACCCGCTCAATCCCAATAATTTTAATATATTGATATTTAACTTTTATAACCACAATTTGAATTTCAATTCAAGATTTTTTAAAAAAAATAGTTACAAATGGATAGATAAATCCTAAAAGCTATAAAATAGATAATAATTCACACCTTCAATATAGGAACATACATTACATCAATGCAAATAAAGAGTCTTAAAACGGGTTGAAATTGGAGATTGAATTGGGCTCAATTGAGGATTCTCTTAAAATGGGTTAGGACTTGAATGGGTCGAGATTGGACCCAACTCAAATTATCATGAGCCCAACCCTTAAAATTCTGGGCGGGTTACTTATGTTTGGGTTCATTTTTGACACCTCTACTTCCTACCATCCAGCAGATAGGTAAGGCAGATATATATTTTCAAGTCATCAGCTTCTAGATTTACATCATTAGAACAGCAGATAGACAAACATGAAACAATCGTTACGTTGAAGTTTTTATAAATTGGACATTATTTCAAATACAATGGAAAGAGAACTTAAGGGGTAGAACAAATCCCCGAGGAACATCAACAAGTGTTCTTTGGACACTTTATATTAGGACAGTTAGTGACAACTAGAACCTACGGAGAGGAATAAAACTCTCATCGGCAAGACAGCAACAACAGTTCCTATTTCCACCACAAAAACTACCCAACTCTTTAGTACGTTGTTTATAGACAGTTGGTAAAAAAGTGCTAAGTGGTGAGATTTCATGTATGCATTAGATTGTTGAAAGAGATACTATGTGCAGCCAGATCAACCTGGAGACTATAAGATGCAGGCGGTATTGAAGCTGAGAAGGTTACTCTTGCTGCCAATCTAATCTCAAGAAGTGGTTAACTCATTATACATTGTGTATATCAACTAAACATGTTAGACCATCAACTCAATGGCTTATGCATCATGCTACATTGTGTATATCAACTAAACACTTTAGACCATCAACTCAATGGCTTATGCATCTTGGTAAGAGGTCAATTAGAACTTTATACATTAGTTTCATTTGGTATTAAATTAGTGAATCCCTTGGATCATCATCTTCTGGGGTGAGAGGTCAAAATTACCACAATGAGAAATGTGCATATTAAGCTTTCAGATCCTTTATGTGGGGGCATAGTTTTGGAGTTACTCACCCAAGGCATATGTTGATAAATCTCTGAGTATCACCAGAGAGAGGAGCTCCTCCTGACAGGATAAAACGGATACGGCCGCCAAGAATTGCTTGAACCTTCTTAAACACTAAAAAGTTCCACAAATGTCTTTCTAAGCCCCAAGCTCCAAGCCAATTACCATTAATTGCAGACAGTCTACGAGAATATGCCAAATCAAACAGCTTTTTGGATAATCCACCTGCAGCATCTACCTGAGTTTTACCAATGTTAGTTTCACATACCAACAGCACGTAATATGTATGCAGAAGCAACCAAATGAACTAAGAAAATATATATTTTGAGTCCTCAATTATACCTTTTTACGCACACCATCTCGAACCCGATCAAGAATTGCTGGGACAGCTGCCATCACAGTTGGGCTTAACACAGAGGCATCTCCTTTCGTTCCTTTCTTTATCTTATTTGAAGTATCAGTAAGGGTCAGAGGAGAACCATATCCTATAGAACCACCAATCCCAGGTACTATGGTCTGCAGAACATATCAAATTTTTAATTTAATAGAAAAAAAGTAAAGACATGAATAAATCATACACCCAACAAATTTGGTCAAACATTGGTACATTACCTCTGCGGCAAGCTCTAGAATATGAGCAAGTGGCAGGTATGCTAAGTAAACATCCTCGCTTCCAAGACCGGGTACAATTGTCAGAACAGCAGAAGCTGTAGCTAGAACATTCCTATGTGTCATCATCACACCCTGTGCACCAGATAAAATGTTAGAGATTTTGTAATGACTGTAATTTTTTCTTCCTAGAGAATTTTTTGACTCATCCAGGTGCATAAGGAAGAAAAAAATTGAATAAAGCTAGGAAAATCTCATTTGCCTACTACACAGTGGCGAACGTTTTAAGCATTTCCTACACCTTTATAATGAAGATCTTGAATTAAAACAAGAGTAAGAAAATCCCGAGTCACTATTATATTCAATTATCATTTTTTCTATGCGTTTTTCTCTCTTTTATACTATTATCTTAGTTCTTTCATCTACTTTTATGGGTATACTGGCAATCACCTGTTCCTCCCACAATGGATATGAAGGTTTAAATATATATATATATTAAAAAATAAAAAAAATAAAAAAAAGAGGATTGGAAGCTGTTCCTCCAATGACTAAGGCTCACACGTAATTTTCCAACCAAGAAAAAAATAAGACTATTTTCACCAATTTGAAGCAGAGGATTGAGAGTGTCGCAATTAACCTTGGGCAGACCAGTACTTCCGCTGGTATACATGATCACTGCAATATCAGCTGCAACAGGTAAATCTGGGTCGACAGGGTTTCCTCGGCCAAGAGTTTCCACCTCGGAAAAGGTCTTCAATACCCAGTTGCTCCCTGCAGCAACGATGGCACTTGATGGAATCTCATTGTCTATGCATATCACACGTTTGACGGTATCAAGTTGTCCACTAATGTCCACAAGTTTCTTTAGTTCCTTTTGCCCACAAATGACAGTAGTAACCTCTGTCTGGAGAAGAGAACTAGTTGACAACAAGCAATATGTAGCAACACTTGAAAAGAACAGAAATGAACATTTGAAAGAGTACAAGAAAACACAGAAATATCTAATGAGCAATGCATAGGCATCAGATTAAGGTTCCCATAGCTTGTTTACCAGAACAGCAATCATATCTTAAAGAATGGAATTTAAAATAGAAGTATCGATGGAGGCAAAATGTCAATTTTCAAGTTCTCGAAATCTAGGTCTTGAATGGATGAGTTGCTGCGGTACTTCTGGTACTGCCTATTAGTGACTAACATTTTTTTAATAAAGTTTTACCCTTTACTGATTTTAAAAAAAAGATCTTGCATGGATAAATCAGAGTTTAGCTTTAAAAGTAGAACGCTGTGCTCTAATTTTAGCCAGAAGCATGCTAATGGTTCACTGAAGAGATTATGACAACCTCAAATAGATCCAAAGAGAACAAATCTGATGTGGGGCTCTGCCAGAGATTATCAGTTTCACCCAGAAACAAACAATTTTCATCGGCGCGCGGGTACTTCATTTATCAATTTACCTTTTTTACAATACCACTGTCTAGAGTATTTTAATATCTTCTATGTTTTAAGGCTTTCCTTGTGTGACTGTGTCTCATAAAGAACTTCAACGAAGTTCTATAAGCAAAAGCAGATTCTGACCTACATGGGGGGTATGGAAGAAAACATATTTCATTTCAAACTGCTTCACGCACTTAAGTGGACAGTACCAGTTGAAAATGAAGATTGAGAATAATCCACAGAAACTAAGAAAGTGGAGAAGGCAAGTCAGGCCAGTGCTTGACAACAGATATCAGTTAAAAGAACGAGTTAACATGACATCAAGGTCATAGACTCATATCTGATAACTGACTTCGAGGTTTTAGTGAATATGATTATCATTCTACCATAACTGATCTTTTATCCCAAAGTTGTACATTGATAATCTAGAAATTGCATGTTACTTCACGAGACGAGATCTTCAATTTCTATCATAACTAGGAAAAGTATTTTTAGCATAAATCCTTGCAGACCATGTTTCTCCATTTAAATTCACCTCAGGCCAACATTATAAAAGCATTCTTTGATCTTTATTAATTGAGACAGTTCCAATTACTACATCTGATCCAGGATTGGGCACATAATGGTGGTGTCACTAGTACAAGCCTCCAAGTATGATCTCTTTCTTATGCATTAAACACTATTCTTGAACCTGTTTTGTGAGCATGTTCTGATTCATGAGTGAGAAAAAGACAGAAACAGGAATAGAGATAATTGACCTGATTTAGTGAGTAACACAAGGCCTCTTCCCCAAGCGATGCATAAATAGTAACCACTGTCACATTGCGTCTGAAGCAACTCTGGTGTAGACAAAGCAACTCAATGTTATGTCATTGACGTGGAAAAGTGTAAAAAAAAGAAAAAAAGAAGAAGAAGAAGCATGATTTGGGTATTTACTAGAATCCTAGTTTTCTATAAACTAGTAAAAAGGAATATTGTCTCTTGGAGTATATCTCGAATCTACAAATGGTCATCAGTGCAAACAAAGAGTGCAAAAGAAACCTCTTTGTTCAGTTAGAACAGAACAGATATGTACCTGTAAAGCCATTAACCATTCTTCACATGTATCAGCAAAAATGGCCACACGTTCTTCTCTTTGGTGCCCAAGTAGTGCCAAACCAGAGGAAAAGTTGCACACAATCTCAAATGCCTGACCATAACTCAACCACTCATAATCACCCAAGTGTAGTTTCTCGAATGACCTTCCATCTGCAGATACTTCCATCTCTCTGGAAAGCAGTTTCCGAGTTCCAAGTAACTTCTTGTGATAGTACTTTTTGCATGAATACTCAAAAAGCTCTGCCAGGGTTGTGATTCCATCCCATGCTGTTTCTACCGGTGCATTGAACCGACAGTTTCTGATAGCATAGCCAGGTTCACCACCAACATCAGCAGGCAAGCCTCGCTTTTTTCGACTTCTTCTATTCTGAAGGAGAATAGTTACTACCAGAGGAACAAGAACACCAGCAACATAAGGCCCCATCCAGTTTACCCTGACAAAAGCAAAAAGTACACCATCTCAGACCGGTTGCAGATATTGATAAATGCTTTCGAGAGTGATTAAACCAAGAACATCAAAAATTAGATTAAAGGGATTACAAAATATGCAACATAACTTCAAAATACTTAGCCCTTAAAATTGGAAGTGAATTATATGTATCATCTAAAGAGACAGGGAAGACAACAAAAAGGTTCTCAACGGTAATTATACTACAGACATGAATTCCTTCCCCCTGCAACAAGGAAGAATAAGAAAGACCAAGAACATCTGCAATTCAACAATGTCAGATATTTTATCATATTTTTAGTTCTTCCTCCTTTTCCATTCTTTCAGTTACCACATTATTTCAGTGTGTTACCGCTTCTTTTTCCTTGATGCTCTGTTTTGCTCCCCATGCTTATTGACATGTTTTCCCCATTGTTGTATTCCCTTTTTTTTTGTAAATACTTTAATTTGCTGCACTTGAGCCAGGGGTCTTTCAGAAACAGCCTCTCTACATCTCCGAGATAAGGGTAAGGTCTGTGTTCACTCTACCCTTCTCAAACTCCACTTGTGGAATTACCCAGAGTATGTAATCGTTGTTGTTGTCCTCCTTTTCCATTCTTATATTCTGAAGGGAAATCGTCAAAAGATATGCATTTGGTAGCAAGCAAGAACAAATTAAGAAAAAAAAAAGGAAACTTTTTTAGACTCTTCTTTTTTTTTTTTACAACTATGGCGTCTGAGTCAGATTATGTGCATCTCGACTAATTCGATGGGATACCTGTCACCTCCCACCAGCAACAACAACAAAAGGTACCAGGTAATTCTGTCCATCAAGACTCTTTAACAGATACTCCGCAAAAACATAACCATTATATCAACAGGTGTGCTCAAATTGAGACAAAAACTACCTAATGGTTGAGAGATGTGGTAATTTGCTAATCCTAATTTGTTTTTTTTTTCTTCCACCTTTCTTTACTACTCAAAAATGGCAAAATGAAAAATTTAAACTACAGTTTCTAGAGTATATCGAGTCAAATTTTACAAGAAAAAAATAATAATCATGAGAAGTTAACAATTAATCAAGTTTGGAACAAACCAATCACTTCATATATATATAGTTCAAACAGCTTCAATAAAAATTGAATAAAATAAAAATCAAATCTCTAGCCATCCAATTAGCAACACATTATATAACAGAAAAAATGGTAAACATTAGTTGACATTGATAATAAGTGGAAAAAAAAAAGAGATGTAGGCAGCCACTATTATTCATACATCTATATGTGGAAAGAAGAAGAAGCAAAAACAAAAAAAAAATGAAAAAGCATACCTTGAAGAAGAATGGAAGAAATTGAGAAATGAGAGGTTTGGTATTGGGGGTTATTAAGGTTTTGGGCGGAGGGATCGAGAGAGAGTTGGAGTTTCAGCCTAATTTAGTTGAAGCTACTGTTAAAAGCTATAAAGGTTTTGTTTTTTTGTGTCAACTATTTCTGATTAAAAAGGCTTCGGCTTGATTTGGGTGATGGAGATTGCACACACTCTTCTAGTCATATAGGGACCACCCTCTTTCCAAATTCCCTTTATATCTGAACTAACTATACTCACTTTAGGCCCAATTTTATATTCATTAAATTTATTATTATTTTATAATTTTATATTCATTAACGTCACGTTTGTTTGTTTTAATTAAAATGGTTGAATATATTTTCATAGTTAATTTTTTCAAGAAAAATTAAATTGTCATGATCCAAATGGTCGTGAGTGACGCCCACACTAACCATCTGGTGGGAGAATCATCAAATTCAAGATTTAGCCAATTTAAGATCATCCAAAAATAAAACAGTATTTAAATTCAACTATGTTTTTTTATAAATAAAAGACAATACTTTAGTTTGATATGGAAATAAATCAACATCTAAATAAATCTCTACGAATAAAAAGTCGTTGTACAAGAACTTCTAAACTAAACTAAGTTTAATAGAAATGCCCAAAGCTACATAAAAATAGAGTGTCTCATTGTCTGGAAGATGGACAAGGACTACTATGGAAATCCGCGGTAGCCTGGAAATGGAGCGCTCACCCTTGGATCAAAAGTGTGATGGCACACGCTGGAATTGAGGTCTCGAAGGAACCTCTAGAATGTGTTTTGCACTCAACAAAAGAAAAATACATGATAGTATCAACACAAATCACTATGTACTGGTAGGTATCATAGATCGACTTAAGTTAGAAACATGCAACACATAAGTTAAACAACAACTTGACCAAACATTTAGCACATAGCAACAATTCATCAATCGACAAGTATAAGTATAATAACAATAGAATAGCCCATAACAGATAACATGTCACACAACCAACAAGTATATCAATATTTCAAAAGAACTAAAAAATTTCAATAACACTCGCACATTAACACTAAGATGTACACGTACGTAAGGGTCTTATTTATGCTCAATATCCATAATCCGCAGGAGACCAATTTCGTTCATGTACTCTACCGACCTGGTACTCGGCCCTCCAAATATATATAACCACTGGTTCGAAATCTCACCTCAGTTCCGAGCCACTCATCAAATTGTAAGGCCATTGTTATCCTTACCACTCTCACACACATATGACTCAGTATTCCATAATTATAAATATACTTGCAATATAGAAATTCAATGATTTCATCAAGGTATAAGCCATGCAATCTTAAGAATCACAATAACGTCATTAATTATATTCATGTCTGAAAATCATTCAACAAGCATTCAACTTAAGAGCACGCATAAATCTAAGTCAAGTCTAAACTCCAGTTAAATCATAACCTACTTCAAATAAAGAGCTCGAATGCAAGTTATCTGCAATAGTCTTACCTTTATCGAAGCTTCAGATCATTCAAGGTCTAAAATAAATAAAAATACAATGTTCAATTACTTATTCTACAATTTTAGGCCTTAGGGACTAAAACCTATTGATTTACCTTGTTTATAGCTTAAACCATCAAGTTAGAATTTTTCACTCATCAATTTCCCCATATTTCATGTTAAAGGGAAGAAATATTATGCTAGAAAGTACAATTTAACAACCTAGAATTATTATTATACACATTTAGGAGCACCCATGAGTAAGTCTTATCAATCATGAACCTAGAGCCTGAATCCAAGAATTCTCCATTTTAATGATCACATGAGTTAGACGATTAAACGATGTTAGAAGCGAATAATGAATTTAATTTGACGATAGAAAAAATCCTAGTTGGTGGAAAATCGCATCTCTCAAGTCTAAGGAAGAATATTTGGATGTTAGGGGGAAACTAGGGTCAAAAATTGTGAACAAGGCTTAAGTGACTTTCGAAGGCTGTATGACGGTCACTTGATCGCAATGACTGTCCCCCTATGGCATCTAAGTAGCGGCTAAAGCAATCTCTCGACTTGGCTGAGGGCCGCTATGGCGGTGGGGGTCCCTCTATGGCAAGTTGGCAACCCCAGAAAGTAACTTGCAGGAGAGTTTCCAAGACTCTCTATTATACACATAGGATTTTAAGACTATACAAATATATCATATCGCAAAAATCACAGAAATTAGAGTGTTACAAATCTTTTTCTCATTCTGAAAGTTTTTATAGATCACTAAGATCCTTATATAACATAATCTAAACACAAAATTATTAAATGCTACAGCATAGATCACAGATAATTTTTGAACTTGCAATACCATATATTTTATCAGAAACTGGCCTACTTTGAAATTAACCAAGTATCATCCAAGGAAAATTTTATCCAGGTGCTTTCTTACCAACCAAGGTTATAATAATGGAATGAATTGTTACATCAGATACCAATTAAATAATTATTCATGGATAAATGATACCACAACAGAAAGAGGGAAAACATGTGAGAAATAAACTAAGGTGGTGAATAACTGCGGATAATTGGTACGCATGTCCGCTTCAATCATATGGTTCTTCCACTGAAACTTTACAGACATAATCTTCTTAGTCCTCAGTTTCCGGACAACTCTATCAAGAATGATAAATAGGCTCATCTCCGTAATAGAGATTCTCATGTTAATCCCAACGAATGATGTATTACCATTGTCATGGAACATTTTCAATACAGACACATGGAACGCAAGTGAACTTCTATCAAACTCAGAGGCAATGCCGATCTATATACTACTGACCCCACACACTTAGGAATTTCAAACAATCTAATATACTAAGCTTATCCTTCTTTCCACACCTTGAGCAACATATGCTCATCCTCCATTAAGTCTCACTCTCCATAGAGTGTATACCTCTTACTTTTGATCAGCGTACTCTTTTTGCCTGCACCACCCAATGGGAGATATACATTTTCTCCCATACAAGACCTCAAATGGCGCCATATTTCCTCCCATACAAGACCTCAAATGACGCCATGTCAATGCTCGAATGATAACTATTATGTTATGCAAATTCAGACAAAGGTAAAAATTGATCCAAATAACCTCTAAAATCCATGACATAAGTGTGATATGCGTCTTTCAATACCTGAATCATCCACTTGAACTAACCATCAGTCTGAGAGTGAAATGTTGTGTTAAGATCCAATCTAGTTCGAAAATTTTTATTATGTTTGAGGTATAAATATGACGTGGCAGACAAAAGTTGTATGAGGTTTCCACTTATAGTTTGCCAAATGAATAATTGGGTCCCATTTCAGAAAATGGCCCAAACTCCTCTTTCTCTCTCTTTCTTTTTAACGTTGTTTTTCCCTTTCTCTTACTTTTTTACTTTTCTTTTTCTTTGATTTCTTTTCCAACCATTGTCCCAAATTTTACACTTCAATACTTTATAATTTTATTCATGGAAAGTATGAAATCCAAAAATTATTGCCTGATTCATTTTGTTTCTAACATTTTGATATTATTTTTTCATCTCGATATTAATTATTTATATTGCTACAATAAGTTAAATAAAATTATTTATTAATTTACAAATTAAGATATAACTAATTACAAATTTCCTATTTTATTATAACAATTAATTCTTTTTGAAAGTGTAAATAAAATATATAAAGTTACCAAAAAAAAGTGTAAATTAGTAAAACTATTATTTTATTTATGATTTCTTAAGAAAATTGTAAAAGAAAACGTGGACTATTAATATGAAAAACAAAGACGGTATAAATTAATTTGTTCTTTTATTCTTCTCTCAACAATTTCATGTTTCCCAAAGCACTTAAATCCATCAAATACTCTTCAATAAGAAAATATAACGGAAAGAGCAACAATAATCTTGACAAAAAAAAGTGTTGGGATTAAAAAAAAAACTTATATCTTGATTTTATAAACGGAAAATTAAATATAAACAACCAATTTAAATAAATAAAATAGAATAGAAAAAATAATATTAATATAATAAACGAAAAACTTATATAACGATCATAAAAATTAAATCAAAATTCACTGCATAAAAAAGGAAAAATATAAACTAATTAGATTAGCTAAGAACGAAAAAAACATTTTAAAAAATGTAAACAAAAAATATATTAAACTAAGTGTAAAACAAAAAATAATGGTGGAGGGGACTTAAAGATGCCCCTCTGTCAGCTTGGCAGATGGGTCCCATCCATGTCCATTTGTCAATCAAGCAATGCCTCATACAAGTATGACTTGGCGTGCCTCATACATAGTAAAAAAATTTCATCTAGTTCCCAACCTTTTATGTAGTTTTACCCAAAGGTTAAAGGTAAATTACGTAGCTCTATCAAAAACAATCGAAATGGAAACCCATGCAGCCTAACAATCTCTTTAAGCAGTGACGGAGCTAGAAATTTGGTCAAGGGTGTTCAAACTTTAAAAGAGTGAAATTATTATTTTTTTTAGCGAAGTGGGTGCACAAAATATTTTTTTTCTAATGAGTGGGTATATCCAAATTTAAAAATAAATTAGATATCATTTAACTAAATCATACGAAAACTTAAATTATAAAACAATCAATGGTATAAATCAAAACTAACGGAGAAAAATCAAGAAAAACAATTTTAGCTACTAGCTGAATACACTCCCTTTGATTCATATTAAGTGAATTTTTGGGACCATTTTGTGAATTTTTTATAGTTCAAGAGAATTGTTGAGACTTTTTTTCCATATTTACCTTTTCTTTTAGAAATAATCAAAAGAATAATAGTGGAAAGTAGCCTTTAAGTATATCTTTAAATGTAATTTCTTTGTAAATAGAAAGATAGGGGCAGCTATTTTTGTTTCTTTCCTTCTTTTTTTTTGAAAAAAAATTGGGCGCTACAACAAGAATTGAAGTTGGGATCTCAACCACTCAAATGAGTAGCCTTACCGCTGGACCACCATCATTCATTGTGTTCAAGATTGTTCATTTATCAACATATTCAAATAATAAAGAATATTTTGCCTATATACATCGTCTAATTTTCCGGCGAAGGGTGTTCGGCTGACCACCCTTACCGGGCTGTAGCTCCACCCCTGTCTTTAAGATATACCTTAGCTAACTTCTATGTGCTATACGTTACCTATATCGGAATGAAATGTGCAGACTTATTCAACTTATCCACAATAACTCATATCCAATCATACTTCTTTAAGGTCTTGAGAAATCCAACAACGATATCCATAGCTATCATTTCTCACTTTCATTTAGGAATAGGCATCTACTGAAGAGTACTATCAGTCTTTGGATGTTCGTACTTAACCTAACCTACTGATAGCTCTGACACTTGGCCACAAAATCAACTATGTCTCGCTTTATTTGACCCCACTAATAATACTTCCTCAAATCACTCAGATGCACAAAGTACCTCGATCTATGAGCCTCAACAAGAATGGTAGGAATTAAATCATCAACATGGGGCATTCAAACTCGTCCCTTGATACGCAAAACACCTTCACCATCAAGAATGGCCACGTTGGCCTCACCTTGCACAAATTTGTCACAAATCAAGTAATCCACCCATTTAAGATATCTCAAGTAGAATAAGACTGTTAGCCTAAGCCTTCACTTCCCTAGCCAATGGATATCCGGTAAATGCGAAGCAAGTCAAGCCACCCATGCTCTTAGCCTTTATACTTAATCCATTCCTTATCTGAATGATAGAGAATGGTGGCATCATAATCCTTTAATAGTTCCATCCATCTATACTGCCTCAAATTCAACTCCTTCTACATGAAGATATATTGTAGACTACGGTGGTTAGTGAACACTTCACAGAAAACTCTGTACAAATAACTCCTCCATATTTTAAGTGCAAAAACCATGACAACCAACTTCAAGTCACTAGTAGGATAATTTTTCTCTTATTCTTTCAATTGTCTAGAAGCATATGCGTTAACATTTTTTTTTGCATAAAAACAATACCTAAACTAGAACATTAAGCATCATAGTATACAATGAAATTCTTACCCTTAGTGGCAAAGTAAGAGTATGGGTGGTGGTTAACAATGTATTGAGCAATTAGAAGTTCTCCTCACATTTTTCATACCAAAGGAACGAGGCCTCCTTCTGAGTCAGGTGGGTTAGATGAGAAGGAGTAGAGGTAAATCTTTTTACGAACCTATAGTAATGACTAACTAACCCCATAAAGCTACGAATCTCAGTCATAGAAGTAGGCATTATCCAGTTATTAACCGCCTCAATATTTTGCGGAGTCTACCATAACCCCTTCTTTTAAAATCACATGGCCCAAAAAGGACACAAGAGGCAACCAAAATTCATATTTAGAGTATTTTGCATAAATTTATTTCTCTTTGAGCAAACCCAACACTATCCTCAAATGATACCCAGTGTCATGCCCCGCCACGAAGTCTAAGTCTGTGACACCAGGCTCCTCTTTAATTACTCTAAGAACAAGCCAAGATGTCATCAATAAAGATGATCACGAAGGAGTCTAGATTTTTGTTAAGGTTTTACCTTCAAAAATCTAGTTTCACTAAATTGCTATAGTCATTTTAAAAATCATGTACTGGATTTTTATTAGAAATAAATTAAAATTTTATTTAATATTGGGAGTAGTTATCATGAACAATATTTAGAGCCTATTTGACATTGCTATTAGAAGGTCAAAAGTGTTTTTTTTTAGGAAAAAGTATTTGTTTTTTGAAAAATTAAGTGTTTGGCAATCCCTTAAAAGTGCTTTTAATTTAATAGAAGCAGAAGCAATTTTTCTGCGGTTGGGAAGAAGCTAAAAATTTCTACTTCTTAAAAAAAGTAGAAGCAGAAAATTATTTTTTTGAAGACTATAAATCCCTTACATATATATACATATTTACCAATATATCTTTTATTAATTAATCAACATATCTCATAAGTTTGGTTAAGTTTCATTCAAGAATTTTATTTTTTATTTTATTATGATAAACTTTTTATTTTATTTTATATTTTATATAATATTTTACGTACTATTAGAAATAGGCAACAACAATATTTTTGCAGAATTAAAAAAAAGAAGAGAAAAAGTAATTATATTTTTCGTATGTAGTGATTTAATTTGTGGAATGATTTTTAAATTTATTTTGCTTGATATTTTTAATTATATTTTAAATCATCATGTTAATATTTAATTTATTTATTTATCTATGTATAATATTGATTAAAATTTTGAATACGTACATTTTAATTAAGGTTCTGTATTAGATATTTAAAATACTTTCTCTCTATAAAATAATCTTAATATTAAAAGTACATTGATACTTGCTCTTTTTCATAATTTAACTCTCAAAAGTTTTTTTTAAAAAAAAATTAATCAAACACAAATTGCTTTTTTTGAAAAGCGCTTTTCAGAAAAGTTATTTTAAAAAGGGCAAAAGGCCAAAAATACCCCAAACATATTGGAAAAGGTTCAAAAATACCCTCTTTCCACCTTTTGGTCTAAAAATACCCTCCGTCTTTGTTTTTGGTTCAAAGATACCCTTCCTTCCACCTTTTAGCCTAAAAGTACCCTCAACCCAAATTTAATTCTTTTAGTATTTGTTTTAAAAGTTTTTTTTAAAAATTTAAATTCTTAATATTAGCCCATTCCGAAATACTTAAAATATTTAGTCTAACCTAAAATAAAATAAAGAATAAAATTCTTATTATTATAATAACACAATAAAATTCAAATTCTTATTCTTAAAATAACACAATAAAATTCTTAATCTTATATAATAATTTTATTATTATACGTTTTATACACTATTATTTTATATTTTAATTGATGTAATGATTTTTAATTTATTCGGATTGCTACTTTTTAATTATAGTTAAATCATCATATTAAAATTTAATTATATTAATATTTAAGATTTTATTTGATTTACTTTTTAATTAAAAAAAATTGCAGTCACTCTTGTGGAGCTGATCTTTTGGTAGAAGCTAGCTTACTCTAAAGAAATTTTGAAATTTGGGTCTTTAACCCTTATGAATCTGTATTTCCTTTCTCAAAATTGACATTTTGAACTTTCCCATTTTTTGAAATAGCTAATAAACTGAGGAAAAAGGAAGTTAAAAGCAGCTAATTTGAACAAATATTTTCAATTTTAGTTCTTACTGAAAGCCGTTTCGTACAGCCTAAAAAGGTATGAAATGATAACTGAAAAACCAATTAGCAAATGTTATTTATTAAGAAGTAAATCAAAGAAAATGTTAAATATCGATATAATTAAATTTTAATATGATTATTTGAATATAATTAAAAAAACTAATCTAAATAAATTAAAAAATCATTCCACAAATTAAAACATAAAATAATAGTGTGTAAACATAAAATAAAATAAAGTATATATTGTGTAAAAATGAAGAATAAGGATTTTATTGTGTTATTTTAAGATTTTTTAAAAAGAATTTTACTATGCTATTATAATAATTAGAATAATAGTTTTTGAGAATTTTATTCTTCTTTTTTACACAATAAAATCTTTATTTTATTTTACGTTAGACTTAAATATTTTAAGTATTTCGAAATGGGCTAATATTAAGAATTTAAATAAATAAAAAATTTCTTTTAAAACAAATACTAAAAGAATTAACTAATTGGCCATTATTTGTCTCATAGTGTAGTATTTTTGTCGTCTTTTGAGTGTTAATTATTTTAGTGGTTATGCTTATGTTGGTGTAATTTTATACTTACGATGGTTTCCAAATATTTGGAGCTAAATTAGAATTAAACAAGCAAGGAAACCACAAAAAATGAGTAGTTGTAGTGACCACCTATCACAGAGGGATTGCACTCAACATTACCCTAGCTTGGAGAAGTTTCGAATCGTGTCGTAGGTCAAAATCTCACTGGTGGCGCATTTAAAATACCTTGCAGAAGTTTAATAGGTTGGGCACGCCACATAATATACTGTATCAAGTGTCTTGTGAGCACGTTGGGTTCGCCTCTCCACCCATGTATTGTCACACTGAACTTGTTGGGTGCGCCATCACTGAACCACCAATTGTGTCACGCCTACGACGTTAGATTATTCTGATTTTGTAGGATTTGAATTTTAAGTCCATGATTTTATGTACGTACTCTATAAATATATTCAAAACACAATTTTTTTTAGGTATCTTTTGATTTTTTGGGGAGCTAACGGCAATAGAGTTTTTATCTTTACTCTTGTTTTAAATGTTATAGTTTTTTAGTTTTAGAGTTAAAATGCACTACAACAATATTAACGTTTGAACCTTGATTTGATTATCGAATTGGTTTAAAATTTCAAATTATCCTCTCTTTTTTTCAACTCCAACCACCTAGAATACGAGCACCCTAAGTGGTGGGGGTTTGACATAGACCCCTACGTTGTATACTACTAAGCAATGAATAATTTTGAGGGGACATTGACCTAAACCCCGAGGTAACAAACAACTTATTGGCATAATTAATATGTGCAAGCACTTTGGGAAGGGAGGAGGGCTACCCTGAAGCTGGAATCATGAGCCTCCAGTAGCAGCTCCTTTACAATTCTATGGGGGTTCAAAAATCCTGTTTAAATACTTCTTAAGTTTGATCTAAAAGAAGGCATGTGAAGTCTGTCTATTCTAAGTACACTTTTAATTTCTTGAGGGAGATCAAATTATTCTTTTGAGAGTGAGAAAAAAGGGATGTGATCGTTTCAAAATTGAAAATTTCCTCTTTATTTTGTCAATGTCAAGAAGATTACAAGAATATAAATAGCTTTCAAGAGCTTATTGATCATTTGACAACTCTCTTTGTTAATTGTTGGTTGGTCCTTCAAATCCCTTATGCAAGTAATATGATGCACTTTCTTTGACACTTAATACATCTTCATGATCTGCAAATTAAAAATGTTGCTTTAGTTGGTGCATGCACCATTTCCAATATCAATATTAATTTGGTGAAGGCGCAATATCAATATTAACAATACAATACAGGTAACAACCATCTAAACAAGGTGTATGCATATATTTTCTCTTTTCGACAAAATTAAGCATTAAATTAAATGACACAAAATATAAAAATGCAAATTTACCTAATAAACGAGCAGCTTGTGCAAGAGTCAATGAAGCTGAAAATCCTTTTATTACATGATGATAAGTATACACCATTGCCTGCTTTGCTGCCTCCTCACTAAACAAATATTTAAAATGTAAGTATATACTAAAAATGACATTAATTAAAATAAGAAGTATTAACAAGAAAAACATATATATAAAAAATGAACCTTCCCAATACTGAGGCTAAGATTTTGATATAATCAGAATTATTAGTATAAACAATATAATTTTTTTTGTCTTTTGGAGAATAAACAATTGGTTGTACAACTTCTGCTACAATAAACAAAAATTGAGAAATTAAAAATAGAAATATGAGTGTTGTTGATGACAAGTATTTGCCTTGAGACATTTTTTAGGGATTAATTAAAATGGATGAGGAAAAAATGGAAGTGTGATATAATGTTTGATGGTGTTAAAAGCAAATGCTAATTAAGCACTATGGTCATTAATTGAATAAGAGTAACTTTAACATAAGAAGTTTCATTGTGACTATTATTTGTACGTCAAATGTAAAGGAAATTAAAGAAGTTTGAGTAACATATTTTAATTAATATTTTGCAGTTTCATTTTGTTCACTTAAATTTGTGCTCTGCAGTTACTTCCGGTTGCAATATGATTATCTTTTCTCTTATTATATCATATCAGAGAGAGTTTGAGGCCATCGATGTGTCTGATTCAGCAAAGATATTTTCGGAAAAAATTTTAAAAAATTGTTTCTTTTATTTTACTTTAATTTAATTAGTGTACAATTTTTTTGTAATTATGGAATCCGTTTTAGCTATAACCTTTAGTTTTAAATTCATATCTTTTAGTTATAACTATATTATTTTGAATGTCGATAATATTTGCGTATATTTTGTAACTATTTTGAGTAAAAAAACAACGATCGATGAAGAAAAATACTTTAATTATGAATATTTCAATGGACCTTTTCACATTAAATTTGTGTGAAAAAAAGAATGAGATGATTTACTATCACACAAATATATATTATAATTTATATTTAAAGCAAAAATTTTAAATTATTTAGCCAATAGCACTTGAAATTTATTAATATTAATGATATTTATTTTATACTTATTGAGATAGTTAAATATCATTTTTAATACCATTTAAAAAAATAAACTTATAAACAACATTGGGCCCATGCACATCACGAATTTTTGAAAATTTGAAAGCATTGAATTCTACTATGTTCTTTTATTTTAAAGAAGTGTATTGCTAATTCTTCTACAAACAATAAAAACTGACAGAGACTACAAGACGAGTAATTGAAGGACTTAGGGAAGTAAATGTTTGAAATCAACAGGATTGTGTGCACAAACGACATCCAAAAAACTTATCTTACAAATCTTTAACCCAAAATATAATTTGAAATACAATAATAAACATCCGATATACTAGAATATACAAAACTTTCATATTTCTTTCTTACAAAATATTTAAAAACTTAATATACAATATTATACACCAATATATAATATTATATTAAATTATAAGAGATGTTTGTACACCCATATACAATAAATATACAATTATACACACTATTATACAAACAATTTTTTTTCATACTTTGCTAGTTGATTTCTCTCAAATGATAAAATGGAATCGTCTGAAAATTTGTGGAGAGGTAGATCTAGTGATGACTTATCATCCACAATAGGTGAGACATCATGAATCACAATAGAATTTGATTGAAAAATGTTTTGAAAATGGCTAGCACTTTGTTCTCTTGGGATTTTGGTACAATAATATATTAGCATCTGTAATTTATGATTTTTTTAGAGTTGTAGATGAAATTTTGAGACGATTCTTGTTGTGCTAGATTCATCTTATCAAAGATCTATCATTTGGCTGAGTTTGAGTTTTTTGAAGGTTGGGAGGGGGTTGTAGCTCCATAGCAACCCTCTAGGGCCCTTAAGCTCCTTCTTTTGGCCAATTTAGGTAAGCATTGAAAACTTTGGCTAAATTATATAAAATAACTTTATGAGCTGCACTATAGTGTAATTATCTCTATAATTAATCTTGTTATTTTAGTGTAAAAATTATTTTGGAATTAACAAATACTTAAAATTAATCTCAAATAATCCTATCTCGAAATTATTATACCTATAATCTCATGTATTGTATCAAGCGACCCCTAACATTTCTTATATGAGGAAAATAATTTACTCATAAATATTTGAATGCTCTCTATAATTCTCCATACCAAAAAATAGTTTATAACATCTCTATTTATGATACTAGATACGGATATATTAATCTCTCTGTTTTAATTTATGTGAGATGAATTTGAAGTTAACCAATTTTTTAACATGTTTTAAAAAAAGAATATATATATATATATATAAGTTGCTAATTATTGTGATTTATAGTATTTTTTATGCAATTTTCACATAATATATATTACTTCCTTTGTGTTGATTTATGTGATACAAAAGAAATTTCAAAAGTCAATCAATTTTTTATAAATTCTTTTTGCTAGTGATTTATAATATATTTTACATATTTTATATAATATGCTACTCTCCCTTTATCCCAATTTATGTGGTGTAGATGGAATTTTGAGAGTTAACGTAAACATTTTATATACTTTCAAATATTTTAAGCTATTAATTATTATGATTTATAATACTATTTACATAATTTTTTTCATATATATAAAGTAATAAAAAATAAAATTTTAAAGAAGAAAAATATTAAAATTACCAAAATACCCCTAGCTACAAGCAATAAAAGACAATTTTAAAGAAGAAAATATTGAAATTACCAAAACGCCCCTGGCTACAAGCAAGCAGGAATAGATATGAGAACTCGTGCCAGCACGGACCCAATATCTATTATTTACTTTGTCTTAATTTATAGGACACAAATAATAGAAAGCCAATAAAATAGAAATGTTTTTCATTTTAAGTTCTTATTTTGATTTAAAATATTTTTTAGGTAATAGTTAATTTTGATTTATGTCTATTTAATATTTTAAATAGTTAATTATTGTGATTTATAATAATTTTTATGTAATTTTTAAGTATATAACAAACTAAAAAGGAAAGTGATAATATATATAAATTATAAGAGATGTTTGTACACCCACATACAATAAATATACAATTATACACACTATTATACAAACAATTTTATTTTCATACTTTGCTAGTTGATTTCTCTCAAATGATAAAATGGAATCGTCTGAAAATTTGTGGAGAGGTAGATCTAGTGATGACTTATCGTCCACAATAGGTGAGACATCATGAATCACAATAGAATTTGATTGAAAAATGTTTTGAAAATGGTTGACACTTTGCTCTCTTGAGATTTTGTTACAACAATCGCATATGTAATTTGTGATTTTTCGGAGTTGTAGATGAAATTTTAAGACGATTCTTATTGCACTAGATTCATCTGATCAATATTTATCATTTGGATCTGAGTTTATTGGGAGGGAGTTGTAGCCCCATGACAACCCTCTAGAGCCCTTAAGCGCGCTCCTCCTTTTGGTTAATTTAGATAAGCGTTGAAAACTTTGGCTAAATATAAAGTAATTTTATGGGTTGCACTATATATATAGTGCATGTAATTATCTCTATAGTTAATCTCATTATTTTAGTGTAAAAATTCTTTCGGAATTAGCTAATACTTAAAATTAAATATGGATTAAATTTAATCTCAAATAATCCTATCTCGAATTATTATTCTTATAAGGGAAAAGAATCATATTTACCCTTGTACTCTTAGAAAAGAATCATACTTGCCCTTCGTCATACTTTTTTGATATATTTGCCCCTGTCATCCAACTTTAAGGCCATATTTACCCTTTATCCTTTAAATCTCCATATTCCCACATAAAAATACTTATGTGGCGCCTACGTGAATTTTATTTTCTCCTAATTTAATCAAAATATTAGTAAAATCATTTTAACCCACCCACATAGAATTAACCCAACTCACTAACCACCAAAATGAACCCAAGACCAAGCCCTTATCTATCGTGGGTTTGGGTTTATGTTTGTATGGAAGAGATGGGCTAATGGAGTTTCACATAGGAATGAAATCGTCAGATCTCCACCACCATCGGAAAATCGAAACACCACCCTTGAACCATCGAAGCAGATCCATCAAATAAATATATTCCCGACAACATTAAATATTTTAGATATATAAAAATTTTCTAGTAGCTGCTTCGAATTTTGTCTAATCTCCTTCCCGTTTCACCATCGATAGTCACCGGAAACCAACTTGTATCCTCCATCTCTATTGTTGAACCTCACTTCACTTTCGCCACCGTCTGAAACCATCGAAAAAACAGAGCACATGTAGAATGTTTGTAAAATTTTACCTATTTTTTAATAAAATGTTAATTAATCAATTTTGTGCGTCTAGATTAAAGATGAAAGTTGGCTCTAATTTACTTAACAAAAATATTGAATTAAATGTTAAAATATGTATTAGTTCTAAAGCTAATTTACTATGTTTGTTCCAATAGAACAACAATCAGCTTAATTTTCTTATGTTTGTTCCAATAGAAATGCCGAGAAAATTTACGCAGAAGAATCAAGTTGGGTTATATTTGATTAGTGGATTGGGTTTAGTGTGTGGAGCATGTTAAAATGATTTAAATAATATTTTGATTTAATTATGAGAAAATAAAATTCACGTAGGCGTCACATAAATATTTTTATGTGGGAATATAGAGATTTAACCGATAAAGGATAAATATGACCTTAAAGTTGGATGACAAAGGTAAATATGACTTTAAAATTGGATAACAAGGGCAAATATATCAAAAAAATATGACGAATGACAAATATGATCCTTTTCTAAAAGTACAGGGATAAATTGACCCTTTTCCGTTCTTATAATCTCATATATCAAACGACCCCTAACATTTCATGAGGAAAATAATTTACTCATAAATATTTGAATACTCTCTGATCTCTCTCTATAATTCTCCACATCAAAAAATAGTTTGTAACATTCTTATGTATGATAGTGCAAAACCTAATTTAGCTAAGAATTAAAAATTTTATTCCTATATTATATATATTCAAATTAAAAATTATATTTAGATATAAATTAAATACATATCAAAATTTTAAATAAATTTGATTCTCTACTCCAATTATAAATTGTTTTTTTAATGTTCTCTCGTAACCCAAAATTGTCTATATTCAATTAATTGTTGATGCACTTGTCACCAACTTTCTATTATTGAAATATTTTTGTCTTCAACTCTTGTTGATGCACCTAACTATCATCAACATTCAATTTTGTTAAAGTACTTAACTTCAAACTCTCATTGAATTTGCAACATTTTTGTCAATTCTTTCTCATCATGATTATTTTTCGTACATATATTATTTTCAAAATATTTGTTAATATATCATTGATCAAATGGGTAATACGCATTGACTGGTGCACAGCAACAGTAAAAGTTATTAAATTTTTGGAAAAGGGTCAAATATACCCCTGTACTATTTGAAATAGTTTAAATATACCCTTCGTTATACTTTCGGTTCAAATATATCCCTCCAGTTATACTTTCGAGACAAATATACCCTTCTCATTATATTGTTGCTCAAATATACCCTTAATTTTAACGGACGGTTAAATAAAATCATATATAAAGGTAACAATTGTAGATTACAATTGTATAAGTATAATCAACATATAATATTATAGTCATGAAATTTAAAAAATCATGGAACGTAAGTGTTTATTAATAATAGTATAGTCATGAAATTTAAAAAATAACTTATAGTATTTATTTTTTTTAACCAAACTCATCAATACACAAGTATTTACTAATCCACTTTCCCCGTATGAAATAGTCTAATCCACATATCACAATCTATAATTTTAACCCAACAATATTTAAGTTAAACAACGAGAGAGACGACCACATAATGGAAATTGATACATAATAGATATCACTTTATATAGTTCGAGCCTTCGAGGTCAAGGAATAATTATATCATTAAAGAGAAAAAATAACACATTCAAAAGAATGAAGAAAAGATCCTATCATTTGATCGAGAGTTAAAATTAAGGGTAAATTTATACCAAAATATAATAGGAGGGGTATATTTGGCCCTAAAGTATAACGAAAGGGGTATATTTGGACCGAAAGTATAACGGAGGGTAAATTTAAACTATTTCTAATAATAGAGGGGCATATTTGGCCCTTCGCCGTTAAATTCTTGTAAGAGTTAGTGTTTCAATTAATTTTGAAACAAACTAATCCGTTAAAAGTTTTGAAATACATGAATGTGAATTGTAACATTCTTCTTTGTTTAATTTTACGTTATAGGTTCTTGGGTGTTATGTGTTTTCTTTTTATTAATGCATGAACCTATAATAAATATAATTTAATTAAAAGTCTTCTCTTTTCTAAACTTTTGTCCTATAAATAGATTTTCTTTTGTTTGAAAAGATAAGGACTCAAAAAGAAAACTACTTTCCCTAAAAAAAAAAAATATTTTGTGAGACATTAATCAAAAGGTGATATCACCAATTCAAGAATAGAAGAGCAACATTCTTGAATGCTACTTGTTTTGTGGCTTAGTTGAATCCTTAAGATAGAGTTGTTAATTATTCTTCCTTCTGCTCGTGGGAGAGACTCCAACTATCTTTAAGAAACGTTTTAACGTGCCTCTAAGCCAAGCAAGTTTCGTTTTGAATTTCTTGTACTTTTGTCATTCTTGTTTTAACAATTTGAAGATAGTTGTCTCTATGACATCCACATCAATAACAAATAGTGTTCCATCTTTGCCAAATCCTAATTTTGAAATATTTGATGGCAAAGACTTTCCTAGATGGCGTGGAAAGATGGAATTCTTTTTAAGACAATTAAAGTTGGCATATGTTCTTGAGAAACCTTGTCCTGACGCTCCCAGTTCTGAGGTAGCAACGGACAAGGCTACTTTAATTAAAGAACAAATTGCCAAATGGCAAGATGATGACTATTTATGCAAGAATTATATTCTTGGAGGAAGGTCCAATAAATATTATGATCAATACTATATTAAGTGCAAATTTGCTAAGGAGATTTGGGATACTCTTCAAGCTATCTATTTAGCAGAAGAAGCGAGTTCAAAGAAATTTCTTGTTTCAAGTTATATGGTGTTCAAAATGGTTGATGAAAAGTCAATCACTGATCAAGTACAAGAATTTCAGCTTATAGCTACTAAAATTTATATATCTGGAATTGCTCTTGATGAGAACTTTCATGTTGGTGTTATTGTCTCAAAACTTTCTCCTTCTTGGAAAGAGTACATGAGCAAACTCTTACACAAGACGGAAGATTTCACTCTTGAACAATTGTTGCAGCACTTGCAAATTGAACAAGAGATACAACATCGTGACAATAATATCTTGAAGGAACCCATTATGAAAGCTCTTGTTGTTGAAGAAAAATCAACCAAGAAGGAACCTGACAGTAAGAAATTTTAGAAGGCAAAGAAGAGTACGAATTTCAAGCGTACTAGTTCCAATTCTAAGTCGAATGAGTGTTATCATTGTCATAAAATTGATCACTATGCACGTGATTGTAAAATTCTTAAAGCTGAAAAGAAGAAAGAAAAGACAAATAACAACAAAAAGAATGAACTTGTGGCAATGGTCACAGAAGCATTTGTAGCGGGAGATCAAGTGGAATGGTGGATGGACACTGGCGCAACTCGTCATAAATCAGGTAATCGAAATTCTTTCACGACCTATGAATTAGTGGGGAGCGATAAAGTTTTGCATATGGGAAACTCATCCTTTGCTAAAGTTGTGGAAAAAGGAACTGTTGAACTAAAATTCACTTTTGGAAAGATGGTCACATTGATTGACGTATTGCATGTTCCTAATATTCGAAAGAACTTGGTGTCAGGTACGCTTCTTTCGAAGCATGGTTTTAAAATAATTTTTGAGGCAGATAAATTTATTTTGTCTAAAAAAAGCATGTTTGTTGGAAAAGGTTATGCTACAAATGGAATGTTCAAACTCAATATTGAAAATGAAAATATTTCTGCTTATGTTGTGGAGTCTTTAGATTTATGGCATGAACGTCTTGGTCATGTGAATTTTAGATCCATTCAACTATGGTGAAAATGGATTAATTAAAGATTGTGGAAGGGATCATGCTGCTAAGTGTCTTACTTATAGTAAATGTAAAATAACAAAGAAGCCCTTTAAGAGTGTAGAAAGGATATCCACACTTTTAGAATTGATCCACACTGATATTTGTGAAATGGATTGTTTATTACGTCATGGAAAGAGATATTTTATCACTTTCATTGACGATTACTCAAGGTATACATATGTCTTTCCATTAAAAACAAAAGATGAGGCATTTGAGACTTTCAAAACATATAAAGCAAAAGTTGAAAATAAATTGAGTTCGAAGATTAAATCAATTAGATCTGATAGAGGTAGAGAGTATTTAAAATCAGATTTTATGGATCTTTGTGAAAAAGAAGGCATTGAGAAACAATTGACTATGTCTTATACACTGTTGCTCCCAATTGTACACGCAAGTGTACGTGGTCGCAGAAGTAATAAATGACTCTTTTAGAACCGGGTTGTCGTACCCAAGGGACTTATGATCAATGTATATCAATTCAATTAAGTCTATAATTTAAAGAACTATTAACAATATGGTTTTGATTACTACTACTACTAAGAACAATTTAATTAATAAACTAACTAACAAGGATAACTATAATTTTGGTGTTTTAATCAATTAATGGACAATTCCAAGGCTGCAGCATGCTTTGGATTTCATGTATCACATCTCATGCAAAGAATCAATTTTAGTTATCACATTACTAATTTACAGGGTTAATATTATGATCATGATCTCTCGACCTCTAATCGCCTACTCCAACTAGCTGTCTAACTACATCGTTGAGCGGGGATATGCAGTCTTAATTGGCGCGCATTTATATTTCGTCCTGTTTCGTAACCAAGCTAGGTGTTCGCCCGGACGTCACTCCTAAACACGAATCTAATCAAAGTTAGAACAAGCTCTTTACATTCTCTGGTCTATCTATCTCTTCATCTCTCGAGTCCAAGAATAGGCAATAGATTTATTTCTATGGTGGCCTAGCATGAAATACTAAAACAAGAATGTAAAAGTAATGTATATGATAACCAATAAACAATTCAAAATTCGATGTTCAACAATAACCCGTAGCTACAGCCCCAGAACAAGGGCGTTTAGCCACACATAATATTCATAAACTCAAAAATAATAAGTTCGTAAAATTCAAACCTAAAGAAGAAGTAGAGATTTGAAACCAAAGATGAATTGTAATCCCTTGCTCTTGATCACCAAAAAGTGGCTCCCTAAATAATTATTTCTATGGACTATTTATAGATGTAGAAAACCCTGAATAAAATAATTGAGTCCAAAATAAATTAGGAACCCAAAACCAAAACGGAATTCGATTCCTACGTGAACAGTAACCGCCTCAACAATTTTCTTCTGGCACCGTCTTTCATCAATTGGCAGATGGCTACAGGAGTTGCCACGTATCCAATGTGCTACTTCAATTGAAGTTGGCCGGCTGCACTTTATACATTTATATATTATTATATTCAATTTAATCCATTAAGCTGCATGCTTGATTTTTCTTCTATAATCTTTCATATTTAATTCGTTTTAGCTCCAAACTTTTTTAACTTCACACCAATTTAATCCTACAAATAAAATACACTATTTAGCACAATCCATAAAATTCATGCTCAAAAAGGACAAATATAAATAATAAATATGAGGCAATTAATGATAAGAAAATATATTTTTGGCCTCAGATCATACACCACAACAAAATGGTGTAGCAGAAAGAAAAATAGAACTTTCATTGAACTGGTTAACTCTATGCTTTATGGATCTGGTATGACTAGAAATTTGTGGACTAAAGCTTTATTTTCTGCATGTCATATTTGAATCAAATTTCTTCCAAGAAATATGATTCATCTCCGTATGAACTTTGGAATAATCAAAAACCAAATATAAATTACTTTAAAGCATGGGACTGTTTGGATCATGTTAGATTTCCAGATCAACATTTGACTAAAATTGGTTATAGAGGAATAGATTGTGTATTTATTGGTTATTCACAAACCAGTAAGGCTTATAGATTTTTAAATCTTGAGACCCTAAGCCCTCACACAAATATTGAATCATTGCATGCTAACTTTTTTGAGCATATATTTCCTAAGAAAAAAGAATCTTTGGAACAAGATACAATTTCTTCTATATCTCCCCTTAAAAGGAAAATAGTTGAGCCTTTGGAAGAAAGTCAACCAAGACGTAGTGCAAGATCAGCCAAACCAAGAAACTTTGGACCTAATTTTCAAGTCTATTTAGTTGAAAAGAATCCTGAAAGTTATGATGAAGCAATGTCTTCACATGATGCTCCTTTTTGGCGAGAAGCTATTGATGATGAAATGCACTCTATTATATCAAATAATACACGAATTTTATCAGACCTCCCTCCTGGATGTAAGTCTATTGGTTGTAGATGGATTTTTAGAAAGAAAATGAAATCTGATGGTATCTTAGTTAAATACAAAGCTCGCTTGGTAGCAAAAGATTTTACTCAATTGAAAGATATTGCTTATTTTGATACCTTTGCACCTGTAGCTCCAATGACTTCTATTCGACTCTTGATTGCTTTAGCAGCAATTCATAATCTGGTAATTCATCAAATGGATGTGAAGACTGCTTTTCTGAATGGTGATCTAGATGAAGAAGTTTACATGAAATAATCAGAAGGATTTGTCGTTCCTAGTCAAGAACACAAAGTTTGTAAGCTTCTTAAATCTCTTTATGAATTAAAACAAGCTCCAAAACAATGGAATGAGAAATTTAGAAGAGTAATGATTTCTAATGGCTACTCAATCAATGGTGGTGATATTTGCATATTTAGCAAATTTCAAGAAAATTTTGTTGTTATAATATGTCTTTATGTAGATGATATGTTGATCTTTGGAACTGATATTGAAAGAGTCAAAGAAACAAAATCTTTTCTAGCTTTTCAATTTGAAATGAAAGATCATGGAGAAGCTGATATAATTTTGGGTTTTAAAATCATAAGATCATCGAATAGGTTGACTCTTACTCAATCAAGTTATATTGAGAAAGTTCTAAAGAGGTTTGGTCACTTTGATGACAAACCTGCTCCTACACCATTTGATCCTAGCATCAAATTAATGTGAAAATCTAGTGATGTTCTTGACCAACTGACATATTCTCAGATTGTTGGGAGTCTTATGTGTGTCATGCATTGTACCAAACCAGATATTGACTATGCAGTAGGAACTTTGAGCAAGTTCACTAGTAATCCTGGAGTTGGACATTGGAATGCCTTAATTCGTGTTTTAAGATATCTGAAGGGTACGATTAATGTTGGCCTACATTATTCTACCTTTCCAGCTGTTCTTGAAGGCTATAGTGATGCTACTTAGAATTTTGATCTGAATGACTCTAAATCTATTACTGCTTGGATTTTCACTTTGGCTGGAGTAATGATCTCTTAGAAATCAAAAAAGCATAAATGTATCACTCACTCAACCATGGAGTCAGAATTTATAGCTATGTCTTCTGCTGGAGAAGAAGCAGAGTGGCTGCGATCTATGCTGATAGATATTCCTTTGTGGAGTAAGCAGTACCACCTTTAACTATCTATTGTGATAATCAAGCTGCTATATTTTGGGCTTCAAGTGATTGTTATAATGGCAAGTTGAGACAAATTCGTCTCAAACACAATCATGTGAGGAGATTATTGGAGGAAGGCATAATTTCGCTCCAATATGTGAAGTTCAGATTTAATTTAGCAGATCCTTTGTCTAAAGGGTTAGGCAAAGAGTTAGTAGTGGAAACTTGTAATGGGATGGGAATAAAGCTTGTTGTAAATTAATTGTACTTTATGGTAACCCTACCTAATGATGTAATCTTAGGTTCAAAGGGAAAAACAAGTAAAGTTTCAATTGTGAAGCACATCAATAAAATTTTCATTTTCAAAATAAAATGAAATAAGTATAATGTGCATGATTGAGATTATTTTCTCTTAATAAATTTATAAGATCGATCTCGGTTGGAGTTAGTAAGAAAACTCTTGATAAATTTATCAATATTCCAACTAAAGAGAAGGATGAGATTGTATTCTCTTAATAAGTCTATAAATCGATTTCGATTGGAGTGTGTAGGAATACTCTTGATAGATTTATCGATACTTTTCTGTAAAAGAGGATGAGATTAATTTTCTCTTAATGAAATTCATAGACTATTTGGTCGGAGTATGCAAAGTTACTCTTGATGAACTCACCGCACTAAGTGTGAAGTGGAGGCCGCTTCAATAAGATTTTAATAGAGAAATCTTAAAGCACTTAGCTAAAAAGATTCAGGACACATAGTCGTAAGGTGTCAAAGGATTTTGATTTTCATCGGAACATAGTGGTATGCGTGGAGTATTTTTCTATTTCATTCAATGAACCATTTAGTTCAAGATTTGTTCACTAAGTAGTCAATGACTTAGAAAGTCTTCACTAGCTAATGGTTCAAGTCCAAAAGACATCATTATTGATGCATGTTGCTAGATTAATGTCTCAAAATATTTTTAAATATTTTCAAAGATAATTTTTTTTAAAACAAGTGGGGGATTGTAAGATTTTTGAAACAAACTAATCCGTTAAAAGTTTTGAAATACATGAATGTGAATTGTAACATTCATCTTTGTTTAATTTTACGTTGTATGCTACAAAAACACGCTTATTAGCCACGCGCAAAACGTGGCTAACACTACTTTACCACAGTACCTTAGCCACGGTTGACAGCGTGCCTATAACGGGCGTCGCCAGTTGATTAGCCACGGTTTTACTGTCCGTGGTAACATGTAGTTAGCCACGGTTTGTGCACATGTTAGCCACGGTTCCACCGTGGCAAAAGTACACATTTTTTTCAAAAAAAAATTACAATTATTTTCATGCATGTTCTGGTACCAATACATTAATTGAGCATCAATTTTGACTAAAATAAATGCAGCAACAACCTGCTTCAACGTACAGAAGCAGTGTTCATCAAAATATACGAACAAAGTATAGCATTTAACTCATCAAAGCATAGTAGTTGAACTCATCAAAGTGTGAAGGTAGTTTGTCTCAAAGTCTGACAACAATTGGGCTCAGTATGCAGCACTTGTCTCGAGTTCAGCAGCATCTCACGAACATTTGAGATTTGAAGACTCTCCAAGACATGCAAAGAAAAGAGGAGTAAAGAAGGAGTATCCCACAACCAACCTTTATCAAAGTAATAATACTCTCAAGTGTGAGACGCTTCACATTAGTGAATCAAATATCATAACTTAATTTAGTTTTGAAAAAAAAAGTTAATATGTCAAAAGAAGGCTTGGGATCCTGATTTAGAGCATGAGTAAGCAAAGAAATCATCTTTAACCATAAGTATTATCTCTAAAGCCGAGAAACCAAGATGCTAAAGCGTACCTATTAATCAACATCTTGATGTAATTTTCAAAAGGTGAGGATTCCAACTGAAGATAATGTGTCTCAGAAAAAAAACAGAACTTAAAGACTGATCACAAATATCAAATAAACTATCAAACTTAACAGATTTAGACAACTACAGGGGCTTCCACCATCCAAACTACAATGCCGCACACGATCAAGATGTTTTTAGAATCTTAAAAGGAACTGTGAACTTAAGCTCAAACTTAGTGAAATGTTCGTTAGTTTAATAATCATTCAAGGTGAAGTCATACGAATGCGACTCATTCTTTAAACAAGTAAGAACAAAATCAAATCTGCCAAATTAAATCATAAGAAAGAAATATTTTCAGACCATTTTACTAACACAATAGTGGCCAAGCTGAATTCAAAAACTTGTTGCCTTATTTGACAAATAACTTATTCAAGAATCAAATTATCACTAAAGATGTTCACGTAGGAAAAACTTGATTAGCTAGTATAACCTTCTAACTTAACCCTCGACCCCTACATTGTCCTATGTATTGATCCCATCCCCATCCAAAAAAAAAAACAGAATTGAAAAAATAGCAACTTTACCTGAAAAAGCTTCTTGAATTTGCTGAAACTTCCTCTTAGCTTCACCTAACAATGATGGTATCCTAGTACATTTATCAGGGTGTCATTGCTGCAACCAAAATCACCATTTTCCATCAGCAACCAGATCCAACTACTCTCATAATCCAGACACATAACAAAAATATAAACTTTTCTTCGCCACCATACTATCGCTAGTTTTCTATAAGCACGTCTAATTGAAAAAATAAGTTAATATGTCAAAAGAAGGCTTAGGATAAGCAAAGAAATCATCTTTAATCATAAGTATTATCTCTAAACCTGTCAAATTATATCTTAAGAAAGAAATATTTTCAGACCATTTTGTTAACACAATAGTGGCCAAGCTGAATTCAAAAACTTGTTGCCTTCTTTGACAAATAACTTATTCAAGAATCAAATTATCACTAAAGATTTTCACGTAGGAAAAAGTTGATTTTGACATTCATTAAACAAATGCTTTTAATTGAAAGTAAATTTTGAACTAAAGAATGGGCTGCTCTTCACTAAAACAAAATCTCAATAATATTAACAACTAACTTAGTATAAAAGAAGCAGATGCATCATAGAGAAAACGAATTAGAGTTGAATGAAATGAACATGCCTTTGTTTCTCAGATAAAAACTACTCTAAAGGCAACAAAGGACTTAACTAAGTTATACTTTAACTTAAAATTACAAGAGAACAAATGGCAGCTACACAGAAAAGTTATATTTCCAAAAGAGAACATGAGGGACTTTAACTGATTAGATTGGATCGGTTTGTTTCCATCTTAATTAATTTAAAATGTTTTTTGTCCTAAACAATAGCTCTTCGTCGAGAGCCAACATAGTTCATTAGTCTACTAAAAAGAAATGTCATTTTATCGGATGCACACACATTTGTGATACTCATGCCTAAGCAAATGTATCAGCTAAAAGAGTAAACTACAAATAAGCCTAAATCAATGAAGTATGAAAGACAACCTCATAAACTAACTATTTTCTTGAATTCAAATGTGCAGAGGTCACCTAAAAGATAGTTCATACATTGTCATTGGATGCCTGAAAACGAAACGAAACAACAGTAATCAAAATTTTATGCATCATATAGAATTGATGTCAAAACTCAGACATCATCATCTGGTCAGCACTCTTGGACATTGCTCTGAGTGTGACTTGGATGATTCAAGTGTTAGTAGGATATTTCTCGTCTTTGAGCATGTATCAAATGACACCCGATAAAGTTGGATCTCTGGTAATTAGTCAACAAGCATTTATACAAAAATAATGTGCTAAGCAGATCAACAATATAAGGAACTTGATGTTCTCTTTTTGGTACCATCATATTTACATATGCACATGCTAAACGAAGACTAACGCGCACACATCGTATAGCAGCTGCTATAAGAGTAGTAAGGGAAAATACAGTTTATACTCCACTCACCAGCCATCTTGGGAACTCTGGTATGAAGAATATGCTCGATTACTGCACCAAAGAGGGTATAATTCCTAAAACAAAGAAGTGCAAAGACGGTAAATCAGTTCTTCTCTGCATCACATATAATATAGTCGTTTCTTCTTAGCAGCTCCTTCTCTGCCCATCCATATCTGTAATAGTTTCACTCACTAACATACCTATAATTGAATTTCTAGGCATTTCGAAAGTGGTCGAGGAGCAAACATTACCATCTAAAACCATACACAAAGCTAGAATTTTTAAATTCATGGATTATTAGTAAATTGTTATCATTATGTGGTTAATAGTTTTTATGCATATCAATTCGACAGTGTTTCAGTTGTGAAAAAAGGACTCTAAGAGAGCGAATCACTTATATCTATTCCATTCTAAGTCTGTTTCATTCATATTAAGAGATGTCTAAAATTAGAGCACTCTAAATATCACAATTCTGATTACAGGGATAAGTTAGCTAGATAGAAAAAGTCTTCTAACACACTTTGGACCTAATGTGATTACAACTATTTGAGATTGCGTATATTATTTTTTTCTCCATTATGTTTTATTGGGTTGAATAAAACAAGTGCTCTTGTTATTCCTATTCTGATATAGTAGTTCTTTTTCAATTTCTGAATTAGTCTATGACCTATTTCTAATAGGATATCCCATTTATTAATGTTTCTCTTGATTTGAGTAGAAAATTGAGTGCCTATTTTAAAATTAAAGAAGTTTCAAGCAAGCATTAATCAATCATTTTTGTATACAATTCTATTGCTCCAAACTGGGTGATAGTGAACAGATAGAAATTTGAGATCTGAAATTAAAATTAGGGATTTGAGAGTTGCAAAAACATATAAAGTGAAAGCAATTATGCACAAAAAAGAACCCTCAAAAAACCCATTGAAGATTAAATAATTAACTTGAAATCATGGGTGGCAAAGCTTTGTTACCTGAAAGTGATTCTACCACTTTCTGCTACTATACAAAGCAGGGGACGGTGATGCTGTCGAATTTTGGGACGATGAAGAAGCACTCGAGTTTGCAGAGAGTTGCTTCTTGTTTCTCTTTGGGACGATAATGAAGAAGCACTCCAAATTTAGAGACGATGAACAAATGGGAACATATTGTTTTCGTTTTGGTAAAAAGTTATTGGAGACGAAAAAAAAGGAGTAAAAATCAAAGAGCAAAAATAAATGGAAAAAAAAAGGGAGGGAGTGAAATTTATATCCCCGCCTGATTTTGCCACGATATTTAGCGTCATTTTCTTAAAGCGTAGAGAAGTCTACATTTTTTGGTTAAATTTGCCACGGTTTGTGAAATCGTGGATAAATAACCCTTTTTCCTGAGTGTTATGTGTTTTCTTTTTATTAATTCATGAACCTATAATAAATATAATTTAATTAAAAATTTTCTTTTTTCTAAACTTTTGTCCTATAAATAGATTTTCTTTTGTTTGAAAAGATAAGCACTCAAAAAGAAAACTACTTTCCCTAAAAAAATATATTTTGTGAGACATTCATCAAAAGGTGATATCACCAATTCAAGAATAGAAGAGCAACATTTTTGAATGCTACTTATTTTGTGGCTTAGTTGAATCCCGAAGATAGAGTTGTTATTTATTTTTCCGTTTGCTCGTGGGAGAGACTCCAACTATCTTCAAGAAACGTTTTAACGTGCCTCTAAGCCAAGCAAGTTTCGTTTTGAATTTCTTGTACTTTTGTCATTCTTGTTTTAACAATTTTCTATTAAGATTGCAGGGATTTTGATACCAATTTATAAAAAAAAAATACTCATAAATAATTGACTAGTGCCCAATGACAGTAAAAGTTATTTGATTCTCCTATACCACCTTTTGTTTTACACATTTGAAAACAAACTTGTAAGCAAGAAAAAATATGTTTACCAAAAAAAAAAAGCAAGAAAAATTATAATAATAAATGTATTACTTATTAATAAATAATATTTAATTAATCGTATTGAGCATTATCATAAAAAACTATTTTAACTTTGTAAAATGATTCTCCAAAATTAAATAAGTCCTCTTTATAAAACAGTAAGACCAGTAAAATTAAATAGTAACACAAATCGGCAATTAGCTTAAGCCTTAAAGTGAGCTACGATTAAAGACACGTAAAATTATCAAAAGGAAAAAGAAAATAGGAGACAAGTGTCACTATGACTCATCTTCAAAAGGTGACAAGTATATTCACATGCACTTAAGGGTGTGTTTACTGCGGAGGAACTGTGTTTTTCAATTTTTCTATATTTGATTGGTCAAAATGTTTGAAAAATATTTTCTCTTAAAAATAAGTTTTTTAAAAAATGAGGAAAATGACTTTCCTAATGAAGGTAGGAAAATCAAGTCGCATAAATAGCATTCCAAATTTATTGTCTCCTCCCACCCATCTAATCTCCCAACCTCCACTTCTTGACCCATCCCCCAAGGGCGGAGCCTTCTTAAGTTTACGGGGTTTATCCGAACCCCCTTCAACGAAAAATTACACTATTTATAAATTGTTACAATTGTTTTTTTATGTATATATAGTAGGAATGTTGACACCCCCCCTCCCCCCCCCCCTCTTCAGTTAGTTTGTGTGTTTACTTATTCATATTTTGAAATTTCTTGATAACAATCCTAACTCTGGCACTGCCCGCCTCCAATTGCGAGATAACATAAAAATGCTCTTGAGATAATATTATCTTACTTATCAAACACCATAAAATAAATAAGAAACTCATTGAAAATTTTTTCTAGGAAATCATTTTCCTTCATACCAAACACACCCTAATTTTTGCGGCACAAACATTCCTATTTAAATGAGCATGAGGTTGCTAGCTAGAGTATACTACTTAGAAATATAATACTCCTAGCTACTTTTATATCAAGAGAACAAAATGGAAGGTAAAAAAGAAGTGAAAGGATTAGTGGTTTTAATGGTTAGTATTATTTTAGTATCAGGATGCATGGGAGATGAAGTTGCTGAATATGGCGCTTGTGTCCTTGGCTGCATGAAAGAAAGAACTGTCGCTTGTATTTTCGAACCTGAAGCCTGTATTCCATTTTGTGCTGCAAAATGTGCCATCCATCTTCCAGCTAATTATCCCACAACAGCTCCTCAAAATTATGCTTGTAACATTGCATGCACTTTCACCCAATGCAAAAACTACATGATGCTAAATGGTCTCTTTCTCTCTCTCTCTTTCTATATATATATATATATATATATATATACACACGATGATGAAATCAGAATTTTCACTAAGAGGGTCAAAGTACTTTTGTTCAACATATGATATATATATATATATATAAATTATAAAACGGTAACTTATAAAAATTCCACACTAGTTTGGGAGTTGATTAGTTAGATACACACTAACTTGCAATATTACGAATCTTATCAGACTCTGGTGCGTCCAAATATGTCTAGATATACATGTATTTCGAAATACATTGAGTCAAAATTAGGTGTAATTTGTTCTTGATACACCGTATTCGTATATATCTGGGATATCTAACATATATCGCTCGCTCCCTCTCATCTCGCCTATCACTCTTCCTATCTCGCTCGCTTATATGGTATCCCAAATACATGCAAATTACATTAGATATATGTATCTAGTGTGATTCACATGTATCTAATGTAATTCGCATGTATCTGGGATACATAGATAAATTTTGCCCACCTCCCTCCTGTTCTCGCTTGTCTCTCTTCCTATTTCAATGTATCTGATAGCAAAAAACATGTATCTAGGTGTATCTGACTTGAAATGTGAATGAAATTATTAATTAGTGACATAAAATACATAGATAAATTTTGCCCACCTCCCTCCTGTTCTCGCTTGTCTCTCTTCCTATTTCAATGTATCTGATAGCAAAAAACATGTATCTAGGTGTATCTGACTTGAAATGTGAATGAAATTATTAATTAGTGACATAAAATGTAATTATTTCAAACTAGAGGGAGAATTAGTAAACATGGTAAGAATGTTTGTGTAATTAAGTAGTTTGTCCTAAATAAAATGTATATAAAAACTTACTAAGCATTCATTTGATTTTTGAACATTTCAGATGGAAAGAAGCTTGGAGGGTGCATAGCTAGTTGCAGTGACAACTACTGTGCCAAAAAGGCAGCAGTTATTTGAAGAACTATGTAACATAGCTTAATAATAATAAATGTTCATGCAATTGAACTACGTTGAACACTGATCAGTGGTCAGTGTGTGGTGTAATCTTATGTTATTATGTAATAATAAATATGTTCATGCAGGAACTAGGCTGAACTCTAAGTGATCCATGTGTAATCTTATGTTGTGTAACTATGTAATATATTTATTAATAATGATAAACGTTCATGCAGAAACTAGCTTGAATTTTTAGTGGTCAATGTGATCTTATGTTTTATAATTATGTAATATAGCTTAATAATAAGTAAACGTTCATTATAGGATCTTACTGATAGCTAGGCGTATTACTAATACTCTATGTTCTTCTATTTATATTACTATATGTTATTTCATGTAGTTCGATTATAGGATTATTGTTATGGTATTGTACTGCTACTAATTAAATTAAAAAATGTGTTCAACGTTATTTATTATTTAGATCTGCACGGATCTAGCCTCGTCTATCTTTTGAATAAATAATGAGAAAACAAGTGGAATCAGACTTGAAAAAACCCATTAGATTTTATCTTTATTATATGGAAAAATTACTTAAAACACAACTTATTTTACCATATTCTCTAAAATTTTCTACCTTTTGAAAAAACTACAAAAATTCTTGGATACATCACTTTAGGTGCGATGTATTGGGACGTTGAGTGATGTATTCGAGATTGAGACACGATGTATCGGGACATTTAGGGATGTATCCGAAACCGGGACACGATGTATCGGGACATTTTGGGATGTACCCGGATTCCACCAAATTTAAGGAATTTTTGTAATTTGAAAAAGAGTAGGAATAAAATGTAATTAGCACTTAATACTATGAGATTTGTGTAAAATTCTCTTATTATATTTGCTTGGTAAATTCAGAACTTCTTTTTTTTTTTTATTTTTTTAAATGAAGTAGAAGAAGGACTACCAGTTAAGTAAAATTCACAATATTCGTGCTATGTATCTGTCAAACTACAAGTTAAATTGAAGTTAAACAAATTATATATGAGTCTTATTGAACATTTTAGAGACAAGAACTTGCTTAGAAGCAAATGGAGTAATTTATTTGTGGAAAATCTCTAAATTTAAACAAATGCTCCCAAAATAACACACTGTTGGATCAAACAATTAGGAGTTGATAGTGATATATCATCCATCTCTTCAATTATTTTGAAATTTTGAAGAGATGAACGATTGTGTTGGTCAAAATGTTTGGAAAATATCTTCTCTAGGAAAACAAGTTCCTCAAAAATAAGGAAAATGACTTTTCTGATGAAAGTAGGGAAAACAAGTTGCACAAGTGATATTCCAAATTTATTGTCTCCTCTACACCCATGCAACTCCCCCAAAGCCCACCCCTTGACCATCCCACCACTCGTCACCCCGAACCCTCACTCCCCATCCCATCGCACCTCCATATAAAATGTTTGCTAGATACCATATAATATTTTTGGGATAGTATTTTCTTACTTATTTACAATCAAACACTAGAAAATAAGTAAGAAATTCACTTGTTTTCTGAGAAAAATTTTTCCTTCATCCCAACACACCAAACTTGTTAGCAAGTCCATTTCGTTATTTATTAGGAGTAATGAACATGTAGACATATCTAAACCATTCTTTTCAAAGTTAGCAATATAATTCAGGCTTTTAAAAGTGGGTCCAAAAAATTAAATGAAACCAACTTTATTGATGCAAAATGATCATTATGAAAGTTGTGGCGTCTAACTATAAAATGTGTCCAACATTATTTAATGGCTAAACTATATAATTATATTAGACATATATCCATACAATATCTCTGTTATTTAATTTAGATTTGTGCGGACGTAGCCTCATCTATCTTTTCAATAAATAAAAGAGAAAAGAAGTGAAATCGGACTTGAAACCAAGTTTATTCATGTAAAAATGTTTGTGAAGGGTATATAGTAAGCAGAAAGAGGTGAAAAGAAAGCGTCAAAAAATACTTAGCTTTATATAGTAGTCACTATCCCTAAATTAAACAGACCATGTCCAAAATATAACAGTAACAAAGTGGTCTGAATAATTACTTTTAATTTGTCCTACCTTTATGAGCACACGTACATGGCTTTTTGCATGTCCCATTTGCTAAATTTTTTAAATTACCCTCACTACTTGAAATAAACCAAATATTTTCTCACCTAACTACTAAAAAAAATCTCTTCTTTATTAAAAAAATATTTTTTTGAAGTTTTTTCATATATGGATTATATGATTACTTGTAATACTTAAAATAAATTGTTGAAGTTATAAATTAAAAAATAATGACATATTTTAGTCATTTTTCCTCTAATATTTTAAAAAATGAGAAATTTCACGAGTTTAGTTAATTATAAGATGAATCTTTTCAAATATAACTTTATTGTTCTTTCACCGCTAACACATAGGCGAATTCAAAATTTGACGGTAAGTGTACTACTCTAATTTATAGTTGTTTTGTTAAAAGAATCTCGTCACGATGCAAAATTGAACGGTCGTGATGAATACTACTGGACGGTTGTGACATTTATCAAGTGAATCATTATTCTCGTCAAACATACTATCAAATGATGTGGTGCAGTGAATGAGACTGTTCATTTTCTAATAAGAAGTCTCATATTCGAGCCCTAAGTATGGAAAAATCCTTAGTAGGGAGCGCTACCCCTGAATGGGGCCCTACGTGGCGTGAATCCAAATTAGTTGGACTCCACAGATACCAAAGACCATCGGACTTGAAACTAACTTTATTCATGTAAATAAGTTTGTTGAGGTACTCAAAAGTCCTGTGCAAATGTATGGTAATGAACAAGAAAGATATAAGAAATCTTGAAAGTGCAGAAAGAGGTGAAAAGAAGACGTCAAAAACATTTGAATCCAACATGCAAGATTTTTGGACATGTATATATATATAGTTCGTGGATCGAGGGTGAATATTTTCAGATGTAATTTTGTATTGTTTACCACATAGTCAAATTGAAAAATATTTGATGGTTAGGGATGGATGTATCATTATATTTGTAGTAAATGTGTGACTAGCTCAAAACGATAATAACAAGTATATTCAAATGAAATGGTTCATAATTACTCCTTTTGTCTCATATTAGTTGATCACTTTTCATTTTGCACAGTGCTTAAGAAATCATAAACAAGAAGATAATTTTACTAATTCACCCCTTAAAAAAACTTCTTGGAAACTTTACAACAAATGTGAACACTTTCAAAAATAATTAATTGCAAGGGTAATATAGAAAAAAATTAATTAATGCTTTCTTGATTAAGTAAGGTGAACAACTAATATGGGACAACTATTTTTAGTATAATGATCAACTATAATATGGGACGGAGGGAGTATTACAATAATAGAGTTTTATATATAAATTTGCAAGCGATTACTAAATTGAGGTTTGTTCAATTTATTTAAAAGATTCTCTCATTTGATTCTAATGAATTAAATTAGAAGATAAATGGTAAAGAAACTAGTAAAGAAAAAATGAAAATTGTACATATTAACCAGACAAGTTAATGAAAAATCATAACTCTATTTTGATAATTTTTTTATTAGATACAATAGTTTGCTTTTGTAATTTTTTTCATATTATATGGTATTAATATCTTTATCTATATATTATATTTCAAAAATTAAGATTAATAATAAATATTCAAAGAAAATTTTGAAAGTTATCACAATTTTTCATAATTAAATCAAAAGCAAATAAATGTATATTAACTTATTAAATTCACTAGAACTATAAATAAGTTCAACTAAAATTTCCAACTCTTATTCTAAACGAAGGTTGTAATAAATTGGTAAGATCAAAAGGGAAAAAAGAAAAGAATAACGTAAAAGAATAAAAATGTGAAGAAAACAATCACAAAAGTTTGAAGCAGGGAGAGGATGGAAAAGTCTAAAATGTGAAAAGCAAAACTAAATTAACCTTCAACAAAGTTAAAATTTGGGTCTCATTAGAAGAGAGACTTCAAAGTTTTATGGTGTATTAATAACACTTAGCTTATTTTTCTTGATTTAATATTTTCTAGAATATTTCCTAAGAGTTACGTTGATTTATATTTTTAAGAAAAATAACTTTGCATGTATAACAAATACTAATAGAATAACTAGAAAATTACTTTTACTAATTAGCCACGGTTTTACTGTCCGTGGTAACATTTAGTTAGCCACGGTTTGTGCACATGTTAGCCACGGTTCCACCGTGGCAAAAGTACACATTTTTTTCAAAAAAAAATTACAATTATTTTCATGCAATGTTCTGGTACCAATACATTAATTGAGCATCAATTTTGACTAAAATAAATGCAGCAACAACCTGCCTCAACGTACAGAAGCAGTGTTCATCAAAATATACGAACAAAGTATAGCATTTAACTCATCAAAGCATAGTAGTTGAACTCATCAAAGTGTGAAGGTAGTTTGTCTCAAAGTCTGACAACAATTGGGCTCAATATGCAGCACTTGTCTCGAGTTCAGCAGCATCTCACGAACATTTGAGATTTGAAGACTCTCCAAGACATGCAAAGAAAAGAGAAGAGTAAAGAAGGAGTATCCCACAACCAACCTTTATCAAAGTAATAATACTCTCAAGTGTGAGACGCTTCACATTAGTGAATCAAATATCATAACTTAATTTAGTTTTGAAAAAAAAGTTAATATGTCAAAAGAAGGCTTGGGATCCTGATTTAGAGCATGAGTAAGCGAAGAAATCATCTTTAACCATAAGTATTATCTCTAAAGCCGAGAAACCAAGATGCTAAAGCGTACCTATTAATCAAAAGGGAAGTGCACAACTTCAGACCAACCTGAACATGTTTGTAGTTAATTCTGATACGGTTAAACTTTAAAAACATCGTAAATTTCGACTATTCTTTAAAGGGCAAAAAGCTTAAATATACAATTACATAGTGTTAATAACAATAATATAGCAGTAGTTTTAGTTTACATCTACATAGCAACAGTTTTTTTTCGAAAATAGCAAATCTATAAAAAGAAAAAAAAAGAAAAAAATTAAAACCAAAATCTTATTAATACACGATTTTTTTCCCCACGATTTTCTCCAAATATAGTTACATGTTCCTCATCTTTAAACCAATAAAAACGTAAAAAAAAAAGGTCCCTAATAAATATTAGATTTTTACTCTCACGATTTACTCCAATTAAGTTATATCTTCTCTATCATAAACCAATAACTTCTAACCAAAAAAAATAAAATAATAAAATCTCTGGATCTCCATATTCTGAAAGTTTCTTCAATAATGGACACCAATTGTGTATCGATTCTACTACAACACAACGGACGATGAGACGAAACAGGTAAGTTTTATGATTACATGTTGGTGTATTTATGTGTTGTTTAGTTAACGTGTGGATATCATCATCGTATAAGTTATAACACGAAGATTCGGATCTGAATCGTGATTGATTAATGGTTTTTTTTTGGTTGATGTATTAACTGCAAATTTGTTTAAAATTTCTTGATAAATATGTAGGTTTGATCCTATTTTTAAGAGAAAGTTTTCTGATGTTGTAGTTATTGTATTTTTTGGTGAATTTGTTAGTTGTTGTTCTTCTGTAAATACCCTAATTGAAAAGCAACTAAAATAAAGATTCTCAACTTTTTTGGGTATATTATTGGTAATTAACGTAAAAATATTTTGAAATATATTTGGTATCGTCGCGTAGTTAAATTATGGTACATACATTGACATAATGTTTTTTGTATTTTATGACATTGAAAAAACACCAATTTCAGCATATATATTGATAAATTAAGTAGGTTTGATAAGATTTATTTTAAAAGGTTTTCTGATTATGTAGTCGTTTTTTTTGTTGGTATATTTGTTAGTTGTTGTGTCTTTTGTGAATAGCTTGGAATGTAACTATAACCAAGATTCTTACCTTTTTTGGGTATATTATTGGGTATAAAATAGTACAATCAATGCAGAATATCATGACTGAGATTAAATTAATAACAACATTTAGACAGTAACATGTTGCCACGCGTAATGACTTAGAACATCGTGTATATTAACGCATAAATTTTTTGGTATGTTTTTGATATTGTAGTGTTGTTAAATTTTGGTATACATTGACATGTATTTTTTGTATTTTGTTACATTACAAAAAACACCAAATATTAAACAGTTATTAACTTAATCCATGGTATATGTTAACGTATTATTTTTTTTGGTGTATATTTGATAACTTATTGTTGATAAATATTGGTACATGCATTGTACTGTATAGTGTAGTGTTACTAACGATTTTCATCTGTTTTTTTTTTGTGTATATTTGGTGTATACTGTAGTGCTGTTAAATTTTAGTACATACATTGACATAATTTTTTATATTTATTTTGAAACACTTGACTTAAGTCATGGTGTATATAAACGTATTATTTTTTTGGTGTATATTTGGTAACTTATTGTTGTTAAGGTTTGGTACATGCATTTAGATACTGTTTGGTATATTGTGACCTTAAAAACACCAATTGTGAACATATAGGTAAACATCCTGTTATTGATTGATACCAATAAAATCATTGAGTAATTTATATTTGTTCTCTTCTAAAGGCAGATACGTTGATTACAATGTTGAAGGAATTATATATGATGCAAACACCAAGTATGACGGATTGATTACAACTATTGCTTCGCAATTGGGTGTTGACACAACCATCTTTAAATTAGAGCTGAAATATATCGTGAGTGGTGGATCTCCACCAATGAAGATTCACAACGATATGGGTGTTAGTATGCCCACAAAATGAGAAGCAAATCTAAGACTGGTGTCTATTTTGTTAAGTTTTAATTTTTTTAGTATTTACATAAACATTGCAGTTGACATTTTTTTTTGGTTTTCAAACAAATGCAAGTGTGCTTTGGCAATAATTACAAACTTTGGTACAACTGAAGAGCCTAATGTGTATTGATGGTGTTTTCATTGTTAACATTAGAATTTTTAATTGGAGGTTAATTGTTTGTTAATATGTAAACTAGCCGATATACACGTTTATGTAATATTAGACATACTTTACACCTACATAAATGTAAAAATAAAGTTTAACAAAACAAATAAAACACATAATTATGAAACACAGTAAAATTACCAATACATTTAGAACACAATAATAACTACACATAAAATAAGTGACAGGCAGAAAAAAAGTTTGGAACCACCAAGGAATACAATATTTCAATGTTAATTTAACAGTTAGTATTAGTATAAAAAAAAAAAAAGTATTCTAAAAAAATTGGTTGCATATACGATTGAATAGTTGATAATATAAACAAACACATAGGCTATAACATAAATTTAGAAATGTTGGTGAATATATGTAATAACTTTTGTGATTGAATGTTGGTCTAAGACGTAGTCTTTTTTTCTTGGTAAAAATTCATAGCAAAAATAGTTGCTTGGTAGTAGATAGTATTTAACTAAATAACTTTTTACGAACATGAAAAATGTAAATTATACACCACAATGAAATACAACATTCTGGTAATTGTATTGGTATAAAAATCAACAATATTAAAAAGGAGTTGGTGTAATTTCTGGCTGACTATTTGGTAATATAAGACAACTCAAACATAAAACTATAAACATAAATTAACTTACCAAAAAAAATCAAAAAATTTGCATCACATTGAACTGTAATGTTTCAACATAACTATTTGCAGTTCACACGACACATTAGAAGCACCAAAATAATTCAATAATACCACGCAAAGTTGAAATAAAAAAGTTTAAAATATTAAAATCCAACTACATATTCATAAAAGTGTCATAAAAGGAACATATTCCTTTTTTTAAACATTCGCCATCCTGCTTGAATGACGATCTTTCATTGTGGATTCACATTCACTGATAATACCAGTATCAATTTTTTCTTGCACTTTGCTAGTTGATGATGAATGAATAACAATACATTTATTCTTTTTTTATCCATGTTGTTAACAACTGATACACCATCTTTATCAGGGGATTGTGTGAACGCGTTCAACTCATACGAAGGTCTGGAACATACAACAGGTGGACTATCCACCACTACAACCGCTTTATTATTTAACCTAGGGCTTTTTCGCGGAGTAAAATTCATTCAAACAAACTCAAAACGAAAATGATATGAAAGTTATGGTGGAGACTGTGATGAGGAATAAGGTGTGAACAAAAAATGTTAAAGGAGCAAGTTGGGAAGATGAGCAATGGCAAATGGTTTCCTTGACATAAATCAATCACTAATATCGATGAAAAAGTTTTGAATTTTTTGGTACAATAAATTAATAATTACTTTTGCATTGATAGTTTAAAAAGGAATACAATTATAATATTACTATTAAATTGAATAGTTATCCTAAAATAATAGATATGCACGAGAATAGATGGTTTAAAAAGGTAAAAAAATAACCTAGGGCTAATAAACGCAGTAACTGTACAAACGTACATACGTAGGAAAGATAAAGTACTAAACACTTTAAAATCATAATTATCCACCCATAAATTTAGGCACAAATATCAAAAAGTGGAGAGAGGAAAATAAAAAAAATAAAAAAAATTAAGTACGAAATAAATAAAATTGCTATGAATGTAATTTAAAAACTATGTTTGTAATTAAAAATAATTATATGATTATGATGTAAATTAAAGCCTTAAGTCAGTATATTTTTATAATTTTCACTTCTTTAAATAGAAAGTATTTGTGCACTTCAACCTTTGCAATATGTAAGACTATTTGTCCATCTTTACCAATGAAAGGTTCTTTGCAAGAACCACCAGAAAATATTAAAAAGATACGAGTACAAGAAAAAGGAAAGGACATCAGTTGATGTTCTGCAAATGCGCAGAGATCGTCATCATGTTTTGAAATTTCACAGCCCAGAATAGAAAAATTATTGGGGCATTAGCAATTTGATGTACAATTCAGCTATTGATTCCAAAATTGAGATTAGCTATCACCCTATTTTAACTAGCACAAATGAACACGACTGATCGTCCAGTAAATTACATCAGCTAGCAATGCCAATGTTCCAAGCTGTGGAATTAATCCTCTCATTCATAATAAGCTTGGTAAGATTTTCAGACAAGTGCTTCAGTAAAAATCATTTTGATTTCTTTTGATCAGAAACTCTTGCTCCCGCGATCTTGACAACAGGATGATCCTTTGGTTGGATAAGCTTCAAAGCTGGATGAACCCTCAGATCGCCCATTAGCAACTTTTGGTTAACATCCATCTCACTTAAGTCGACGTCAATGTAGGGAGGGATGAGATCCGCTGGGCATAGGAACTTTACCGTTCTCTTGATGATATTCAAATATGACCCTACCAAATTGGTTAACAGATGATTAATAAAAAGATAAAAAAAACGTCCAAGCAAATAGGAAATAGACATCGCCTCACATGTAAAATGTGTTTCCTTTCATCATTCAGCAAGGATTGTCTCTTTCTGAAATTGACCATCAATTCTAATTATGTAGCTCACTATCTCATAAGATTCAGATATCATATATTATCTGAAAGACCGGACGCCCTACACGGCTATGCCCATGAACAGATCATTGATTCATGGTTTTCAGCACTACTGAGAGAGAGAGCCTCCCGCCAGCAACACGTACCAGGTAACTCTGTCCACCAAGGCTAGGATAGATGGGAAGAATCACCTAGTGTGTCTCCACTGAGTTTTGAACAACCACTTCCATTGACCACTAGGCCACACCTTGGGTGCTACGCTCTATCTCTTTTAGTTGCTCCAATCTCTCTAATGACCTTTTTTCGTTGGATGGGAGAAAGGCAAGTTAAAGTCTAGGTTTTAGTCGTACAATGACTCAAGCAGCTGATCTGTACTCTCCAATATCAACTTTTACTATACAAGGTGGACAAATTTGAAGTGTCTGTAAACATATTTTTTAAAGAAAAGCAGTGAGTTATGCCCATTAAACAAGTTTATGTCCCGTATATACCATAAAGAAAATATTTTTATTTACATGCAAAACCAAATGATTGTCATTTTTCTTTGGAAAAGGTAATGTATTTTATAAACGGAGAAGGGCCTAAAATACCCTTCAAGTATAGGGAATGAAACAAAAATACCCTTCTTTCACCTTTAGGTTCCAAAATACCCTTCCATCCACCTATATGGACCTATATTACCCTTTCACTTAACAGATTTTTTAAGAGTAATAATTAATATTTTCATTAATGACGTGGCAATTTTTGATTGGTTGAAATTAAATTAATCAACTATTTTAATTATCCCAACCAAATCCGGATCCAACCTAAACTACCCGACCCACTTAGTTCACCCGTCCCATATTTATATCAAGGTATGGCATTTCAATTCCTGACAACTCTTGGCCCCCAAAACCAAAGAGTAGAGTAACATAGCCGCCGTCTTGGCTAGCAGCCAAGAGCTAAGCCTTTAATCCTTGATGATGTCATGAGAGGAGTTACTGATACTGCAGGCTACTAGGAAATCATGACTGTATTTTGATTTTTGGTCTTGAGATTTGTGCGTTGCTGGTTTTCGTTAAAATACGATATTGGAGGTCTTTCTTTAGTTTGTCGAAATATCTGTTTTCCTAGGTATCTCTATTTTCTTGTTCTGGATATTTGCACTTCAATTAAAAAAAAATAAATTATTCTTGATATAAATATGGGGCGGTTGAACTAAGTGGGTCGGGTAGTTTAGGTTGGATCCGGGTTTGGTTGGGATAATTAAAATAGTTGATTAATTTATTTTCAGCCAATCAAAACTTGCCATGTCATTAATGTAAATATCAATTATTACTCTTAAAAAATATGTTAAGTGAAAGGGTAATATAGGTCCATATAGGTGGATGGAAGGGTATTTTGGAGCCTAAAGGTGGAAGAAGGGTATTTTTGTTCCATTCCCTATACTTGAAGGGTATGTTAGGCCCTTCTCCGTTTTATAAATGATCAGCACTACGAAGTGCTGACAAAAATTGTACATCTGCAGCAAAAATCTACCCTTCTAGACCTGTAGTGATTCTATCACATCTAGAATAGATTCAGCCTCATCCATTTGTTGCATTTTACACCAAAAACAAAATAAAGCTATACATTTGGATTTTATCTTCTGAAAGTTGTTTTCCATGCCTTCAAAACATCTTCTATTTCTCTCAATCCAAACAGTTCACCACATAGCAGCTAGTGCAGTGTTCCATTTTGATTGTCTTATTGACTTACTAACAGGTAAGATTTCACAATACTTTAACCCAAACTCTTCCTCTTCAGAATTCAATGTGTTTCTTCTCAACCCTCATGGAATTTACAATTGGTGGAATGACTGGGACCTAACTATTTTATTAGAAGATGGCAGAAGATGGCCGCAAAGGTCTTTTCCAGAGAGTAAGAGGTGACCGAACCATAAATGATAGTGCTGGAGATCAACATCCTAGCCCTATGGCTTTACGACGGCTTTTCACCAAAATATTTGGCACATCTTTAGAAATGGGATGCTCTAAGCTTCTACCAATTCTATCCAGAAGGAAGATTTGAGAAGAGCTTCACTGTGCTTAACAAAAGGGATAACTGAATTAAGAGATCTCAAGCCGATCTGTTTGGTAGGAAGTAACTATAAAGAATTTCAAAATCACTCACTGAAAGACTAAAGAGGGTAATAGATGAATTGATTTGAAGGAACATCAAATGAATGCCTTGGTCATCAATTATGCAAGGAGAACCAGGAAGTCTAAGAAAACTTGACATAGTGAAGGACTGAAGCTCAAAGATTGTGCTAACTGGAACCTCCTCCTGATTACTAAAATGATAGGATCTGATCAAAGATGGTTTCACAGATAATACATTTGATCTATAGGGTAAGACTGCCAGTGCTGGTTAATGGCACACCAGTAGGTTTTTCTTGCCTCCGCTCACCAAGACTTGGACAAAATAGCAAGAAATCACCAGGCATGTTTTACCTAATTTGGGATTTAAACCCTAGTCTCCCATGGCTCATTCCAATTTCAATCGCTAGACTACACCCTTGGGTGCTCTACCTTGAGACACTTCTAGGTCCATCATAACCATAAAATATTTGCATTGAATGAATTCAAGAAAACCAGTCGTTATACCTTAGGATAAAGAACTGATGCAAGTGTAACATATGATAAGCTAGTTTGAATACATCACTATGCAACCCAGTATAGTAAAGAAATTAAAGACTTCACAAAGATAAATATCTTTTAGCAAGTTACAAAGAGGAAAAGGCAGGTGTATCCATTACTCACCTTTCTTCAAACCGGGGGACACATCCTCTCCTCTAAATACAAGAGGAACCTCAACCTTTAATAAAGCACTTGATGGAGCTCTTATAAAGGTAACATTAAGAGGCTTATCTGAACCTGCTTCCAAATGAACCTGAACATTGAAATAGATAAATCAGCACAATGCACTACTAAAAGCCATCTAAAGCTCTCTTTGGCTCCAACAGCTTCATAATTCAACGAAAGGTCTTCCTTTTGAACCGAGTTAAGCAGTTAAAGGTCTTTCTTCTGAGCTAAATTAAGCAGTTCCCCGAGTTTCAACCCTGACACCACATAAAGAGGCTGGTCAATATATCTCACCATAGCAACGACTTTTTCCATCATTCTGGTTTAGAATGTCACAGAACTTGTGAAAAGAACAGTCCATCAATAATCATCAAACCTAAATGTGAATATTATACTTCCACATAGGAAGTTTTGCAGGCTTTTTCATGAGAACTTTGTTGCCTCCACAGTTGTGGCTGCATACTTTATGGGATATCACAACCAGTGTTTGCCAACAGCACTATGAGAGCAAATATCAACTCCTATTTTTAACCATCTAATCCACCAAATCTTTTTTAGAACCTAGCTTTGTTTCAAGCATATATCAATTATCAACTCAAGAAGCTCCACCTTTTTCCCTTTTGAGTGTGTGAAACTATGTTCAAATCCAAGGGTGTGGCCAAGTGGTAATTGAAGTGAGTGAAAATCCCAGGAAACTAGGTTCAAATCCCATCAGCAACAAAACAAAACACAATGTGATTCTTCGCATCTGCCTATACCTTGGTCGTCAAGAGTTTCTAGGTAACTGTGCTAGTGACAGGTAGCAGTTACTCAATGTAACTCGTGAAATGTCAATTTGCGCGCAGTCTGACTCAGTTTCTATCATTATCAGAAAGAAATGTGTGAATCCATAACCATTGCCCTAAAACTAGTGCAGTATAACAGTGCAGCCAGCTTCAAAGCTAACCTTATCAAAATCAGAAGTATTATTGACTAGTCCAAAGGTTAAGAGGACTGATAAGCAATAACAAGAGAATATATTGGTCAGAAGGAAAATTTAGATGAATCCTTTCCTGGAGTTGGAAAAACATGTTCTTCCTGACCCAAATCTATTTTCTACTCATTTCAAATACAAAACAAAGAGAGCCAAATCCTTTGGCAGGCTACAAATTTGTTCCTATTTATATTAAAAATGTCCCAAGTCATAAGCTTGTCCAGCAATATGGAAGCATTAATATCCACACCTATACTTAAGAATCTAAAAGAAATAAGCTTTCAAGAAACTGCTTACTCTTATAAGTAACGTGGCAATTGGGCGGGTTCTGTTTGATTTTTCCACACCTACTTATAAGCATAAATGAATTGAAAGCCAGTATCCATCTTCAAATCAATTCAAAGTAACCAAATCTAACAGACAGAGGCAAATACCTTTCTGGGCAGAACTCGAACCTTCTCAATAACGTCTTGAGATTCAATGTCAGGATGAACCTCAAGATCAAACAACCTGGACAAGAAATGAGACCGACCAAGATGGTTAACAAGCTTCCTTATCTGATTAGCCTGAACAGATATGAGCCTTTTGTTACCACCATGTTGTCCATCCTCTTGTTCAAACACTATGCTGGGTACCCTCCCAGCTTTCCTCTCTTTGGCAGCGATGTTCTTGCCGGAAGTGACACGAACAACAGCATGAATAGTTTCTGCGTATTTCGGGTCGGGTTTAGGGAAATCATCATCTACGTCTGGAACAACGGCAACGGCGGCGGCGGCGGAGTTGCTCAAGAAACGGAAATGGTGGAGGGATTTGGTCAGCACAATGCGTCGGATCAACATTTTTGTATGTGATTGAGTGAGGCTGAGGGGCTTAACGAGGGTTTTGAGTTCGACTCACTTTTGGCACACAATTTACATCTTAAAATTTTGATTTAATTGAATTAATTATTAAGGTTTTTAAAATAAAATTTGATGACCTTTATATAAATTTATTACAATCATATCGAATAATTAACTAAAAACATATTGAATTGTATCAAATAATACAGGTATAAAATATATTTTATATTTTAAGTTTAAAAATACCAAAAAAGAAAATTGCTTTAGACCCATCAGGTATTACAACAACATCAGATAACAAGCTACATATTAATAAATATTTTCTCTTTTATGATTTAAATTTTATTTTTTTTACTGATACTTAACTTAAGGAAACTTTAAAGGCTCGTTTAGACATGTGATATGAAATCATATTTGATTTGAAGTTGGACTTTTGTTTCAACTTGCAATTTGGATTTCTTAAGTCATATTTTTTCTCATAAACATGAAAACCCCACAGGTTATGAAAACTATCAAAATTTCCCCAATTCTTATATAATCTTACCAAATGAACAAATCCTAGTTCATAAACAAGCTATTGAAATATCCTAAGACGCCGTATTGATAAATCACATATCTCCATGTTTCTTTTATAAATAAATATTTGTGACTACAATCTTTCACACACATAATTTTATAAAAATTCACTAGTCAACAATAGTAGTAGTTAGTTATTGTTTAATATGATCCTTTCACATGGTATATACAATCTCTTCACACCGAGCATGAGTCTTTTCTTGACAAAATTAAAATGATTAGTCTTTTCTACAAAATATAAATTTATAGATCAAGTTTTACGTTTGAAAAAAAGAAGTTGAAATCATGATTTGCAATCATGGATCATGCTTCTTAGGATTTGTAATCATGATCACAAATCGCATGTTTCAAACGTTGATTTGAAATAATGATTCATAACGCACGTCCGAGCACAAACTTAGTTATTGACTTTCATCTTGATTGATTTCTTCTTGAACTTGCGATCTAAATTATATTTTTTTGTTTTATCTTAATATTATTTTACCCTTCCGTAAAATGATGGAATGAATCTCTTTTCTTGTCTTATTGGTACCTAATATTTTAAATAATAAAAATGTCTAAAGAAATTTAGTCAAAGTCATACATAGTAGCACGTTCTAACTTTTACATTTTAAAAAAAAAAAAAATTAAAAATTAACTGACTCGTTTAGACAATTAAGAGAAATCGAGATGATGAACAATTTCAAAAAGTCTAATTTTGATTATATAAAACAAAATAATTAAAAATTTGATATGATATAAAAAGTTTACAAGAAATGTACCATTGACACCCCTAATTTACACAGCTGAGAAAACGTAGGAAAATTGGGAAAATTTCCTCTCTATTTTTCTGATTCTATTTTCTTTTGATTGATTCACATCAAAATGAGTAGTGGGATTAAATAATAATATCTCCATTTTAAATTATATGTCTCATTTTAAAAAATAATTATCTTGTTGTAAAACTTAAGAACAAAATAGCAATATGAAGATGAAAACAAGAAGAATATAAGACAAGAGGAACAATATAAGATAATTTTCTTTCGTTCAAGTGTTTCCCAAATCTTCAAGTGTGTACAATATGAATCCTTATGCCTCTATTTATAGTGTAACATAGAGGCATACAAAAGGTTAGTCATAAACATGACATTAAGCATGAATATAATGGAGGAGGTTATGGAGGTGAAAGGTTACTAGAATAATGGTCATAAAGGTGGAGGTTATCTTCATAATGGAGGAAAGTAATGTAGATAATTGGTGAGAGTAACTTCTTGATGTAGTGGACATCCACACTCCAACATTTTATAACACTCCCCCTTGGATGTCCATAAATAATATGCCTCGTTAAAACCTTACTAGGAAAAACCCTATGGGAAAAAATCCTAGTGAAGGAAAAAGAGTACATATATCTTTTAATACGCATTATTTGTTGCCTCATTAAAAACCTTGCCAGGAAAACCCAGTGAGACAAAACCTCGGTCAAGGAAAAAAGAGTGTAACCCGTACTATACTCCTCCTGATTAAAACACCACTTAATTTCTTGTGATGATTTCATCTAATCTTTTGTACCAGTTTCTCAGATGTTGATTGACAGTGTCTTTGTGATCAAATCACATTCATGAAGATGTTGCATTCTTGAACTCATCATGATATATCATTTTATGATTTCATCGATATGATGAGGCTTTGAGCTTAACCAAATACATTCTTAAAAATTACTTTATTTGTGACCTCGTTATTGTATGTAAACTGCTCATTCAACTTGTTCATAGCAACAATCATGTTGTCGACACTTTCATTTGCAATTGATTGTCTTGTAGAATAACTTGATATAACTTCAGTGTGATACAACTTACTCCCGTCTATGATATAATTTCTTGAATATGATAAGTCATAATTCCAACCACCATAGATCAATATTATTTTTGCATGATTTGAAGAAGTGGTTGCTAGTGTTTGATTCTTTGAATGCCAAGATATTGTTGTGCCTCCACATGTAAACAAATAGTCGATTTGCGATCGAACTTTATGCAGATCAAATACATATTATGCATCTACATAATCAGATAATTTCTGACACAGAGGTTGATCATTTCAATTTTATTGAATCTCGTCTTTTCTTCTCAAAGAAAATCACACATCTTCTATGTGTTGAATCACTTGCTTTGTTAGTTTCTTGGCATGACTTGAATGATAATATGACAATTCCTTCACATAACTTTCGTTATGTAGATCAAATAATCTTCAGACATTTGCATAACCAACAATCTATAAGTGCACCAATTGCACTAATACATGATATTTTCTAATCATTTTCATGATATCGAAAAGATTTTTTGTCGTTGTTAAGCAATCTCAAGACTACTGGGTACTCAATGGAATTGCTTTAAGACCTTTTAAATCCTTAAAGAATTTTCATATAACTTTCGTCGTCTAGTTAGACATCATAATCATTCATTATACATATTCAAGTGTTTCATATATTGCCAGAATGAAACAAGTCTCATTGCACCATCACTAGAGAATATATCTCCATTTAATAATGTCATGATTTTTGCGAAAAATCCTTTATGCCCCGAGGCACAAATCATACTTTATATCTTATGATTATACTTTCGCACAATGATTCATTTGTACCCTCACTGACATTATATTTTGATCTATGAACTGTAAGTTCAAAAAGCATACTTGAATAGTGCATTTTATTTGGCCAATCATTTATTTGTTCACACTATATGACAGATTTGAATTCAAGATCCTCGTCACTATTTATAGTATCGAGTGCTACTTTATATCATAGATACCGTCGACGGTCATTTTGATAGCGATTCCAATACGACATAGCTTATCGAGATCTCTTCATTTTTCATCATTTTCAGGTATTTGAACCTTTGCCTAGGTTTTATGAAATGTTATGTCATGGTACTCTTTTAAAGCACTTGCCTCATTATCATGATCATTTTGATAATTTGCTCCTCTCTTTCTTCAAGGAGTTTTACGTTTTGGAATCGATTGGTCTATCACGCTTCTGTCGTATCATAGACCCTGTCCTTCAAGGGCCATTTATTGGAGCATTTGCAGCTTAATTAAAATATTGGGTCAGCAAATACATCTGGCAAATTATTTGCAACATTTTGCAAATGAATTATCTCTTGAACTTCGAGTCCATATTTTTTTAACGAGGATATAGATAATTCACCCCACACATAATTTTCAGCTGCTAATCATATCTCCCCCTAATGTTAGGAAATCTAACATTTACCCCCCAACCTCATTTGGGGATCCATCTTTGTGCGTGGTGGAGCAATAAAATCGTATGTGCACACATCAAAAAAAATTTAGATGGAAATTATTTGGCTCCTGACCCTGAACCAATTGTGATGGGAGAACCTTGTTGGCTTGATGCTTACATGTTAAACAAACTCATCTCATACCAAATTTTATTTGAGAGTTTTGTTCTCATAATTAATGGTCTAGCTATAATTGGAGGCATACAATTTCTGCTAAACCACCCAGCATTATCCACATAATTTTAAAGTTTGAAATTGTGTTCTTAATTTAACAATTCAAGCAAACAACCTTACAAAAACCAATTTGTAAGTTGATAACAAACGCACATGTGACCATACCATAAATGCATCTATTAAATCAAAATAGTAAGCGGTCCACATGGCAGGTGAATGAGCCCATATTCACCTTCTTATATGTTCCAAATAATTTCAATGGATACAATTCCAACCTTAGCTAGTATAACGATCATTTTATCATGAGAACAAGCAACACAAAGAGAATTCTTGAAGAATCTTTTATTTCTTCAACATATAGCCACATGAATCCTCAATTTCTTTTGCATCACATTTGAACCGGAATGACCAACCGGTTATGCCAACTGATATTTATTCTAGTAAACTTCTAGTTTACTTTTGCATGTGATTCCATCATCATGTTCATATTTATAAATAACAAACAAGAGGAAAAATGGGTAATCTTATACGTAAACATTTATAACCCACTTCGATTGTAGCAATATGAAGATATTAAATCTTCCCATAATTTATAGTCTCAATGTAAAATAATTTTTTTTTTCAATTCCTCCAAAACTTAAAAAGATTCTTTTGAGACTTACTACAACCCCAATATTATGAACAATTTCATTTCTTTGAATAATAACAAATTAGCCCTTTCCGAGCTCTCAGTTAATTTTGTGTACTACCACAAATTTCACAACACCATTTGTATGGTGACCATCTCCTTCAAAGAGAAAATTATTCTTATTGTCATGGCTAAAATTATTACATGCAAGACTTATTTCTTGACAATCAATGACAAATTTGTGTTGCCACACAACAATATTTATTTTGGTCATGGCCACAACCTCTATAGGAAATAAGTATTTCTTTCTTTTGTCCTTCAATAGTTAATAATAAAACATACCACAATATTTGTGTGGTACTCAAAATAAATGACCAAATGACCATTTATGTCGAAATATTTCTTTTCAATCTCTCAAACCTCCAGTAGAAGTGAGATGTGACATTTATTCAACTATGCATGAATATGTCCTTATCCATATGAACACAAGTCACATTCTCTTCAAGAATTGAACCATAACCATTTGTACATGCTCCATAAGTCTTATGAGAAATTCATTGTCAAACTTTGACATTATCAACTTTATGTGACCCACCTTAACATCACTTTAAAAGGTCAAATGTACTAAATGAATGTACTACCACTTTATATTCCTTTATTTTGATGGAGGATTTACAAAACTTTTCAAATTGGATTGCACCAACAACAATGTGCCCAATAACCTTTCATATCACTTTGATGATAAAAAATTACCTTCACATTTGAAGGACCTTCTTAAGAACCCATAATGTTCTTCCTTTTAATTACCACAATGATGCCCATTAACATTTTACCACATTAATATTCATATATTCAACCACTTGTCATTTTTCAGACATATTATGCCATGCTACCACATTCACATAAGAGAATGGAGCAAATCAATTGGGCAGATTTCATGACTTTTAGTTCAAAGTATATTATTTTGCCTTAATCATCATCATATCATCACTATGGCGCACTAGGACTTAAACCCAACGTCTTATCTATATAAAGAAGCCTTAGCCCATAAATCAATGGGACTTGAACCCAACATATTATTATCATGATGCACCGAGACTTTAACTCGATGTCTTACCCACTTGGTGCGGTGAAACTTGAATTCACCGTCTTACCCTCAACCAATAACATAATAGGCCACAATATAATAGGGCTCTCCCTCAAGCCTTTTAAAAATATTATCAATTACGGTGACCATGAATTTCTTAATTATGATACATAATTTAAAGGAAATCATGATTATATTCAACTGATGAGAACATGTGTTAATCAAGAGAAAACATAGATATCAAAATCATTTTTTTTTAGATGGTAAAAAAACTAATGATGCATAATCAAAAGTGAAATATAAAATAGATTCTATAGTAATTTACCTTGTTTTAGAGAGAAAAATAAGCAAAATTACTTTTTCCTTCTTTATATTTACTTTGCTTCAATCCTTCAATAGTAGAACAATCGTGCTGATAATGTGTTGTAAAACTTAAGAACAAAATAGCAATATGAAGATGAAAACAAGAAGAATATAAGATAAGAGGAACAATATAAGATAACTTTCTTTCTTTCAAGTGTTCAAGTGTTTCCCAAATAACATAGAGGCATACAAAAGGTTATAAGATAACTTATGCCTCTATTTATAGTGTAACATAGAGGCATACAAAAGGTTAGTCATAAACATGACATTAAGCATGAATATAATGGAGGAGGTTATGGAGGTGAAAGGTTACAAGAATAATGGTCATAAAGGTGGAGGTTATCTTCATAATGGAGGAAAGTATTGTAGATAATTGGTGAGAGTAACTTCTTGGTGTAGTGGACATCCACACTCCAACATTTTATAACATATCTCAAATTATTTACATTTTTCGTCCTATATTAGTTGTTCACATTATTAAACAATTGTCTAAAATTAGTAGTCAATTTGCAGAATCAAGATAGAATTAATAAAGATTATTCATTTTACTCTTACAATTAATTCTTTTTAAAAGTGTAAAAACAAGTTTGTAAAGTTTCAGAAAAGCTTCTTAAAGGGTAAATTAGCAAAACTACTCTTCTTGTTTGTGATTTTCTAATGGGCGTGTAGAGGAAAAAGTGGATAATTAATATAGGAAAGAGAAGTATCATTTTAGAAGTTCAAAAACCCTACCATTAACTACTTCATTTATGAATTTCATATTACACCCTCCATTTCAAATTAATTGAATTGTTAAGATGTTTCACACCCTTTAAGAAAAGAAGATTAAGACATAAATTAGGCATTACTTTCCATTTTTACCCTTATTAATTATTGTCAAATTTATGATTAAAATAACTAAATATTAATTATAATAACTAATTCCAATACTAACTAATGAAGGGTAAAATTGGAAGAATATTCTAAAAGTAATCTTGAAGATTGAACAATTAAGTTAATTTGAAAAATGAAAAATGTCTCAACAATTCAATTAATTTGAAATGGAGGGAGTAATAGAAATACATGTCCTACCGAGACAGAATATTTCATTTTAGCCTTAATAGCTACTTCCTTTGTCCAACAATATTTATTCACTATTGACTTTGCACACTTCTTAAGAAACTATAAATAGAAGGGTAATTTTACTATATCACCCTTTGAAAATAATAAATGCAATGTCTTGAAAAATGTAATAGGGAAATGACTATAATTAATGATAAGGGTAAATAAGGAACTAAATGTAAAATTATTCATTGATTTCATAAAGTAGACAAGTATTGTTGGACATCCCAAAATAGTATAGTTGACAACTATTGTTGAATGGAGGGAATATTGTTCCTAAAGATTATAAACATCTTAATTTGAGTGATATTATCATTGTTCAAATATCAATGAAAGGTAAAACAGTTCAAAAACACTCATTTGAAATTAAATTTGTACTATATTTAATCAAAGATATAAATTTAATCACTAACTTAATTTTAAAATTCTCTCTTTCTGATTAGTGTAAGAATTAAGGATTTACGTGGAACCAAATCTTACCGAACAAATTATTAATTTACTTCTGTAAAATTATAGGTGTCCACGTAAATCCTATAGTGAATAATTATGATAGAGGGAAAAATTAAGATGGTTTTTTTATTTTTCTAAATATTAAAACAAAATCAAACAATTATATATATATATATATATGGTTTAAAATAATGAAATTAAATTGGTCCGATAATTTTCAGTAGCAAGCTACCATGCGTTGAGAATTACAGCATAAACGAAACCTTCATCAGCTGAGAATACTTAATGATTTTATTACACTTTTGTTTTTACCTTCTTTTAATCAGAGTCTTCTGAAAGACATTGCATTTGTAGTATAGTTTTAATGTGATCACAGGTTGTTGATCAACTTTCTTAAATTTTATTATATTTATATATTATGATGCTCATTTTGCATCGATGCCAACAGTTAACTGAAATCAAATTATGAATGGAGTCACAAAAATAACTTTTTCCAAGTTTAATTGTTGCAAAATATGAGTTAGATTTAAGTTAGTTATGCGCCGATGCTTTAACAACTTCGAGCCATTAATGAAAGCAAATTGAGAGAAAATGAATTTCATTGGTTCATGATCCTTGTAAGAAGATATAAAACTATTGAAGCTAAGTCACCTTTAGAAAGTATCTAAAACTAAGATTGACGTTACTCAGTGAGAGTGAATTGCAAGGCACAAAGCAGTGTGAAGAAAATGATAGAAAAGCAGTGTAAATTTCAAATTTTGCATATATGACTGGCAAAATTTTCATTTACAATAATGCTGATACAAAGCGCACAAAATATCTACAAGATCAAACTAAAGCCATCTTAGTTTCCAAGCAAAGCTGTCAGAATTGCCAAAACACCAATCACAATCATGATATTGAGAAAATAGTTCGTTGGGAGAGGCTTATCTGGGGTTCCTCCCAAGCCTTCGTATTCTGCTCGAATCTTTTGTTTCATAGCATCCGAGAGCTCCCTCTGCAATTCAAATAGGCAAGACTCGTTGAGTTTATTTCTCTCCTTTCATTAGACTACCAATTTTATGTTTGAGTGCAAAATTTTGGTAATAGCTTGATCTTGGATTTTATTAAAAGAAACAGCAGAACTAAAGATGATAAGTTGCATTTAATCCTGCAGCAACCAGAAGAATAAAACTTAACATGTCTATATCTCCCCAGGAATCAAAATGCAAGTGTAAAACTTTTGACTAATTAACAGAAGGAAAAGATAATAAACAATTTAAATTTTACCTTTCCAGTTGAGTATTTTGCTGCCACAAACTTTTCTGGCTGACCTTGTGTAGGATTACTGTCTATTGAGAAACCCTGTCCAAGAAATTCAATACATATTATTGTCTCTGTCTCCATAAATTTGCTCAAATTAGTCAAAGAGTAGCACAATCATTGCTGTATTATACAGTTGAAGACAAACTAATCTGTTATTTGAAACAGGAGTAAGATAGTAGAGCCTTGGTCCCTTGTTACTGTGGAGGCCGGAGAGAAAAAGACTATTTGAGGGAGGTGGAGTGAAAGAAAACCATATTTATCATGCAATTGATTAACAACAAGCTAAAGCTCACGGTGCATATCGGAATTTTGTGGATTGGGTGAATGTACACAGGAAAAAAATGAGTTTTACATGGAAATAAAAGTATCTTAAGTGATTACAGAATCAAAAGTTGCCTTACTTTACAGTCAAATGAATGAATATTCTGGAAGAGTATTAGAGTTGCTTTGACTATCTTAACTATCTAGGCAATAATCTCTGATGAGTATAAATGCTTGAAAATCGAACTAGAGTACAAGTGCAAGCGCTGAAGGTACTCATGCAAGCCAGACAGAAATGAGTTGATTTCAGTTACATACAATCAGGTAATTGTAACATAAGATTTGTTAAGTTTCAGGGCATTTCATAGGTTTCTCCAACCAAGTTCATATTTCGAGAAGAAATTAAAACTCTTGGATGTCAAGCATGCTATAATCAAGCAGCATTTTGACTCAACTTTAAGAATTTACTAAAATATATCTGCGAGAGTTACTTAGCCGTATTTCAGAGCTCAAAACCTAGATTTTAATGTTTCAAATGGTTTGTCAATTGAACACCCCTACACATACATGTGGTACAATTACTGAAGGTGTAGAATATTAGCAGAAGGCTAGCAGCTAGGTGCTGCACAATCATCAAAACGATCCCTCTGAAAATCGGTGCCTTCAAAAATCTGTCTAAGAAGTTTTAGACAAAGTTAGGTGCTCCAACTTAAGCATCAGGTGCTGTTTGGCGTTTTGAAATTTCTAAGTTGCTGTTCCATTACTTATGCAAGGAGAAATCAAGCAGGGCTAACATTGTTTTTTTTTTGGTTAGGAAATGAAGTGCAAAGAAAGGAATCTTGAACAGAAGTATGCTTTAACAAAGTTTTTCTTTTCTCTTTCTTCTTGGTACTTTAGGTATAATTACTGAAATCTACTTGTTTTTTGAGTTTTAATATGATGGGAACTTTAGATTGAACTTGGAAAAAGGAATAGGTCTGACTAGGAGTGAATACCCTAAGTCCAAAGCGCTTATATATAAATTGAATTGTGAAGGAGCATACCAAGTCTGCCGTATGCAATCACAAACAGGGCGTGTTACAATGGATTCTCTTCATCAGTATTAGGAGATATCTGGTCCTAGGACTTTACACTACGAGCAAATCCCATAGTATTTATGTCTGTCGTTAGCTTGATCCTTGGAAAGTTTTAGTCAAAGCTAGATTATTGGCTAAACAAATCAAAGTAGTTCCAATCTTGGTATTTAACAAGTGATTGGTGCAAATTCTCTGTGGGATAGTAATTATATTCATTCTATATAACTAGTCAGGATGCTATACTTAAATGTTGTGCTGGAGAGCAAAAATAGACAGGTAGAAGGAGCTTATAGCAACACAAGGACGTCAATATTTAGATTTCACACAAATAGTAATCAACTAAAAAAATGGTGAAAATTGTTCATCCAGCTACTTCATGAAAAATTTAGATGAGTGTGCAACAAGACTCCGTTAGAAACTCACTTACAGCTCATATAGAAATAGAGATACAAGAAGTATAATCTATTAACAGAAGAAAAATATTTCTGCTGACAAACCTCAGGAGGATCAAATTTAGCACCAAGGTTGCTCAATTTGGCATGGGCTTCCGCGTAATCTTTGAAAAATACATCTTGATTTACAGCATACTTCTCTGCATATTCCTGCAAGCATGTAAGTTGTCAGAGAAGCAAAATTAGTTTGTATTGACAGAATTCATGAAGTCGTGCTTTCTTTTCCACCTTAAATGAAGAATCTTCAAAAAGAACCGCATCTGTAGGCAAAACTAGCAGATCTTCATCTCTTTGTTCTTTAATGTCCTAACATCAATTCAAATTAAGAATAATAAGCAACAATTCATCTGGTTTCAACAGACTTCAGTTCCTATGAATCTTATCAATTTTCATCATATGGCACCTTAAAGTAGGAATTGTCAAATTTCAACCACTGCACAGTCCATGATTGTCCTCCAGGGTTTCCTGGTCCATCTTTCTGCAATGCAGACAAATCAGCTTAAAAAGTCAGATTTGTTAATATGCAAGAAACATAAGTAGATCATCGCACAGAGGCTAGCAGCAGAATCTTGTTTTTATTATGATTTGTAAAGAAACAAAAGCACCATGGTACAGACCGTAGAGGAAAATCAAGACATGAGAAACTAATATTAATTGACTGAACAATAGAGATGTGAATTGGAAAAGACTAACCTTATGTATTAGAAAATATAGGAAATTAGGTTCCAATCACACAGCCCTCAGTAGATCCTATTTCCATACGAAGGGCTAAGTGAGAATATTATTCAAACTAATTTGAGGAAAAAGTGTTCTGATAATAAAGTCCAAACGTTTCATTTAATTTTAAGAGGAAGGGTGTAGAATAATGATTCATAGACAACTAACACCATAATTATGTCTATCTCTGACACACGTAAATACAAATATGCTTTTTTTTGTTTTGAGAATGGTATAATACAAAGAAGCATTTTGAGTTCTGCAGCATGCTTTTTAATGGACATGATCGTCAATTGGTCAGTCTTCTTTCTAGATTGACATTATAGCTGGAAAAAATTAAGTCGGAATGGAAACTTGCAAAAGCGCCTCAAAAGTACAAAAATTTACAATTAATGATAATATCAAGTAGTGTGGAAATGGATACCGTGTATTTCGTTTCTGGCTTGCCCCAACCACTACGCTCTGGTCTGGATCTCCCCAAAGTGTGTGCCCCAGAAAGTGCAACAATTTCCTAGAAAGCAAAAACTCACTAGTGAGAAGCGTACATCGGGCAAGGAAGTTGAGATCATTGATGAGATAATTAGAGAACAACTTTGACAAATGTTACCTTATCGTTTAGTCCCATTCTATAGAAGACATCTCGCAAATGAGAAGAAGGGGAAGGGGGACCAGCATCTAATCAACAAGATTAAGTTAGTTATATATATTCAAGCAAATGGAAGATAATTCTGCAATAGGAGACTGTTAGACAAAATGCAGAGGGTTAGACTCTTCAAATATGAAGGATTAGAAAAAGGAAGTCATGGTAGACCATTTAAGACATACAACATACTGCAAATGGGTTATACAGGGATCTGCTTCTATCACAAAGCTGAATAATCAGACCAAAGCAATTTGGAACATCGTATAGGCCTTTATTTCGGTATAAAAAGAAGATGGTTAGGTAAATGGTTATATAAGATACTAAAGAAAAACAACATGATAAAAAACAAAGCTGCCTGTTTGACACGAGAAATAGAAGAGGATCGACACCAAGTGGAATCTAGTTTTTAAGTAAAAAATGTCTAAATGCCTATATTTAACAATTGCAAAATGAAAAGTGTAACTTCTTTTCAACGGACAGAATAATATCCCAATGTTACAGACTACGTTATTCCCTAAGAGAAGAGTACCAGTTTTAGATGGACAACTAGATGTTATTGTTCAGAGATGGAACTTGAGTCTAACTCAACCAAAAAACTAGCTCATGAGGTGAGGGTTGCCCAAGACGATATAAGGAGATCCCCATACTAATGTGGGACTCTAACCATCTCTGCTCCCCTTCCGTTTGAACATGTGGAGCTTAGACAATATAACATGGATTTCGACACTGGGTAAACCAAGAATAAGAATGGGTTTGGCTTTGAAACAATGTAAAGAAATAAACCTTAGGCCTAGCTCAATCCTAAAAGCTAGTTCACATGGGGATGACTACCATAAACAATATAAGGAGTCAGGCAACCGCTTTCCACATCCTCAAATTTGTCCCATGGTAGGATTCTAATCCAAAATAACAAGTATTGGATGACATAAAAAATTCTAGGAGTGCAGGATTGGAGGTAGTGCAGCCATATAGTATGATGATTAATGGCATTGTAAATTTAAGTTACATGTATAACTATATGATAAATATTATGTCTTATGAAGTGAATGTGTTGACCTCTATATGGTGTTTAGTAGGTTCTGAAGATCACGAGTCAAACCCAATGTAACCCAATGTATGCCGGCTTATCACACATATTGATGTACTTTTTAAAGAGTACATTTGGACTTGAATTGAAAAAATGTTGGCTAGATAGCTTTGCAATTAGGACCACTTAATTTTGTCTTAAACAAATTTAGCAGGGTTCATCAATTATGCTCGCATCAGCGAGATAATGTGGTCTATCCCGAGGCATAGCAAACACCTAGGTATAGGTCCTTCCATCGATCCTCTTCATCCACCTAGGTGATCTCTATTTTTTTACCATTAAATAACAGATGTACAATCTTCTTTCAATCTCCAGGATTGGATGAACTTCAGATAGAAGAAAAAGTTCTATGCAGTCTCTTACCAAACTTCACACCTAGTGCAAACCAATTGAACTTCACTAACCACCAGGTTTCAAAGAGGATAAGGTAAAGATAGCTTTATATGAAATTGTTGGCTCTGCAGGAGTCCATTAAATACTAAACACTGGGATAAAGTTCCTGACTAAAAACATTGGGATAAAATTCATTCAAGATAATCCTGATTAGTAGTTTCCATGCATGATAAGCTAAGCTGCAGGAAAAAATCATGGTGCACCAAAGAAAAATATAGATGACAGCTACGAATCTCTCACCAGGAAGCCTTCCTTCTTCTGGGCATTCCTCAGGTCCAGAAACATCTACTCTCCCATATTTCATTGGAATTTTTGGGCCTCCAGCCTCCTATAAGTTTGAAAAGCAGAAAAAATAAGTGTGTGAATTAACTTCCAGGCAAACACAAAAGCCAAACGTAGTAACGACCTCAATGGCAGTGGCACTGGCCAACTGAAATAAGTCTGCATATGTCACACCAGCATACTTGTCTTTGATTGGTTGGAGAAGTTTCAGTGCATTTACAAGTCCTGAATTGCAAGCTTGTCAGCCAAAAATAGATAGTAAGCAAGCAAAAATTAACAAAAAATTGAATATTTACCAGCATTTGCTCCATGTTTTAGTTCAACTTCAAATCTTAAGCTCCCATTAGCTCCACCTCTTTGTGGCCATTCCTCGATATTCTTGTTATAAGTTCCAGCATCATGCCAGCCCAAGCGAACCTAAAATAGGTAAGAGGGAAGAGCATATAGGTTCAATCATTTAGTTAAGAAGTGATTTAGAGCATGAAAGAAAAATATTACCAAAATAGGATGACAGAAGGTGGTCTTCAACAGCTCTTTGATGTCCTCTCTTGCACTTTTCAACTGATCAGGATCAGAAGCAGCGCATTTAGGCGAAGCCAATGTACTGAATCTTCCACTAGACGTCGTTCCAATCAACGATCGCTTCTACAAGGTACAAATTGCTTTCAAAACCAGAACATAGAAAAACAAAAATTACTAAAGGAGAAGAGCAACGAACCTGGTAGCGGAAGATGTGGGGAAGGAGAGGGGATGATCGAATGCATTTAAGAGAAGAAGAAGAGGAGGAGAATGAAAGGGCAAGTCTAGCCGTCGTGGAGGCGGAGGTGGCGGAGGGGAGGAGATGAGAGGCGGCTCCGGTGAGGGAAGCCATTGAGTGAGCTTTCTCCTTATGTTTTGGATAGTGAATGCGAGTGTCCAAATAGCAAAGAGAGATAATGTTCGCTAGCAAATTAGCTCCATTAAATGGCTAATGGTGCACCTACAAAAAGTTGAAAGGACAAATTTTCACCTTATTTTTGCTCGGTTGACAACTAAAATAGGAGGTACTGACTGAGTGAGCACCTGGTATGAATCAGTCCAAGCCCAATGTCGATATCTATAGGTTGTCACACAAACAATTATTGAACTGAGAAATAGAATTAGCAGACCTTCACAAAGATTGTGGGATCCAAACCCAATGAACAACTAGTTTAAAAAGATCCTCAGCTAGAAAGAATAGTTTATGTATATTATGATCATGTTTAAGCAAAGTTTGTATCTCTCATCTTGCTTTCTCTCGGTCTAGTTCTTCGTCTCCTTCTTCAACCAATCCAAATATTACTTTCAATATTTCTGCATTTCCGTTTGGGCTTTTACCTTTTGAATCGTTGCATTTACGTTCTAGAGGTCCATATTTAACAAGACTGAATCTCATTTGATGATGTAATCTTCATCCTCATGGTATCTCTTTAGCATGGATACGTGAAAAACTAGATGGACTCCGGACAAGTTGGGCGGCAATGTCAATCTGTAAGTTCCCGGATCCACTCCTTTGAGAGCCTCAAATGGACCGATATACCGAGGGCTAATCTTACCCTTCTTGCCAAACCTCATCACTCCTTTCATTGGTGATACTTTCAACAGAACCTGTTCACAACCTAAAATTTCATGTCCCTAACTTTGCGATTTGCATACTTTTTTTGTCTTCTCTGGACTGCTAACAACTTGGTTTGGATACCTTTTACTGAGCTTCTCTCATCAAGTCAATGCCTAAAGGCTTCACATATCCTACCTATAACTATCCTATGGGCGATCTACGTCCCCTCCCATAAAGTGCTTCGAATGGTGTTATGTCAATACTGGTGTGATAATTGTTCTTATACAAGAATTCACGCAATGGTAAGAATTCATCCCAATGGCCCACAAAATCAAAATCTGTTACGATCCAAAAATAGACATGATGGCATCGTCATATCCCACCAAGACAAGTCAGCCTAAAACCCAACTAATACGATAAATGTGGAAGTAAAACAAGAAAAAGAGACTAACATAATATAATAATGCAGAAAAACAAAGTCAACTTAACTAAATTCCCAAAATCTAGTTGTCACGTGTACAAGCCTCTAAAGTATTACAATTGGTTTGAAAGAAAAATACAAGTCTCAAATGACATTGTTTCTAGAATAGAACAAAATCATAAATAAGGAGCAAGAGGATCTGCTGAGATGACAAACAGCTACCTCACAAATCTACGTAGGAAGCCTCAGACAAGAAGAGAAGAGAGAGTAATCACGAAGATTCGGGCTCGTAACCTACACAAGTATAGAAGCAAGGAATGAGTACCAAACAAACAACACGATACTGAGCAAGAAAACTCCTAAATACAAGTTAAGTAATATAGAACATGGGCACTCCTGCCACTCCAACCGAACCTCCACAACTACAACCTGCATAAAACCAGTCCAACATAATAGTTCACAGTTTACATAGCACATAGCTTAATAACAACATTTCAACAATTACAGATCAACAACTCACGAGATGAAGTTCATCAATCACAAGTTCCATAGAAAAGCACTAACAAGTTCACAAATGATATAGATATACAATGCAATGAAATTCAATGCCAAGTACAGTGATGGATGCCTGACCTAGCGATACACGCCCGTTGTCTCTCAGTGTGGGACCCATGGGGGACATATTTGTGCATGCATCTGTCACAGCGTGCGACACGACCCTCGATAATAGAATCCGTTGTGGCATATGACACGTCCCTCGAATCATAATATTCATTGCGGCGTGCGATACGTCCCTCTAAATGGTACATCCTTTCTAATTTCTTATTCTTCCTCAATTCACATAACACTTGTCTGTAATGACACTCTAGGTCATTTTTGTGTAAATGCCTTCTTCCTGTCGTTTATAGCGTTCCTGTAGCGACCCCAAGTCATATATGACTTGCTGGCACTAACTGTTCGGTTGTGTGATCGTTCGTTTGGATCTTATGCCTGTTTTCTTATTTTGGAGCTTTTGAAATTTGAAAAGTTGATTTCGGTCATCACCTCAGGTAAACGACCTCAGATGGGAATTCTAACGATTCCATCAGCTCCAGAGCGGCCAAATTAGGCTAGAAGCATGGTTGGCCCAAGTCCCGGGGCTTTCGGTGTGATTTTGGGGCCAGTTAGCTCTTTAGCCTTTGGTTAATATTCTTGGGAAACGCACTCGGATGAGAATTCTGTCAATGCGGTTAGTTTCGGAATATTGAGTTTGGTCTAGAATGACCCTTCGAGAACTTTTGAGAGCTTTCGATCAAATTCCGAGGCCCCCAGTAGAATTTGGCTAAATGACGCTTTGGGTGTGGGATCCACTTTTTATCAAAACGACCTCGTATGGAAATTTTGACTGCACCATTGAGTCCGAAATGTCGAATTTAGTGGGGTAGCATATCTGGTTTATTTTCATCGGGTCCTGAACAAATTCCGATGGTCCGTTCGGACACTTTGAAAAAAAAGCAAAATATGGTTGCTGGTGCAGACCTTTAGCGACCAGAATTTACACTTTTAACGACCAGAATTGCAGTTTTTAGCGACTAGTTTCGGGTTTTATAAACCAGAAATTGCAGCTTTCAGCCCTCTTTTTCAAATGGCGATTTCTCCCCCATCCGAGCTCCGATTTGAGTGATTCGAAGTCCTGTATGATCATAGAGATTGTGGCTATGTGGTGGAGTGATTGGATTGTGTTGGTGAACCCTCTTTTAAGGTGAATTTCAGCTAGTAGCTGCTGCCCATCATCTTTTTGTTGATTCATTTATGATTTCTTCTTCATTTTAAAACTTCGATATCTCGAGTTCTAGAGCTCTGTTTTGGGTGATTTGAAGTCTCAGGTGCTCGGAATCTTGTTGTATGTGTGGGTGACTATCCGGAGCATGTTGGAAATTCTCCAATTGGGATGTATCTGCGTTGTACGTGGCTGCCCCAAGTCTCTTTTTGTGATAAGTTTTGCATGTTTGTTTATTGTTGCATGGAGCTGTTCTGAGCCCCGAGAGGTGTCCAGTTTTGGAACACAAGTTTGGGGGAGGATTTGGGACCTTTTCACGGAGTCAATTCCAGAAAATTCAGAGCGGGTCCCACGTTTCTCGATTTTGACTCCGAAATTGGTGTCTCCGATTTTGATGATTTTAGTGTCCAAACGACCGTATTGACGCTGTGACTCTATTTTTGACAGCATGGCAGCAGTCTGAGGCCGTTTGAAAGGGAAAAGCTCCAGCAGAGTGACTTGGAGCACGCGTGGTCGGCCTTGTGGTAGGTTACGACTTCCCTTCTTCCTAGATTGAGATTGAATGCGTAAATGCTTGTTGACTTGTGTGAATCTGGGGTGGGTAGCTAGTATATTTGTTCTTCTTCTCTGATTTCTTCGTTTAGAGTTGATTTTTGGAATGCTTGGGGCTAGTATCATGCTTTAGTATGGGTTGTTGACCTTTGGGTGTTGATGTTTTATTGTGGGTTATCTGTTATTGCATGCATGGGTTCGGGTTATTTCCTTTCGTTACACTGGTTGTTTGTGCTTTTTCGGCCTTAGAATAGATTAGGATAGTATTGCCTTAGTCCCATGCACCTGTTGACTTTGGTATGTATCCGACGTTGATTCGGATGGATTAGGTCCTTATAGACCGGCATAACAGACTTGGGTCTGGTAGTTGAACCTAGTTTGGGTTTTGTATTGTTCGTGATCCTTCTGTCTTCTCTCCTCTTTTCTTTGTGCAGTTGCATTATCGGAGACAAGGTATCTTCCTGGTTTGGGTGCTTCAAGGTTGGTTTATTTGCGTTGTGTTTAGTGGTGGACATCGATCCACAATGTTTGGGAATTTAAGATCCTCTTCGGAGTTGACTGGCCTTACACACTCGACCGGCTGGGACAGGGCCCCCGAAGTGTTAGCTGACCCACTTGACTGGCTTGGGACAGGGCCCCCGGAGTGTTAGTCAGCTAGGCAATTGGATATAAGTTTCTCTTTGGAGTTGGTACGCCTCACGCACTCGTCTAGCTTGGGACTGGGCCCCTGGAGTGTTAGCTGGCTCACTCGTCCAGCTGGGACAGGGCCCCCGGGGTGATAGCCTATTGGGCAGTTGGTTATTAGGTCAACTAGAGGGGTCGTCGTACCCCCCTGTAGCACCCGTCCGGCTAGGACAGGGCCCCCGGAGTGTTAGCAGGCTAGGTGTGTTGATTTGGGTAGTCGGACTTGTGATTAGTCTAGATTTGAGTGGTTGTTCCGGTTCGAAGTTCTATTTTCCTTTGATTCCATAGTTCTAGCTTTTCAGTGTACCTGTCGGGCTTATAGGGGTCCGTTCGGGTCTTTATTTGTTTGTGTTTGTGTGTACCCTCTGGGTCTTATGGGGGCCCGGTCGGGTTTAGTTCCATTATTCTTAGTTTTACTTTCCGTTCATTCTACTCCTGTTCTGTTGACCTCTGTTTGTGTTTGATTCTATCTTGTCTGCCTGTTTTTGCCTTTCTTGCTCTGTCGGCATATGATGCCTACGAGGTACCTGTTGTGTTGGTACTCTTGCTACACTCTGCATCTGTTTTCGTGATGCAGGTCCGAGCACCAGTCATCAGTGTTGAGTTCGAGCTTGCAGCTGTCTGTTCAGGAGATGAGGGTGAGCACATGTCGTTCTGGGTCACCTGTCTCCTTCTGTATTTATATTTTGGCTTATCTTTTGTTTTCGAGATAGTCTGTTTCTGTGGTCCACTTTTGGGACTTGTACTCTTTTTAGTAGTTTTGTACTCGTGACTTCCAGTTTCTGGGAGGTTTCACTTATGTATATAGTTTTGCTTTTCGCTTCCGCTTATCTTGTGTGTTCCTTGTTTGTGCTTCCGCTTAGTCATGGTTTAGATTCCACTCTTAGTCCCATTACTGCTAAGTTCCGGGATTGAGTTTGGCTTGCCTACTGGTGGGTTGGTAGGCGCCATCATGACTCGAGAAATGGGGTCGTGACATTGTCATAGCCATGTCTCATAACCAATGCAAATGCCATGTTCACACAGTTAATGAGGAGATGACCATTTCCGTATCAATACACAATTCAAAACAACACAATCGTGATGCAACATCAACAATAAATCAATGAATCTTTCTGATCATTCCCAAAACATCACACTTCAATATATAATCAAGTTGCTTTTTATTACCCCTTTTTCTTCATTAGGATCATTCAATATGAACAAGTCAATCCATCACTAAGTCTCATTACTCCCCAACACATACCATTAGGAAATACACGATTCTATACACTTAACAAGGGTCGAGAAATCCACTAGCCTCAAATAGTCGAACAATCACTCTGGGACCTGAGTCTTCCCCTTTCGTTGGGCTTCCAAATAAATGCAATCTATTCAAATAAATAATCACAATAAGATTTTGAAAGTTAACAATACTCATATTACTATATGTCTAGCCTAGACCCATAAAAACTCACCCAAATCTATAATCAAGTTCCTAATCTTGATGCCAATTAACATGTCAACTCTCTTATTTTCCAAATTTCAAGCCTAGGGTTAAGTTTCAACTTCTCCAATATCATAAATCTAATGGTATTCATATAATATAATACACTCGATATTTAATTACCTGCAACAATATATCAAAACTTGAAATTATAATATGATAATAACAAAAATAAAAAAAAGAACCGAACACAAGTAGTGACGGAAAACAATTTGCAGAATCCAATGTTCCATTCCACTAATCATTGTCACATAATCACCTCATAAATACTCTATCATTAGGCTATTAATGGACAATCACTGTTTGTAGCTCTCCTCTAACATTTTATATGAAAAAAAGAAAGAAAAGAAACCAATGTTGACATTAATTTGCAACGATTTCAAGTTTACAGTTCATTACCCTAACCCACTGTATCATACCATATTAACTTTCTCTTCTTCCCTTTATTTGTCTTTTACAACCCAATTATTATAGTAATGCTATAATATGACCCTATCCATACTTACAAATAAAAGAACTAGACGTGTTAAGGTCATACCTGAGGTAGAGTGAGTGGCAGCTTTGGTATAATTATGATTAAAAAAATAGTAATAAACCCCATTAAATTCTTATTTATTCTTATACATGGCCAAGTGACATAGGGTATTAATTAAATTTTAGACTTGTCCCATTAACTACCAACTAAAATTAAATATTTAATAAATATCCCTCAATTAAATAATCATAGTTATCGAATAGTTCAAAATTTCTAAATCAACTTCACAGACTGATCAGAAATGGCTCGGAGTAACTATCGGGAGAGGTAACATGGTAATTTTTATGAAAATTTCCTAAATATGACCTTTCGGGTCATTACATTATCCACCACTAAAAATCATGTTCTTCCTCGAACATAAAGAAGGAGAAGGAAGAATAACCGACGTTACCAAAAGCCTGAGTTATGATCATTCCGAGTTGGTGTTCATCTCTCCAAGTGATCTCCTCCTTAAGACCATTCCATCAAGATCAACTACTAAGAACTAAACTTTCGAATCAAAATTTGGCAGATCTATAAATCAAGATCTATTACCAAGCCGCAAACTAATCCATGAACCCAATCTGAACTGAGATCCTCTGAACAAAAATACAACCACCAAAACAATTTTTTCTCACATAACCATAAAAAATCTGACTCAATATCGATTACAACTAGGAGTGAACCTGAACCAACCACCAAGCCCTCATAATGCACAAACCATCACAGCTCTTAGCAAGATTCCATTCTCACAACATAATCCTCCTATGAGTTTAAGCTATAAAAATATGATCTTTAGACATCGGGTACTCATCAAGGCCAGATCAAACTTATCTAACCCAAAGAAGGAAATTATCAAGTAATCACCCAGTGAGGGATACACCCAAACATACAGATCCTCAAACAATACAATCAGAATGGTAGATTAATAGCTTCCATTGAAGGCAACCCTTAAGAATGGCAGGACTAGACCCAATGGTCCCCACATTTAATCGCACATAGCCAGAATGTGACCTCAACGACAAGATGAATATTAAGACTGCCGCATAACTGAAAATATTCATGGGAGCTTTTCTGTAAATTCTCAAAAGCAAAGTAGTACGTGTAGAGCTACTGGAAACCTTCAAATGCCCCAAGGCAACACCAAATATGTCATATTTGAAATGACCAAGTCTACCCAAGCATCCTACCCTACCAAGAGGATATCGCAGGATCAGTACACCCGATCCACCACTGGGGATTCACCCACAGAAGTGAAAATATGCGCAGGCATAGGCAATGAATCATACTCTAAACCATGTCCAGAATGAAGCAGGTGATCACGTAAGAATGTACAGAACCAAGGTTGAATAACACAAGATACTCCTTCCATAGAGCCCATATCAAATATTTCCATTTATCTGACTCCATCTCTTTGATTTTTAGCTACCCAGAATTAACCAGTCTGGTCCCTATTTCAATCGTACACATACTCGATTTATCAAACCCACATACTCCTCATAGTATTCCACTGAAGCCAACACTCTTAATACTAACATAACACCATAACCACACCGGCCATTTACTTTGCTCTCAAACTATCACTAGTATCAAAGTCTTCTTAGCAAACACATTGTCGCCTCTAAAAATTCCAAACTATGGCTCCCTCTCTTTCCATGCAAGCATCCCATGATAGATACGGGTCCCACCCAAACCAAAACCTAATCTTCATAAAAGTTGATGATAAACCCCTAGTAAGTCTATGCCAAACCAGTTCACATCTCATAGTCATATTTGAATTCAAAGGAAAAAATTCTTACAACTTTTAACTCCGAACTAAGGGTCTATATGTGAGGTCTTATTTCTTTATTTTTTTAAAAACTCTTTCCATGAAGCAAATTCTGAATACCTCGAACTCTTCAATACACCAGACACTTGTTATTTTCGCTGACAAACTTACCAATCTTATCCTTTGACCAATAACTCATGTCATTTTACCTTATACTCTAAACCAATATTTTTAAGTGAAACCCTTCCTTAGGTCCTTTAACAATCAAAAGTAACAAATTTTACGATCCAAATCTTGCACAAGTCCTTCAAAATGCTCAATACCCGATGTGATCGATCATTTACTATCTTACCGATCTATACCTTGATTAAACATACTACTATGAACAAAGACTTACAATGAAAAACTTGAATTCGGATTCTAATCGTACCAGTTACCAAACTCGAAACTACAAAAAAACTCATCACCACACTAGAGCCGAACGTCTGTAGGCTTCTTTCTCAAATCTTGTCCAATCGTTTTTAACCTATATGAATAACACGTAACACTATCACCATAACCATAGAAAAATAGATGGAACCACGTGTCTCTGAATCCAATTCTCCACTCTCTGAAGATACATCTTTGACCCTTGCAATCAGAGTAAATATCCTTGTTCTCGCCTCTTTCCGAAGGCTAAACTACATCCCATTAACTTTTTTCCATTTATGGCTCTAGTTCATTTCAATTCTATCCGAGTGGTGTCTCAACACATCCTACAACTTTTCATATGACTACGCTGCTCACTAAATAACAACAAACCACGACTTTAGATACCCACAACTCGTTATTACCATACTGAATCCTTTTAACTGAAAATCCTTATCATATGGTTGCATCCTGGTCATAAACCATCACAAACTCTTATTACCTTCATGCTTAGTAGCCATTTCCATCATCTCGAAGTCTACCTTATCATCGACATGACACCTTAAACCCAGTTACACCAACCAAATCCAAAGGACTAACCCAATTTTATATGCACTTTCTTACTAAAATCCTCAATTGCCTTCACACAAGTATACTCACTAGTTCTTCCTTTACCCATAAGCTTGTCATTCCGATATCAATCAACTCCTTTGAAGCTTATGACAAAATCACCAGTCCTCATTTAGAATCCTAGGAATATACTTTACAATCTATCCACATTAATACCGTACCCAAGATCCACAACTAAAATTTTCCTTATATATAAATAATGCTTAACCCAAGAGTCCGTAGTAACAAACCAGATGGTTTATTAAATATGAATGCAACATCAAACTTTATTACCTAGTAGGTGATACAATTGATGACCCATTAAGTAGTTGGTATTCACACTTGATAATCGATGTATCCATTCCATATTCCACCAGTACCACATCGTAAAAGCCCGTTAGATCCACCACTAGAACACATCATACCCCTCAAGAAGATTGTACTCAAATAGCCCATACATTTCTGCCCATTAAGTAACTACAACACACTACCAAATCCGTCCGGTCTCTCATCCAAAGCGATATGCATTCCTTTGTAGATAAGGTCGATAGCAAGAGTAACACACTCCATAACTCTAACCAAGTAAGAATCGGTAAAATTGTAGTAATCGTATCATAGCCCTTTTTGATATACGCTCAATATATAAAACCATATTAGAGATTCTGACCTCAATTGGCGCAACACCATTCTCATCATTCGCTAAGCAACTTATATATGTTCAGAAAACTTTACTAACTGTATTTTCCAAAGTTACAGTGTTCATTATCTAGCCATCCTTTTAATCATTCCACTTCCAATTGTCGAACCACTCCCGATATTGCCTATACCACACAAGTACTATTCCCTCTGCCAGGGTAACTAACCTAAAAGATAACACATTCATGAAGTCCCCCATACCATCGTTCAACCTCATCATTCAAATATCCTCAAAATGCATCATCGAGCCATCACCTTACTCAACCCTTTCAAATTGTTGAACATTTCGAATCTGATCACGCATCCTTTTCATAAGTCTATCACTTCCATCTCACCAACTGCTTACTTGAGGAATCACGCACGACTCATCACTATAAGTGAGAGAGAATGGAATGAAGCGATAAGAATCAGAACAGACAAAAGAAGCATGATAAAGATTCAAGAAGTGAAGATTTTTTCCAAAAGTCACCATAGCCTCTCAAAGATAAGCAACACACGTCTCTGCGTAAATCCTCAAGACTCTACTAGACTTGGCTTGTGAACACGTGAGACCTATGAACTTGGGCTTTGATACCATTTTTCACAACCCAAAAATAGACATGATAACACTCGTTTTATCCCACCAAGACAAGTCAGTCTAAAACCCAACTAATACGATAAATGTAGAAGTAAAACAAAAAAAAGAGACTAACATCTTCTTATAATACAGAAAAATAAGTCAACTTAACTAAATCCCCAAAACCTAATTGTCACGTGTACTAGCTCTAAATATTACAATTGATTATAAAAAATACAAGTCATGAATGGCATTATTTCTAGAATAAAACAAGATCATAAATATAGAGCAAGATGGTCTGCTGAGATGACAAACAACTACCTCACAAATCTCCATAGAAAGCCTCGGACAAGAAGAGAAGAGAGAGTAATCACGACGATCCGGGCTCGTTACCTACACAAGTGTAGAAGCAAGGGGTGAGTACCAAACAACACGATACTCAACAAGAAAACTCCTAAACACAAGTTAAGTAATATAGAACACGTGTACTCCTGCCACTCCACCGAACCTCTACAACTACAACCTGCATAAAACCAGTCCAACCTAACAGTTCACAATTTACATAGCACATAGCTCAATAACAACATTTCAACAATTACATATCAACAACACACGGGATCAAGTTCGTCAATCACAAGTTCTATAGCACTCATAGGTTCACAAAAGATATAGATATGCAATTCAATGAAATGCATTGCAAAGTATAGTGATGCATGTCTGACCTAGTGATACACACCTGATGTCTCTTAGTGTGGGATCCATGAGGAACATATTTGTCCATGCATCCATCGCGGCATACAACATGACCCTCGATAATAGAATCTGTAATGGCATACGATACATCCCTCGAATCATAATATCCATCACGGCGTGCGACACGTCCCTCAAAATGGTACATCCTCTCTAATTTTTTATTGTTTCTCAATTCACATAACACTTGTCACAACCATGTCTTAGAACTAACGCAAATGTCATGTTCACACAATTAATGAGGAGATGACCATTTCCATAACAATACATAATTCACAACAACACAATCATGATACAACATCAACAATAAATTAATGAATTTTTCCAATCATTCTCAAAACATCACGCATCAATATATAATCAAGTTGCTTTTTATTATCCCTTTTTCCTCATTAGGATCATTCAATATGAACAAGTCAATCCATCACTAAGTCTCATTATTCCCCAACACATACCACAAGGAAATACACGATTCTATACACTTAACAAGGGTTGAGAAATTTACTTACCTCAAATAGTCGAACAAACACTCCGGGACTTGAGTCTTCTCCTTTCGTTGGGCTTTCAAATAAATACAATCTATTCAAATAAATAATCACAATAAGATTTCAAAACTAACAATACCCATATTACTAAATGTCTAGCCTAAACCTATAAAAACTCACCCAAATCTATAATCAAGTTCCTAATCTTGATGCCAATTAACATGTCAACTCTCTTATTTTCCAAATTTCAAGCCTAGGGTTAAGTTCCAACTTCTCCAATATCATAAATCTATTGGTATTCATATAATACAATACACAATATTTAATTACCTACAATAATATAAAAAAACTTGAAATTATAATATGATAATAACAACAATAAAAAAAGAACCGAACACAAGTAGTGACGGAAAATAATTTGCAGAATCCAATTTTCCATTCCACTCATCATTGTCACGTAATCACCTCATAACTACTCTATCATTAGGCTATTAATGGCCAATCACTTTTTATAGCTCTCCACTAACATTTTATATGGAAAAAAAAGAAGAAACTAACGTTGACATTAATTTGCAACAATTTCAAGTTTACAGTTCATTACCCTAACCCACTGTATCATACCAAATTAACTTTCTCTTCTTCCCTTTATTTGTCTTTTACAACCCAATTATTATAATAATGCTATAATATGACCCTACCCATACTTACAAATATAATAACTAAACGTGTTAAGGTCATATCTGAGGCAGAGTGGTCGTGTTTTTGTTATCGTCCAACTATTTTGTGTCAAGCGGCAGCTTTGGTATAATTATGATTAAAAAAATAGTAATAAACCCCATTAAATTCTTATTTATTCTTATACATGGGACAAGTGACATAGGGTATTAATTAAATTTTAGACTTGACCCATTAACTAACAACTAAAATTAAATATTTAACAAATATCCGTCAATTAAATAATCGTAGTGATTGAATAGTTTAAAATTTCCAAATCAACTTCACTGACTGATTAGAAATGGCTGGGGGCAACTACCGGGAGGGGTAGCATGGTAATTTTTATGAAAATTTCCAAAATATGACCTTCCGAGTCATTACAAAATCAATCGCATAGGCTCTCAACATGTGCTCCAGCACCTGAATCGTCCTCTCCGACTGACCATATATTTGAGGATAAAAAGTTGTGCTAAACGTGAGCTGGGTGCCCAACTCTTCGTGTAATTTGTCTTGAACGTAGAAGCAAACTACGTATCTCGGTCTGACATGATGGAAAGAGGCACCCCGTGCAACCTTACTATCTTTTTGACGTAAATCCTAACCAACTTTAGGAGTTGTAATCTACTATGATTGGAATTAAGTGGGTTAATTTAGTCAACCTATCCACAATGATCCAAATTGAATCATACTTTCCCAGGGTCTTAAGAAGATCCTCCACAAAATCCATGTCTATCCTTTTCCACTTTCACTCATGAATGGGCATCCTTTGGAGCAATCCTGCAAGCCTGTGGTGCTCATATTTCATCTGCTAGAAATTTTGACACTTGGACAAAAATACAACTATGTCCCTTTTCATCCAAGGCCACAAATAAAGCTGCCTCAAATCCTAATACATTTTGGTTATGCCTGGATGAATCGAATACTGCGAGCCATGAGTTTCTACCAATATATTCAGAATCAAGTTTTCAACCCGAGGAACACAAAGCACCCTCTAAAACATAGTACCCAACAAGTGTCAAGTGTGTTGTCCGGGCCTCACTAAATACCACTTTGTTCCTAAGCTTGTTCAATTTTTCATCCTTAAATTGCTTGGTCTTGATTTCTTCTAGAAATGTGGGCTTAACTTCAATACTTTCCAACACTTCATCATTTTCTGAAATCTCCAGCTACATAAAATCATATGATGGAGTCTGAATCTCTCTAGCTAAAGGTCGCTTAGACGCCTCCAAACAAGTCAAACTGCACATGCTGACCGTTTTCCAACTCAATGTATTTGCCACCACATAGGCCTTATCCGGATGATACTGGATGTTTATGTCATAATCTTCCAACAATTCGATCGACCTCCTACAACTCATATTTAAATTCTTTTTGTATGAACACATTCCCACCTTCACATATTGGAACTACAACCTTATTTTGATGATGCATCTGATTACTTGCCGGTTCGAAAAGGTGTTCCCTCTTTAAATGACCCAAGTTACCATAGTTAAAGCATCCTCGATCAAGAGATGGCCTGCTGACAGAAGAATGAGATGCTCCTTGGCTACTAGGAGCCGAAGACTACTGAATGACCCATGTAGAAGCTAGCAAGACTGAATAAATAGGACGGGCTGAATACGTTTTCTGACCGGGACCTTTAGAGTAAGAACCAATGAAATTACCCATACTCTTGGGTTTCTTAGCTAGTACCTTAACATGTCTGACCCCCTCTAATTTCTTCACATAATCATTTACCTCACTAAAATTCTTACCTGCAGAAGTCATATGCACAAATAAAACCTGCAGCTCAATGTTTAAACCTTTCACATACAAACAAATTCTCTCTTCCTCTATGCCCAAAAGTTGGGTAGCATAACGAGACAAAGCATGGAACTTAGCCTCATAAGATACAACAGACATGATGCCCTACTCAAGTGTCAGAAACTAGTTCTTCTTTCGATCTTTAAGGGTACGAGGAACATATTTCTCCAGAAACAGGGCGTAAAACTAGGCCCAAGTCAGTTAAGGCAAAATAGATGATCGGCACTCCATATGTGCCCTGCACCACTGCTTAGCATGCCCCGACAACTGAAAAATAACAAACTCCACTCCATGTTATTGCACAATACCTAGCTTATGCAACCTCTCATAATAATTTAGAATAAACTCGAAGCCTTCCTCATTCTTGGTACCATGAAATGATGGAGGCTTCATCTTTAGAAACTTGCTCAACACCTCATACTCGGTCCCGGTCATGACAGGGCCTAGTAACAAATGGAAGAATGCATCAATACCCGAAGCTTCATCCATCCTAGGGACGGTGGTGGCAATGGGATGGGCACCTGGAGCATGAGTAGCCAACATAGTGGGAGTGTTTCCAGTATTCGCTATCCCACTCAGGAAGGCCAACATCTGCTGAACAACCTTAGAAGCCACAGAAGAAAGGCCTACACCCCTAACCTGTGTTACCACATCTAGTTCCACACCCTCCTCATATTGTACCTTAAAATCCTCCTAAACACGATTTTGGGATGGGGGAGTGGTCTCTAGTCTTGGCCCTGTCGGTGCCAGAGCTCCATCCCTGGCGATTATTGCTCTTTCTTTGCCCTGACCCTTTCTTCTACCCCTGCCTCTTTCTCACCCTCGTACTGCCTGTTTCATAGCTGGAGATGGGACCCTTACTCCTTTACGCCTAGTGTCAACCATCTGCTGACAAGGAATAAAGAAAGTTAGATACCAATTTGGATCATCCGATACCAATTGGAATCAAGTCATGGCATAAAGGAAGAAAGAAGAGATAATTTCCTAAAGTCTTGTAGCCTCTGGAAGAAAAGTACGGATGTCTCTGTAACATTCACCAAGACTCTACTAGAACTATTTTGACACGATGAGATCAATAAACCTAGGGCTCTTATACCATCTTTGTCACGACTAAATCCATTATGAGAGGCACCCACACTAAACCCCCAGTGGGAGAACTAATCATCTACTAATGCACAAGCAACTAAACATCTAAAAAGAATAGTTCATCAATTTAAAATCACGAATTCATATCCAAAATATTTACAAGAAACCATAGCGGAATTCACTCATTTAGAATTTGAAAGTTGTGTACGAAAACATTACGTAGTCTAGGATACAACTATGCAACCCCAAAACAAAAGAAGTCTAAGTGCAAAAAATGGATTAGGGGAAAGATGAAACCATAACCGTCCAAAAAAAGAAGCTCACCCTTGGATTCAGAAATCATGGGACTCACAACTGAGGTCGTGTAGCAACTGTTAGAATATGCCTTATATTCAACAAAAGAAGAGCAAGTGCCGTATCAATACACAAAATCAATAGTGTACTGGTAGGATCATTAGTCAGGTCCAATTATACGAAATGTGAAAAGGTAACTGAAACTTAGTAAAACAAGACAACATGCAAATATAGCCACATTCAGTAACATAAACATGATTCTCGGTCCTAATCATGACTTAACAACCACAACAACTATGTCCAACAACAATACAATACACAAACCTGGTTCACTCATGGAACCAACACACAAAAAATAATCAACATGTACCAGGTGTGGTATCCGATCCAACCAATAGATATTTCATATCTGGCGTGGTACCTGAGCCAAACAATAATCTGTACCAGATGTGGTACCCGAGTCAATTGATAATATGTACCAGACATAGTACTTAAAAAAAATTAGAATCACACATCACACAATCACATTCACAATTAATACAATCACACTTGTAAAATCACAAGCAAATAGGACACGTTCATTGCATGAGATTGACAATAAGATATAATTTCAGTTTCAACCCTTTTTAACTCCGTAACCATGTATTGTACAAGTAATACTAGTGGAGCAGTTCACATGCACACATACCGTAAATGGAAAATAATTTAACCATCACCTACCTTGAATCAAGCCTGAAAGCTCTACTGAACCTGAGCCATCCAATTGTTATGAAGTCTAGCATGTTCTTCGTCTATAAATAATAATATAACACAAAATCAACCCAACATGGCCTAAATATTTTTTGGATTATATCCTAATACCAAACGCCAGGTCAATCCCATGATCATTCTACGTAGCCCTGGGTTTTTCCACTGATAATTCACCTAGAACTTCAGATTTTATGGTTATGCTAGTGAATTACATTAATAAGATCATGAATAAACAATCTTTAATCAAAACCCATGGTTTCTACACCCTCCAATTATTGTTGCATCATATTTTTCACCTAAGGTCAAACCAAACCCTCCCTAAATCCTGCAATTATTGATTCTAAGGCACAGGAATCGAAGTAACAAGTTGAAGAAACGAATTACTTATTTTTACAAAGATTCTTGATGAAAATCTGATGAAATGTTCCCTAAGTCACCTCTGTACTTCCCCCAAAATGTTCTTGAGTAAGAATGAGCAATTTTAGGGAATTTACTGCATTATTAGCAACTTACCCCGCCATAGCGGCCCAATTCCTCTATAGCGGTGCCACTGTAGCGGGACCTCCTACTATAGAAAGAATTAACTCTGCCACTGTAGCGGTGTGCACGGGATAGAAACTTGAAAATCCTCCCAAAATTGCCCTTTTTCACAATAGACCTTCAAATCTTGACATTCCTACCCAACCTCTTCACGCCAAGTTTGATATCGAGAGTTCTACTCACCCATAATTCAATTTCAAAAAGTCCTACAAACTCCTTAACTTCTTAGTAACAAGGAAAACAAATTCTACTTAGACGTTTCACCCAATACTTTCCCCTGGATTTCCCTAGACCTCACCTCGCAGAGATTTTGTCTGAGTCTTGCCTAGCCTGAAATTTTTAACTTTTCAAACAGAAAGTTCTCTCACTCAATTTCTTTTATGAATTGATCACTTATAATGATAGGAAGGGTTGTTACACTATTCCTCCTTAATAGCAAGACCACTCTAAGATAAATTCATACATGTCATCAATTCAATCTTTGAAGGCTACTTTCCCTCTCGAATAGCAAGGTTATCACTACAAGATCAAACATAAATAATTTCAATCATGAAACTTTAGCTGAATCATTATTCAGGTCATAATTAGTTGAATCATTTTTAATTATCTTCTCATTAACAGAGGTAAATCAGATAACTTTTAGTTTAGAAACCATGTTTAAATTCATTAAATCATGTTCTAAATCAATAGCTAGTTCGTTAAGCAAAAAATTATATCAAAAGTCATTGCCTTAAATGCAATTCAATAAATCCCATTTATAAGAAAAATATGTTTTCATACATATATCATAATATAAAATAAAATATGAATACTCGATGTGAGCTTGTCCCACACACGCATAAAGTCCTATTCAAACGTTTTTGTAGTCAAAAGTATATTAAATAGAGACATACCTTAATTTCCACTAATAACACTCTAAATGTGTCAACAACGCTCAATGATGACTCTACAATCAGTTTTGATAATAACGTTTAGAACTTTGATCACATTCCATAAATTCTCATCCTTTTAAAAAACTAGATTTATTGAGAAAAATCAATATTTACCATGAATTTAAGAATTACTTATTGTTAATAACGCCTTCCAGAAAGCTACACAAATTCTAATTAATCCTCTAATCATATGTCACGACCCAAATTACAAAATCATATGGACACCTATCCTATTGTTAAGTAGATAGTTATACCCTTACCATCCAACAAAAAATATGCGAGGAATATCAGTTGCATATCCCTTAATAAATACATATATATTTTTGATGTCAAAATTTATAAAATTCATAACATTAATAAGTAAAATAATCAAACTAAATAATTCTCAATACCCAGTCTAGACATGTAAAAGAGCTCATAAATAGAATATGATAAGAAAAGGCACAACTTTCACTATAAAGAGATACATAAAAGTTGAGGATGATTACTCGCTGCTTCACATAATAAACTGCTAGTTAACTGCAACACATCTACACCCTAATCAGGATATAGCAAGAATAGTATCAGTACACCATACATACTAGTAAGCATCTTTAGTCGGTCAGGGTTAAATCTCACCACATATCATTGATATAACAAGTTCAACATGTAGGACCTACACCACCCCAATCACCTTTATTCACCAAACTTAATATTCTAAACCACAAGATCTTTAATTTACGAGATAAACATAGTTAGTGATTAGCCCCATCAACTATCTTACCAAGCATGCAACATATAACAATAACTCACAAATCAACAAGTATAATCAGCTCAAAATAGATCACATCAGGTAATAGGTCACACAACCATCAAGAATCTCAACGTAACAAAAGAACTCAAAAATTTCAATAACAACTCACATATCAACACTAGGTATACACACACGTTAAAGGTCTTATTTATGTTTAATATCTATGACTTGCAGGGGATTAACTTCGTCTATGTACCATATAACGTGGTATCCGTTTCTCCGAATATATGTAACGCTCATCCGAAAGCTCACCACAACTCTGAGCCACTCATTACATTGTAAGGACCATGTTACCCTTATCACTCTCACACATAAAACTCAGTATACAATAATTGTAAGTATACTTGCAATACAAGAAATTTAATGATTTCATCAAGTGATAACACATGCAATCTTAAGCATCAAAATCATATCATCAAATTCAATCATCTTTAAAGACCAATCAATAAGCATTCAACTTAAGAGTATAAATGAATCTAAGTCAAGTCTAACTCCAATTAAACATGAGAAAATTTATCCCTTATCGTGATCACCAACTTAGCAATAACTGAGTAGTAATATTACTCCCTCATGAAAATACTATGGCAACTTTATCTTTGTTAATGGTAATTAATCCTATTTTCTAAGTTATGAGTTCATGAAATTCCTCTAACGTTACTCATCTCCACATCTACACCATACAATTCATCACATAAATCATAACAACATGAAATATAATAATATATCAACACACAATTAGACCTTTTTTTAGTTATATTTCATATTTTATTCATCCAACAACCATGTATGCATGCCTAATTATGATTCTCTCATCAAATCTTATGTACATTTTTTAACCAATATCTACTACTCACAAATCATAGCCTACTTAGACGCCAAGATAATGTTATGGAGCATATAGATCTTCATCCCTTGATTTCGTCCTCGCAAAATTAAAGAAGAATTTTGCAACGACAAGGTTTTATAGATGCGTTTCTTAAGAGTCTTGCCTTTTTGTTGTTGGGGTTTTTCTCTTAAGAATAACTCCAGGACAGTTTTAGGCGGAGCCAATCCTTTTAGAACTTGGGTTAAGAAGAAAAGGGGTCTTATTCATTGGGGCCACTGCCAGACTGCTATAGCGGTCCTAAGAAGTTCCCCTCCTATTTTTGCTGCATAAAAGAAAATCTTTATTCGCCAAGGTGGGTGGATCTCAACTTAACTCGGCTAGATATACTAAATTTCAAACTTGGACATTTTGTGATGGGTATTTTTAATAATGACATTATGAATCATTATATCATAATAATAAATCAAGGGACTTACCACGAGAAGATTTTCAAAAAAATTTCCTTTATATGTTAATCCTCATTAATTTGATATATAAATCAAAACATTTAAACAGGAACTCACATTGGATGATTTGAGGGAACCCTAGGTTGTTTTCTTTCTCATAAAGTCATTCAAAATTAAGTAAAATAAAAAAACTTGGTTAAAACATGTAATTATAGAGTTTTTGCCAATTCTCACCTACATCTACCACATATGGTCCATATTTTAGTTGTATTGTTTGTAGGTTGGCCGTATGTAAACTTCTGAAACCTAAAATGGTGGATATATGCTAGATATATGATTGATATATGGATAATATATAGATTGTAGGACATGTACTAACCATTTATGACTTGTATATGTCATGTACGACCTGTAAGTGTGACATACGGTCAAAACGTAATAGTAACACCCCAGTTTTTGAAAAGAAAGAAAAATACAGTTTTAAATTTTTTTCTGGTGCCAGTGACGACGGAGGCCATCTACGGACCGTAGGTGGAGTGACGGGCCGTCGATGGCCCTGCCAACTTTATGAATTTTGAGTTTCTGAACCTTGACCTACGGAATAGCAGGACGGTTCATAGTTCGGTTGACGGGCCGTAGATGGGTTCCGTAGATGCCTTCCAGACTTAGCCAAATTTTCAGTCCAAAATGAACTTTCTGAATCGATTGACGGAAGAGCAGGACGGTCAGTCAGTGGATGTACGGATCGTAGATCCTGTCTGTCGATTGGCCCTGACAGATTTATTTAAGGGCTTTTTGGATTTTTCCCTAAATGTTTATTCCTTATCCTAGACGATTTTGCCCCTTAACCCCGGCCCTATTTATATTTTCTAAGCCCTAATCCCTTCATTCCAACTCTCATCTCCCAAAAATATTCCTTTCTCTAGAAGAACAAGAAGAAGAAGAAGAGAGCTAGGGTTCTCATCAAGGTCATCAATCCTCCTTTTATTTCAAGGCATTGGCATTAAGGTATGATAGTATTTACCATTTGGAGTCTTTCCTCCAATGGGTCCTCTTTTCCTTAAGGTTTTCAAGGTTTAGTCTTGCCCAAGAGAGCTAGGGTTTTGACAAATTCTTATGGGTTCTTCATTATGCTTTCCATTGTTGATGCTATGGTTGATAGTGCACGATCTAGCGTGGTAAAGTAAGCTAGTGCATGATTTAGCGTGGTTTATATGCAACTTGATGAATCCCATGAGCTTATGCTAAGTTTCCCCCAATTGATGATTATGCTTATAATTGTGGGTTGATTGAGGAAAGATGAATTGCATGAACTCTTTGTGAATTGATTTAAGGATTATGATTATCAAGCTATGAATTTCATGTAAGACTATGAATGATGAAAAGAGGATATTTTATGAAAAGATGCATGTTGAATCAAAATCTATGAATTTCCTCTATTATGTGGGTTCCCTCAATTATGACTAAATTGCCTTGATTTATGGCTTTCTAAGTATTAGCTTGCATTGAATTGCATGTTTTGAGGTGAAGCTTATGAACCCATGATTTATGAGTTAAGAGCATGATAAGCTATGTAAATATGAAACTAATGAACTCATGCATGTTTTATGAAGTTTATGATATGTTAGTGCAAATGTTGAGTTGTGAAAGGGTTTCTCATGTAATGCTTAACCTATGAATGTGAAAGGTTTTCTCACACGTAATGATTCATAACTTGTTGAAAGGTTTGCTCAACTAAGCTTGAATCCATGTTCTTAAGGAGCTATTCTAATGAATGAAGGGACAAGAGGCGATTACCCATGTTCCCTAATGTAGACAAGAGGCGATTATCCATGTCTACTAATAATGAAATCACGACTAATAGAAGAACAAGAGGCGATTACCCATGTTCTTAAGGAGCTATTCTAATGAATGAAGGGACAAGAGGCGATTACCCATGTACCCTAATGTAGACAAAGCGGCGATTACCCAAGTCTACCAATAATGAGTTTATGACTAATATAGACAAGAGGCGATTACCCATGTCTACCTAAGATAAAATGAACTATGATAAAGCTGTGGGAAGTATGCTTAGTACCGAGTGGACAAGTGGCTATTACCCATGTCCCATAACCTATGTGCCACCATAGGGTGATGGTCTATGATAAACACTAGCTAGTGGATCCACATAAGCTAAGAAGTTCATGGTCTTACCTTGGCAAGTAGGACACCTCTTTTCGGTGTGGGGCAGACACCGGATTCCATGTTGATAGCTCACATGGTCCTATATGTCGGTTAAGGCTATTTCCCCACAACTAATGAACAAGTGTTATGATGATGATCTAAATTAAAGTAAAGGAAAGATGAATAGCTTGTCTTTGCCATGGTTTAAGCTTCATGTTTCTTATGTTCTATCATGTTTTAGCTTGGCCATTACATGTCATGATTATATGTCATTCTAGCATGGTTTACACGCCCTTTGTGCATTGCTATCATACTTGGTACTTGATTGTACTAACGCATACTTTTGCCTACATTGATTCTATTGATGTAGGACTTGGCGGTTCTTCTCATCCCACTCGTAGCTAGTCAGTTCCAGTGATAGTGAAGACTTGGTGAGGCCTCCTATGTCCGAGGACCTAACCTTGATACGTTTTCATGCTTTCCGTTATACTTTTTGGATATTATACTGGGCTGCGTCCCAAACCTTTATTTATATTCTATTATGTTAGATGGCTTGAGACATGAGATGTAGACTTCCGCTGATGTTTCCTTAAACTCTGTTGTGATTTTATCTTTTGGACTCTTTAATTTCTACTATCTTGTATGAATGTATGCTAAGTGGCTTGTATGAGGCCCTTTCGGGGTCTTGTATGCCATGTCACGTCTAGGGGGTACCTTGGGTCGTGATAGTAATTTTCCCGTCTTTCGGTACTTTCAACAATTAGGGGATATACAATTGATATACTATTATGTCTCCATCGCACATGAAGTCTTTTCAATAAATCACACATAACTTTTTGTTCATAACTCTAGTTGACTTGATTGTTACATGGTTCAAAAGCTACTTCAATAGGCTAGAACTTTCATGCTCAGAGCTTTCCCAGATTTACCACCAATTGAATACGTGCTTGAAATGGGGAATTATGTAAACACAACTGAAACTTCGTTTTTACATGCAGTTTTCAATTTCAAATCTTTATGTACACCTAATAAATGTTGATATGATTACATTAACTATTTTTACGTGTGATTTATCTTCAATCCGGTTGAATCACACAAAATTAAATGATTCAAATCTAATCTAAATTTTTGGAGTGTTACATTATCTCTCGTTTGAAACACTCAGCTGTAGATGTTGATCATAGATTAAATTTTGACTAATTTCCTAGATTATAATTATTTTGTCAAAATTTTCTTTTTTAATAGAGAAATTCCATTATTTAAAACTTATTTAACAACCTAACAATCAATAATGTGGTCCTCACAAGACTCCCACAATCAAACTCATCAGCTTTTAACATAAGGTTAATTTCATACTTTTAGCCATAATTGCTAATTCAACAACCAAAGTTTCAACACATACTTGAAATACAGAATAAGTAAGGATATTGTTTCTTTATATTCCTCTCCACTTTCAAAGTTGCTTTCTCAGTGTTATGATTACACCACAAGACTTTGACTGAAGCTACATCCTTTGTTCTCAACAATCTAGCTTGAAGATCTAAGATTTATTCAGGTTCTTCTTCATAAGACAATTCCTAAATAATTTTAACTTCTTCATGAGAAAGGATATGAGAAGAATAACGTCTATACAATCTCAATATGGATATATGGAAAATAGGATGTACCATGGACTTCTCCCATGGAAAATTTAACTCATTAGCCATTCTCCTAATTATTTTTACTACTTCATATGAATTATGGACCAATGAATCGACAACTAAGTTTGACTTTTATATCAAAATGGGTCACATATTTAATAGGTAAAAACTTCAAAAATAATTGATCACCACCAACTAATTTTAGCTCATGTTGGCCTTTTGTCATCTGTCGACTTTAAGTTATTTTGAGTTGATTCATAATAAGATTCATTTTCTCAATATCTTGATAAACTGAGCTAGGACCCAATAATTCTACCTTTGTCAGTTTGAATCAACCAATTGGAGATCTACTATACCACCCAAAAACATTTTGGGGGAAGGGCTGAGGTGATTTGGGGCAAATTCCATCAGTTTTTCATCAAGATTCTTCGTAAAGGTTAGTAGTCTATTCCCCAAATCTAGTACTTCGATTTCTATTCCTTAGGATTGATAGTTATTACCCAATGAGAGGGTTTGGCTTAATCTAAGAGGGAAAATCTAGTATAACAAGGATTGTGGGGTGTAGAACTGTGGGTTTGGTCTATAAATTATTTATTCATGATTATATTACCGTAATTCGCTAGTGTAATCATAAAATTGGTAGTTTTAAGTAAATTATTGGTGGAAAAGCCCTGGGTTAGGTGTGATGATCATGAGATTAGATTGGGGTTCGTTATTAATATATAACCCGGAGATATTTAGGCCATTTGGGGGTGATTTGGTGTTGTTTATTGTTTTTGAACCTAAATCAAGCTAAAGCTTTGCCAAAGGGGAGAGCTCGGGTCTAGTGGAGCATTCAGATTTGTTTTGAGATAGGTGATGGTTGAATTGTTTCCCAAGTTACGCTATGTGTGTATGTTAACTATTTTGTTAGTATTGCCTGTAGATTTCGTGTTTTTAGAGGATAAGGGAATGAATGTAAAAAACATCATATTATCAGTCTCATGCACTGAATTGTCTTACTTGTTGGTTTTACTACTGTGAATTATTTTCCACTGTGTTGTGATTGTTGTGATGTTTGTGACTTTCGATTGGTTTGGGTACTATGCTAGGTACATGTTTGATTGTGTTTCCGTGTGTTGGTCCATGAGTGATTGAATTATTGTGTTAAATATGGGGGTGGATCTTGTGTAGATTGAAATTGCATGTTAAACATCATAGATGATATCTTAAGAATTCTTGGGTGGTCCGATTACTGAAAAGGTGTGTGGAATCATGTATTTTGATGTGATTGTTAAGTCAAGTTGATGACTGAGAGTCTTTAATGATATTTTTCTTACTTGGATTATTCATGATTTGCCATGTCTTACTAAGTTATAGTTATATGTTCATATTTCATATATTTGGAGTCTGCCGATGATCATACCAGTACACTGTTTTTTTGTATACTGATACTGTAGTTGCTCTTCTTTTGTTGAGTATAGAACATATTCCAACGATTGTTATACGATCTCAGTTGTGATACACATGTTTTCCAAATCTAAGGGTGAGCTGCTTCTTTCAGGCTGTCATGAATTTATCTACTCTTTCAAGTCCATTGTTCGGGCTTAGATTTCTTTTGTTTGGGGTTGCATCCTCATATTCTAGACTATGTGAAATGTTTTGATACACGACTTTCAGATTCTAGGAGGATTATTTCTGCACAACTTTCTATTAACGTTTTAGTGATGAATCTAGGCTTCAATTAATGCAATTGGTTTTCTTGTTGTTTATTTGATTAAGTGTTGGCTTGAGTAATTGGTTCTTCCACCGGGAGTTTAGTGTGGGTGCCTCTCATTGCGGTTTAGGTCGCGACAAAAGTAAAGTTTAAAGTTAATTATTCTCTAAAAGATATCATTCTTTTTTAAGGTGACTAAGAAAAATATATCACACAAAATGAAATAAAATAAAATAAAATAAGTATATATATTTTTTGTCTTACTTAATATTCATTACCAAAGTTGTAAAGGCTCCCAATACTAATAGGTAGTTAATTTCTCTTTAATTTACTATGTAAAATTCATTGAAAGGTTCTTATGTGCCAACCACATAATATTTGATTCATTTGTAATCGCACACAAATGTTTCAGCACTTGAAAGTCATACTCTATATTTAATGATCATGCATAATTAATATCTTGTTATTAATTTTAGTGTAATTTTCTTGAAGTAACTAGCGATTCTCCATTATCACTTCTTTTTTTTTGTCTTTTTTTAATTTTCACATACACAACAAATTTTTAAACCCCTATCAAAGATCTGAATATTTTATTTGCCTTAAAATTATGATAGGACTATTTGTCGAATAATTATTAAATATTATTTTCATCACAATCTCATCATGAATTTTAAGATTCAAGTAGAAATTCATATATGCTGTAAAAGTTGATGATCTAACATGAACAACATTTTAAAAATTAATAAGAAGATAAAAGAAGGAATGATCATATTTTTCAAAAAAAAATCGCAAAGAAGAATTACACTTGTTGATGACATAATCAAGTAATTTTTAAAGCTATTTTTAATTATTTAATCATATCATCAATAATTATAATTCTTCTTTTTGATGTTCATAGAAAAATATGATATTTTCTATTTTTATCCTCTTTATTAATTTTTCACGCTAGATCTTCAACTTCTACACTATATATTCATTTCCTCTTGCATAGTTATAGTATACATTTGATGAGATAGTGATAAAATTAGCATTTAACCATTATTTGTCAAGCACAGCTCTACCATCATTTGAGGACATATGCAATGTTTAGATCTTTGATAGAGGTCTATAAATTTGTTGTATTTGGATAAATACCAAGATTATAGACAAAGAAATCAAGCGATAATGGAGAAAAATTGCAGGTTACCTCAAAAATATTAGACTATACTTAAAAATGAGACATTATTCATGCATGGTCATAAATTTAAGTATATGACTTTTAGGAATACAAATCATTTGTGTGGGACGGCAAATTAATCAATATTGTTTAATGAGGTTAAGACTTATGTTTTCTCTTTCTTTTGAATTGTATTTACTTAGGTTCTGTTGAAATTGATTTTATTTTACGTTAGAATTTGACATAAGAGTTTTATATCAAAAATGAATAAATTGAATTTATGTTATATTTTCGAATTTAATTTATTTGTTTTAGTACTATTGTCTTGTTATTTCACATTGCATGTTGTTCATTTTTCACTTACAATTGATAGATATTTTTTCTTTGAATAATATTACGACATTATGTTTATAAATATCAGTAATTTTCTTGTCAAACATCCAATTTATGATGTTCTTACAAATCTGTTCTTTTAATTTTTATCTATTAATAATCATATATGTATCTTAAATATCTAATTTAACAACACATATTTTTTAAATATTAACTTTAATTTTTTTTATAATTAAATTTTATTTTTAAAGTGATTTAACTATGTAATTACACTTGTACGACCAAACAATATACTTGTTATTATATCGTAATTATGTTATTATAAACAAACATACTTTCTTAATTACTATATTGTATATAGTGTAATTAATACCTAGTAATTTCACCAATTTCAATTATGAGGTGGCTTTCCAATCAGACCCTTGGTGTGTGTGTCTCTCTCTCTCTCTCTCTCTCTCTTTCTCTCTCTCTCTCTCTCTATATATATAGAGAGAGAGAGAGAGAAAGAGAATTGACAAATTTATCCTTCAAAAAACATGCCTTCTTATTAGATTAGTAATAACCCCTTACTTTCGCTTTAAAAATCAAATTATGCTAACAATTTTGGTCATGCTAATATTTAAGCTTGTTTTAGTTTCTATTTTTTGTTCTTCTTTTTCTCCTTTTTGTGATTTTTTCCTCATTCTGTCTTTTAATTTAATTCTATTCAATGGTGATTGGTGAAAATCGATTATAAATTTTAAGAAAAATTTTTAAAATAAAATGTCAGTTCTATTTCAAACATGACTTAGATATTAACAATAATTTAGGGGATAAAGTAATGGTTACCAAAATTAGAGCTTTCACATTTTTATACATGCTTCTAGAGACTAAGAGAGAAGAGATGCGAAAATGAAAGAAATCAACAACATGGAGTTATATTGAAATCTAGACATGAGTGTGTGTGTGTGTCTATATATATATATATATATATATAAACTACTTGAGAATTTGATGAAATCTAAAAAGTTCTTACCGCATGTTACTTATGTTAGCCCGAAATCGATTGAGTTTCAAGAGATCTTCCTTCTTTGCTCTTTGATTTGGATTTGACTTTGAATTGCTCGCTTTCAACGCGACTTTTCTCAATAGTTTTCATAAATGAATAGAAATGAAGAGATGAATGAGATAAAGGGAAAGAAATCAAAAATTACCAGCCAAGACGCTGGAAATTGAAAACAAGAATGAGAGACAACTAGCGTTTCAAGTAAGGGAAAGAGAATTGGGTGGTGGCTGTGGGAGTGAGAATGAATTAGGGTTTAGAATTTTTATATAAGGATTATATATTATGTTGAGAATAAATATAGGCCTATTAAAGTAATTGAGATGGAGGGTGGTGATTTAATAAGATGTTTGGGTATTTGAGGGTTATTTGATTGGGCCAAAATTTGGGGCTCTAATTTTATTATTATTATTATTATTATTATAGTAATAGTAATAGTAATAATAATAATATAATGACCCTCCAGGTCATTTCCTCCGTTTCAAATCTTTTCAGTGTTTAGAGTTTTTCTATTGCGACCCCAAGTCATTTATGACTTGCTGGGATTGCCAATTCGATCGCCGAGTTGCTCATTTGAGTTTTACACAAGTTTTCATATTTTGGAGCTTTTGAAACTTGAACGGTTGACTTCCATCAAAAGTTCAAGAAAACAGCCTTAGAATGCAATTCTGACGGTTCCATCAGCTATTGAAGATCCATTTTTGGGCTAGGGGCATAGTTGGTTCGAGCCCTGAGACTTTCGATGCTAGTTTGTGTCGTTAGGCATTTTAACTTTGAAGATTTGACTAAAATTTAACTTTGATCAATATTTTTGGTAAACGTACTCGGATGAGAATTATGCCAGTGCAATTAGCTCTGAAATATTTAGTTTGGTCTAGAATGACCTTTCGTGCGGCTTTTGAGGCTTCCGGTCACATTTCAAGCCTCTTTATGGATTTTGACTTAAAACAGAGCTTGGGTGTGGGACCCACTTTTCATCGAGACAATCTTGGATGGAAGTTTCGATGGTTCCGTTGAATCAAAAATGACGAATTCAATGGGGTAGCATAATTTGTTTGCGCGCATGGGGTTTCGAACGAATCTCGAGCATCCCATCGAAAAATTCCTAGTTGAGCAAACCAGTTGATATGCATCAATTGGTGCAACCTTTGTTTGGCCTTTGCGTTCACGTGCCCTAGGGACCGCATTCGTGGCGCCTTTAGAGCTAGGCCTTCACGATCGCGTGGCCTATGGCCGCGATCGTGGGAGTTTGTGACGCTGGTCGATGTGTTCACGTGGAGTCCTCCGCGTTCGCGGTGGTCAGACTAGTTGAACCTCCGCGTTTAGAATGGGGTTTTTTTTGTGTGGGCCATGACCTCGCGATCGTGATGGGTTAGTGGGACTGGTCTTTTAAATAAAGACTAGTCATGCATTGGTCCAATCTTATTTATTGTTTTTTCAATTTTGGGAGTTAGGGAGCTCCAAACAGGACTTTTGTGTCGATCGTGGATACACGTAGGAGTAATCAGGGAGCGCAGGGAGCATTCTTTTGAGGTAATTCTCACCCTGAAGAGGTTGTTATGTCTCTTTAATGGTGATTTATTATGCATGTTGTCGTTTGGGTCGTTCCGAGCATCAAATTTGAGTTCGCAAATACTGTTCGACGCATTCGCGCAGCTTTGTGTCCTAGGCCTTCACAATCGCGTGGTTCATAATGAAGCCTAACTATGTGTTATATATATAAGTTCGGTTCTTCGGTGCACTAAAGTTCTGAGACCCTTACATCGAACACCAAATCAAAGAACTGAACTTTTGAAAAAAGCAACACCGAAACCAAATTGAAAAACCGAAGAACTGAATTAGTTAGTTTGGTTCAATATTTTTGTATTTATGCCCACCCCTAATCCAAACCGAACTGAAATAAATTTGATTCGGTTTGGTTTTTGCAATTTCGAAATGATTTATTTTGGTTTGTGAGATTACACTACGCATGTTGTATTGAACAAATTCTCCTCTTTAATATGAGTTTTATATAAAAGTTTCCAATTTTTATCATATCAAAAAATATAGTACAATCATACTACTACTACTAGTAACACATCTTCAACTGCAACGAAAATAAAGAACAAGTTAAAATATATGGTCATAGAACCATATGGGCCATATGATAAATTGACAGTGGTCACTGGTCATTGTTGCCTCGTGAGAGAGTGACTTGCGAGAGAGGATTTTCATCTGTCGAGACTCAAAAGCAGAAGACGGAGACTAGAGAGTGAGTCTGTGAACATCGGTGATGGACTGTAGATGAGTGAGGACTGACAATGAGAGGAGTACGAGAGTCCAGTGATTTCAACTTCAGATTTGGGAATTGGGACATCACAATTCACAAATCACAAATTGACTTATGATTTGGCCATTTGGGATTTGGGTCTGGGTATAATATAAATTGGTCCAATGAACAATGAATTTAAATTTGGTTTTTCGGTTTAACAAAAATAATTTAGTTAAAAATTGAAAATCGAAAAACTAAAATTTTAGAATTTAAAACTGAAACCGACCAATCAAACCAAAAAATTGAAACCGAAATTAAAAAAAGTTCAGTTCGATCAATCTTTTTTATTTGAACCATAATATGTCCAGCCCTAATCGCGAGAAGTTGTAACGCTGGTCGCCGCATTCGCGTAGAGTCTTTTGCGTTTGCGGTGGTCAAACAAGCTGATACTCCACATTTGCGAGGATCCATCCACATTCGTAATGGGTTCTTTCCAAGTGGACTACGAACGCGAGCCTTGGGCTCCGTGATAATGCTCAAATTATCCTCAAGACAATTAAGAGAATAAGCAGTCATCGTCAATAAAAATATCCAACTAAGAGTCGGGGTCGAATCCCATAGAGAATGGTATAAATGCAGAGATTTCAAGTAGAAAATTTAGATTGTAAATCAATTCATTTGCAGCAACTAAGAGATGGGTGGATGATTCCACCAAATTTATAAAAAAGGGGGTTTGTTATCAGAGTCACAATCAAACTATAATTTCAGGGATTCAAACAATTAGGAAATAATCTTGGGGTGTGGGAATTGAAATTAATGTCACATAGGGGTAATTGTGTTGCTCAATAGTGTTAAACAATCATGGATAGACTGGATCATCTTCAATGAGCTAATCTTCTTTCGATCTCATCTTATCAATTCATAGATTCTCCTTTCGGTCTCATCTATGTGAACTACAAATCAACCCATTACCTTACGCAATCTCTCTTTCAAGTAGATTTGAGGAAATAGATCTGACCCAAAATTTCTCTTTCAAGCAAATCATAGACATCAAAGCTAAATTGCATACATTAGACTAGTTACCCACTCCAATCGATCTCTTTCGAGCATAAATCGAAGATCGAAAAATAGGATTAAGTTTACAACATTAACCCATAAGTTAAACCCCATGCTAACTAACCTAAATACATGAATAATCAGCCATAAAACAGAGAAAACACAATACCTACTATATTAAATCAACACCCAACTCAAAAATTGCACCCCTAGAATTGGGATTTTAGCCACCCATCACAAAAAAGTAAAGGAATTATACCTATCATAAGAGCAGCCACGGATATGATGAAATTAAGCAAATATAATCAACACCCACTTCGATTTCAACTTCAAATTGTCAATTTCAAGAGTGGAATTTAAAACCCCAAAACTAGGAATATTTCTCTAAGTGTTCAAAGGTATTCTCTCTAAAAACTCATACACAACTAGGAACTAAAATTCTATTCTAAAATATGATACATTTTTTTTAGCTCGCCTTTGTTTTGCTTCAGGCTTCAGGTATTTCAACCTCAGTCGGTGAACTCGATTCAGTCTGTCTTTCACATTCGGTGGATCACTGATTACCACCTTTGATCATTTTTTAAGACTTCATATTTCATCCAAGTCGTGTTACCTTCGGTGATGGTCATTCAGTTCGCCCTTCAACTTCAGCGGGTCACCGTTTTGCTTGTGAGTTCGCCGAACTACCTCGAACATCTTCAATTATGAGCACTGTCACATTATATGAGGTCAGGCCATTTGGGCGATCTTCTCTTTTGATTAGGCGACCACCAGTGTGGAGTTTACACTTCTTTCCTTACCTTGTCCCTTAGCTTTCATAGCTGTAAATCATCAAAATATTATCATAATAGGGCATAATTAGGCATTGAGGGCACTAATTATTGAACTAAATAGGTCTCAAATGAGTGTAAATCTACCAATCATCACTCAGCGATCACAATGGGTTTATGGGATTAGTCTTTTAAATAAAGACCAATCATGCATCAGCCCGTTCTTATTTATTTTTTTTCCAATTTTGTGAGTTAAGGAGCTCCAATTTGGGTGATTTCAAGTGATGGATGTTCATGTCGATCATCGTAATTTATTATGGATATTATCGTTTGGGCCATTCCGGGCATCAAGTTGTGTCCCATTTTGGGACAAAAGCTTGGTAAGTCATTTGAGACCTTATGACGGAGTCAATTTTGGGATTCCTAGTACAGGTCCCACATTCCCTTTTTTACTCAAATTTGGGTCCATATTTAATTATTATGAATTTGGTATCTCAACGTATGTAATAATGTTATGATCGACAATTTGATAGCGCAACGGTATTCGGAGGTGTTTCGAAAGTGGATAGCCTGTGTATGGTGGATTCGGAGCATGCGTGAATGACTTCGAGATAGGCTTCTATCTACTTTCTTGATTGAGATTTTTATATAATGTTTTATATGAATTACATGTGATTGAGGACTGTATTGTCAAGTATTAGACCTCATTCTGCTTATTCTATCTTTTCTTGATTCCTGTAGAAGCGTTGGGCTTATTGTGGGGGTGGGATCCTTAGTTTTGGCTTAGCCTTGCTCGTTGTATGCCTCAACATGTTTATCTATATTAGAGTATTACTTGTGGCCTAAGGCTAAGGTTGAGTCTTAGCTTCCTTAGAGTGTGTTTTATCACCCTTGTAGTTGTGATTTGCTCCCTGTAGCACTTTTATTGGGTTATTTAGTGTTTATTGGTGCTTGAGACCTTAGTAGATCGTCATAGCCATAGGTTGGCTTTAGTTATACTTAGTCGTAGACTTGAGCGGTACGGTTGGAGGTAAGTCATCATTTCTTGAGTTATTTCTCCCCTTGTTATTGATTCCGAAGATCTTATCCCTTCACTTTTTATTTAGCGATAGGAATGTTGTATCTTTATTGAGCTTGTAATTATGTTATTGGGCCCGAGGCCGTGGTCGCAGACTAGATGGATTCCAAGTTAGTATTCTCCTTCTTAATAGCGTGGTAGGTTGGTATTGTATATATGATTGCGAGTGCCTTGTTTGAATGCTGGTGAGGGCATGCAATACATTATTGTTCATTTTGACGTGCTTTGTGGTGCGATCCCAATTCATGCATTGTTACATCTAAACAGGTTTTAACTGGAGTCGTACCACCTAGATCGCTTGATTTACTGACTTTTGATACTTATGAGGCGTCATTGACGTGCTCCTTTTCTAGTTGAGACATTAGAGACATCTGAGATGTTCTCAATATTTACTTGACTAGCCGGCGCGCTGACGTTCTTTCCTACATGGCTTTGGCTGCTCATTCCTCTGATACAATGATGGAGATAACTTATGATAAGACCTAGATTTGGGCCCAGACAGTGTATATAAACTTTCCACGTCCCCTATAGGCCCCTTTGACCGTGAGTACCATATTACCATAAGAGGGAGCTACATGGATCATACCACACCCGCATGGCAAGGGGTAGGTCTATACACTTGGTTACTAATGGTTCTACTGCATATCCTGCATTCATATGCATTATCTATAACCAATTGTTTGCACCTCTAGTTTATGGGGACCAATTGGGTTATGTTTGTTGTTTGTACCTTCTGGGCTTATGGGTGGGTCCGATTAGGTTATTGTTTGATTATATTACGTACTCTTTTGTTGTTGATCTGATATTGGATAGGTTGTGATTTAGATATTGTGGATGTTAGTCCTCTTGACCCTAAGTAGTTTACTCTTGTATCTTAGTTTGTTTCCTAGTAGGTTGTTGGCTTACGTTTCCAGGTTCGTTCTTGACTCGGTTCCTTATTCTTGTGTCTAGTTTATGTTCCTTATTGATTTCCTACCTTATTATCTCTTGTTTAGTTGCTAGTACTATACCTTCTTTATTAGTTATTGTTTATATTTGTATTACCTTTGGAGCTCAGTCGGCTGATGCCTACTAAGTACTATTTATTGGTATATATACTACACTTCTGCTACCTACAGATCATAGTTTGAGTTCTCACCTTTGATTTGGAGTCGTGCGGAGCAGCTTGGATTTTAGAGACTAGGGAGAGCTCCTGACGTTCAGAGTTAATAATAATAACAATAACAATAACAATAACAATAACAATAACAATAACAATAACAACAACAACAACAACAATTAGTTAAATATACATACATAAATAATAAATGTCATGTAAAATCATTAAAAAAATAAGATGATGTTTAATTTTAAAACTAATAATGTAATATAGATATAAAAATAGTGATAATAATATAAGTAATACTTGTCATATAAAAAAGTTATTTTTAGTTAATTAAGTATAATATTAACGAAAAATATTTTTAAAATCATAATTAACATAAGGTAATGACCCTCATAGTCGTTTTTTTATTTTTGCATATTTTTTCTATTTTATCCCTCCCCATAGTTTCACTATGGTATTTGTAGTCTGTGGTGATGTAACGATCCTCCGATCGTTATGGGTAAATCAATGGTGAAAAAAAATTGGGTAAGAAATTTTTTGGAATAATGACTTGGAAATTTTGTGGCTAGGCTAGTCTCAGACGAAATCTGAGTGAGGTATGGTCCAAGGCAATGCGGAATGGATTGGGTGATATGTCTAAATGTTGATTGTGTTTTCTATTAGCTAAGATATTAAGAAATTCATAGGAATTTTTGAAAGTTAATTTGGGTTGGTATAACTCCCGATATCGAACTTGGCGTGATCAGGATAGTTTATAACGTCAATGTTCGAAGGTGTGTTACAAAATGGGGGCTTTTGGGGAGAATTTTGAGTTCCTGTTCTGTGCAAGCCACTATAGCGGTTGTCACGCTGCTATAGCAAGGAAATTAACTCCCACTATAACAATTGATCCCGCTATGTTGGAGACGATATAGCGAGTTGGGCCGCTATAACGGAGTTAGTCGGGTTTTTGTGTAGAAAAGCCTCAGAAGCTCTCATTATTCTGCAACTTTGTTCTTGGGGAAAGGAAGAGCAACTTGCCTCAATTTTCCACTAATTCTTCAGTAAATGTAAGTTAATTACTCCTCTAAATTATATTTTGATTTTTAAGTCTTATTATCTAGGGTGTTACTCTCGGAGAAGGGTTTTGGTTTTATTTAATGGTGAAAAAACCCTAGTTTAGGTGGAAAAATCATTAGTTAGTCAAGGGTTTGGGATTTGGATATAATCTGGAAATATTTAGGCCAATGATTTATTTTGTACTTGTGATGTTATTTTAGACCGAGAACAAGGTAAAGCTTCACAAAGGAGCCAAAAATTTGCATTAATAGTTCTTCGGTAATTATTGGCACCTAGGTAGGCTGGGTTTTCTTAACTGAGTAGTTGGACCCGTATTTACTTATATAATATAATTGTCAGGATATTTCACGTATAGGCATTCGGGCATGGTGTCTGGATGGTTGTATGTGTGGTTAGATGTGGCTTAGGCTGATAATGAACTTGATTAATTATTACTGGCATTATAATGTTTGTTGGGTGTTATCTTGGGAAAGGTAATTGTGTGTAATTGGATTGTGATAAGGAATTATTTGAGAAAGAATTCTCTCGGGTATGTGATGATTGTTTGTTTTCACGTTTTCTGTTATATGTGTTTGTCAACTGCTTCGTTAATAGCGCATGCATAATATATGATTAAGGAAAAGGAAAGAACATGACTTGAAATGAAATATGTTGTCATTCGTATGCAATGAATGTGTTTACTTGGGTGTACAAGTGTTATTGCTATTTATTGTGGTTGTGGTTGATTGTGTGTTTGATGATTGGATCGAGTAACACGCCGGTACATATTATTATTAGATCGGGTACCACGCTGGACTTATTATTATTGGAATGCTACGATGACGGTACATACTATTATTGGAACAAGCATCACATTGGTACACTAACAATGGGAAAGGGTACCATGTCGGTACACTAACAATGGGAATGGGTACTACACCGGTACACTAATAATGTAAATGGATACCGCGCATGTACACTAACAATCGAAATGGGTACCACACCGGTACACTAACAATGGTTGGCTCAGGTACCACGTCGATACACTAACAGTTTGTGTGTGGATTCCATGAGAGAATGTAGAACCCCAAATGGCGCTAACAAAGGCTCAGAACACATACTCAACCGGGAAGCATAGTATAAAGATACGAAAATGTAGAAACCAAATCAAATAAAGCCAAGGTGGGCTGATGGCATAAAAGAATCGTACATGTGATGACAACATCTGATGCCTCAGCCTCTGGCATCGCTAGAGCAACACATAGGTGGGCCTACCCACCTCTGACTTGAGCACCTGATCTACCACCTGACCTGCCACCTCGAGGTCCTACTCGAGCTCCCTAGTGACCACCATGTCAGTCCTGACCCTAGGCACCGTCTCTGGCGGGAGGTGCTACCGCTGAAACTGGATAAGTTGAATGTGGAGCAGGTGCAATCATCCCACGCCGCGGAAAATCTCTAAACTAGTGTTCAAGCACTCCATAATCATAGAAACTCTGTAAAGATTAACCCATATAATAACGACCACCACAGCCTGAAGAACATGACTGCGAGCCCCTCGAACTCTGACGTGCACTTGAACGACCATGTATGTACTGCTCCCTTTCTGAGGCCTGAAACGCCGCATGTACGAGCCGACTAGACTAACCTTACTGTTTATAATGTTGACGAGGCCTAGCATAGAAGTCCCTGCCCTAGGAATGAAAACTATTATAGTTGCCCTGGTGACGAACCCTCTTATTTATGCCCCCATAGGCCTCACAATAGAGCTCCTCCATGATATGGGCGTGGTCCACTACATCCAAGAACAACCTACCCTCCAAAATCATAGACTCACTCTCAATCTGCAGCTACAGCCTCAAGCCATACAGAAAATAACAAACCCTCTCCCGCTTAGTAGGTAAAATCATAATAACATGCCTGAGAGCTCGTGAAATCTACACGCATATTTTGATAATATAATGGAGCCCTGCTCCTACATAGAGATATGATCCCGGAGTCAATCTCTGACACTCCGCAATATAAATGTCATGACCCGAGCCTACACCCTGGACGTGGCCGGCATTCGAGAACCATTGCTGGTCCCCAAGCGAACCCTCATCCTGGCTGACTACAAGAAGAAGACTAACTCAAGCATAAACAAGCATCAAAACTGAAGAAAAGTTTAATACAACTTACTGAATCTCAAAACTATCTGAAAATACTGAGTATGAAACATAAAGTTTTAGGTAAAACATCTATAACTGAAAGACTCTCCAAAACTGTCAATCTATGAAACCTCCACTGTACCAAGATGAGTGTCGGGACAAGACCCACGCCTCCTCAAGAAAACTACTACTAACAACTTATAAACTGGAGTCCTCCGGAACCAAGGAGGCCTTACTCAAAATGCTAACAAGCGGATGAAGTGATCTCAACGGAACTCCTATTGAGGATCCTAAGTAGCTCTATCTGCATCATAAAATATGCAGGTCGAATCATATCAGTCCATCGAATGTACAAGTATGTATTATAGCTGAATAAAAAAATAAATGACCTGAAACTCTGACAGTAACTCAACTGAAATATAATATAAATCATGATGGAACACTCATTTAAATTCTTACCGAAAGAATGCAATAATAACATATACTGAACTGACTAGACTGAAAGAAATACTCAACTCAACTCAATGTAAAGCATGATTAGAGACAAGATCATTTAAAGCTTCACAAAGTACAATATAATAACTCAAATAAAACTGCATGTGAAAGTACAATGAAAGTACTCTTTCATCTATTAGGGAGTTTCTCTAACCGACAACCATCACTATGAGCTACGTGATGATACAACGTCACGCCCACTCTACCAGAACTGTCATATACCTTGCCAGGGTATAGAACACCTCAACTAAGTGGATCCACTAGGCATAAGGATTCATCTAAAGAGTATGATCCTTTACCCATGTTGGCAGACATGGTTTATGAGAATTTCGAATTGTCTGAACTCATCCCCATATCATTGCTCAATACTACTCCCAATAATATACTCACGCTCAAATGTATAAAACATACGTTTCTCTGTTTTGAGGTAATTACTCAAAATAACCTCTTAAAAGAGGTAACTGCTCTGAAGTATCTCTAAACTCATAAACTCATTTAAAAATCAAAGTTTCTTTCTCAATGTAAAATTAATACATTTGGGAATCAATTAGTTCCCCTAAACTTTACTTTAAAATCCTCTTTAATTAGACTCTACTCAAACTCTGCTTTACTTTAAAAAAAACTATTTAAGACAAATGTTTATTGTGATCTGATCATTAATGACTGGAGAAGTCATACTGCATAAACATTGATGGCATACTCGACTGTTATACTAATCATAAATCATAGTTCTCTTCTCAATATAACAAAATAATACATTTGGGACTACTGAGTTCCCTTATACTCTTGCTCAACTCTTGGTTAAAACTTTCTCAAACTCCACTTTTCTTTCTCAAAACTCAGTTTAAAACAATTATGTTTTGTTTAAAAAGATTCTCAAAATTTATAACTCAAAATAGGGTTCATGCTGAAATATAGACATAAACAACTCAACTCAAGGATCTCAATAACAATGTAGAAAAACTCAATACTCAGAACTCAAGAACTCACAACTCAACGATACTACTCATCTCACGAATACAAAATTAATAGTGTTCATGCTAAAATATAGACATGAACATTTCAACTCAAGGATTTCAATGCATAACATATAACAATTCAATAATAAAGAATAGGATTTCAAAAAGAATCAGGAACTCAAGAACTCAAAACTCAACATCAACTTATCTAAAAAATACTCAAATCTAATGATAGAACCTAGATTACTCTTTTACTGATTTGAAAATAGATGTAGGGCGTGAGGACGAACTTGTCCAACACTATAATAGCCTTACATACTAGGGAAGAACGAAGTTCTTGGTGAAATCGGAAGAACGATTGAAAACCCTAGCTTTTCTCCTCTTGAATCCTTCTCTTAGTCGTTGAAGTGTTAAAGAACATAAAATAATGTTTTAACACAGTTTAGACCTTTAATTAGGTGAAAAAGGATTGTGGGTTAGGCTTAGAAGGGGTGGGAAAAGACTGAACTACCCCTCTTTAAAATCTGATAAAAATAGTCCACTGGACCATCTACGGTTCGTGGTTTGATCTACGGACCGTAGATCCCATCCGCGGAATTGATATTGACTCTTTAAGGCTCAAAAGTCCACTTATGGGTCCAAACGATGGCCCATAGTAGTACTTAAGGCCCGTTGGCTCGATCCATAGGTTTTGGGTCCCAAAGGTTGACTCTCAGTACTCTACCAACGACTTGACAGGATGGGTCGCCGTTCAACCTACAGCCCGTCAGTTGGAGTCGTCGTTCACAGACTCAGAAAACTATGATATGGCAGTCATTGGTAAAATGGTCATAACGTTTTACTCCGAACTCGAAAAAGGCAAACTTGGTGGCGTTGGAAAAAGGACTCAAAGACCTTCAATTTGATAGGTCAAGGTCCACCTAATTCTTTATGAGTTGAGAGATATGGTCATTTGAAGTTGACCTAAGTAGAATCTTATGTCAAAACTTAATCGATAATGAAGTTTTCAACTCAACTTTGTGCTAGGGGTTCTTGTGACCTTAAGTCATATCCAAAATCATTCCCACACTTAAATATTGACCTTAACACCTACGAATAATTAAGAATCATTTGGTATGACCTTATACGCAAATTCAAGAATGGTTTGGGTCTTAACTTAGAAATTTTCAGGGTGTTACAATAAACCTAGCAAAGAAGGCATCAGAAAACTCAGCCCATGACACGGGAGGAAACCCAATTGGTCTACCCTCTAAAAACGAACGCCACCACCACCTAGATAGCCCGTCAAGTTGATAAGCAGTAAAGTCAGCTCCTCTCGACTCTACAAGCTCAATGTATACATTATCTCTCAGCAAGTAGTCAAAAACTCATGGTTGTCCTCTCCTATCGCCCTAGAATACCTCAGAGGAGATAGTCTTGAGAATACTCCGAGCATCTTATGTTCCTCCAATAGCATAGCCCCTCCTATAATAATTGGCTGGGTGATGACGGGTTTTGGTGGCACTTCACCATGTGGAGTCATTGCTACCAGCTGAACCTGTAGTGCTGGCATGGTTGGGGCTGGGGCCTGATGCATGCCCTCTAGCACAACCAATAGTTGAGCGATAGCCACCTGAAGCTCAAGAGTCACAGCTAGTCCGAGTGGTGGCTAGACTGGTCCTGGCCTAGGTGGTGGCTGGGTTGGTCCAGCCCTACCGGTTGTGGAGGAATAGGAGCTACCTAGTGTTGCAGCCCTCGCACGACCTCAGGGTTGTCTTGTACCCCTAGTTAGGGTTCAACCTGCAGGTCGAGTGCATCACCCCTCGGCCGCTGAGCCGCACGTGCGAGCCATCATACGAAAAAGTGAAACAAGTAAGATTCCAGAAACCAAATAAGACAACCAAATGCATAATAACGAACCAACAAAAAGAATCTTCCTAAAGATGTCCTACAGCCTCCCAAATATAGAATACAGACGTCTCCACACCAATCCACAGGGCTCTACTAGACATTAGTTTTATACAAGTGACACTAGGGAACATGGGGCTCTAATACCAACTTGTCATGACCCAAAACCTCGAGTCATGATGACACCTACCATTACCCACCAGTAGATAAGCCAGCCCATATCCCTGAATGACAAGTAACAGGCATATTAGGTAGAAACAACAATCACAAGAGAAGTCATATGCAATTTAATGAAAGAAACGGAAAAATAAGAAAAACGACATAAATGGAAACGACAAAGATATATACAACCAAAACGAGAGATCTAATCCCATGACCTAGTAGTCACAAGTACATAGTTGTTAAAAGAGTACAAATCCCAAAAATTACCGACTTGTCTCAAATACAAAAGACTAGTCAACTATAAATAGAAGGAGAAATGCTGATCAAGGATGTCATAAGCTCACCCTCAGTGTCTGAAGATCCCGCAGCTAGCCCGAACTCAATGCTGACGACTGGTGCTTAAATCTGCATTACGAAAACATATGCAGAGTGTAGTATGAGTCGAAAAACAACATGTACCATTAGGCATCATAGGCTGACTAATCTTGGAAAATAAAGACAATAATGAAAAATGAGAATATAAAATCAACAAAAGGTCACACGAGCAAAACGATAACGAAAGACTAACGGTAATGTCCACGAGTCTAAGAATGAATGAGAATGAAAAGCAAAGTAACTAGCTATAACCTAACTAGACCCTATAAGCCCAGAAGGTACACTTGTGCGTAAATTTAAAATAAATAACCCCAATGGACCCCATAAGCCCGATGAGTACGCAGAAGAGCTACAACTAATTATGAACAAGAAATGGTGGAATCTAGAATAGGGAATTACATAACCCAGAACTCAAACGAAGGTTATACAAAGAGTGAGGGAAGATCCCATAACAAGATTCACCACCACAACGCTACTGTGGACCGAAACCCATTCTAGCGTTGCTAATGCATCGCTCCAAGATTGAACCAAATCTAATCCCATGTAGTTGAACAAAGCTCAAATTCACGAATGAATAACATCGGGGACATAACATAAGGGGAGTTATGGATGAAAGGTCACGAGAGTTGAGTTACCGCCTAGTTAAGTCTAATACTATCAAACCCAAGTCTATTATATCAGTTTAAAAGGAGCTAATCCATCCAAAGCGACGTCAGAGAATCTCTAAGGTCTATCGGCTACATAACGCAAGTATCTAAGCCATCCAAAGAAACGTCAAAGAATCTCTAAGGCCTATCGGCTCTAAAATGCAAGTCTAAGGCAAACTAGCCTACACCTACGCTAAGGAGAATAACAAGCTACTAATATCAATATCAATAACATTACAGAAACCACGAGGCAAGATAATATCAACACAAAAAAACTAGGCATGCTCGAACTCCTGAAAATATGCCTAAGGAATGAATTCTAATAACTAAACATAATCCAATTACAAACCCAACATAATTCTAACTAATCAATTTGAATTCACATTTACAAGCTCAATCTAAAGATCGGTAAGTCGTAGCCTACCTCGAAGCAGACCATACTCGCTCCAAAATCACGATTACAGAGCTTTCCCCTTCCAAATGGCCTCTGATCACTGCCACACTATCAATAATATGATCACAACGTCAATACAACTGTTTTGAAACAAAAATCAAGACAATTGAAGACGTACCAAAACAAGTCAAAAATGGAATTATGGGACCCTCATCAGAAATCTCAAAATTGACTCCATCAATTGATCCTATTTAGCTTAATAAACTTGTGCCCCAAAATTGGGCACAATTCAAGCTCAAAAACAATAAAATTCATATCATGCAAGAAAACACTATCAAAGACACCATTAAAGAGCCTTTAAAGGTCCTTCGGGACAAGCACTTACCTCCAAGAAGAGTTCTCCGCATCTCCTTGAAGGACCCAACGCATATCCCCACTGATTTCCAATAAATAACAACAAAAATCAACCAATTTGGAGCTCCCTAGCTCATACAATCAAAATTGGAAATGTTGAAGAATGGCTGAAAAATGAGGGTGCTATTTCATTAAAAGACTAGTCAAGTGACTACCGCGAACGTGGGACCTATTCCATGATTGCGGAAGGTTGGACCCCCAAGGCTCTGCAAATGTCTCGCCTAGCCCATGAACGCAACGGACCAGCCCCCTGGTCTCCAAAAACTAGGCATTGTGCTCGTGAATGCGGAGACCAAAATCACTAGTCACCATGAACGCAACTTGAAACGCGCGAATACGAAGAGCAATTGGAGGATGCACCAGCTGATGCACATCAGGTGGTTTAATAAAGCCCAAAATTCCTTATGTGTTGCTCGAGATTCATTCAAAACCTCGTACACGCAAATGGATCATGATAACCCCACCAAATTGGGTATTTCAGACTCAACAGAGATGTCAAAACTTCCAACTGAAGAAGTCTCGATGAAAAGTGAGTCCCACACCTGAACTCTATTTCAAGTCAAATTCCACAAGGTAGCTAGGAATGATCCAGAAATCCTTGAGATCCGCACCAAAGGTCTTTCTAGACCAAACCTGAAATTTTGGAGCAAACGAAACCATTGGAATTGCATTCTAAGGCTGTCTACATAAAGTTTTGATTGAATTCAACCGTTCAACTTTCAAAATTTTCATCACATAAAAACTTGTACGAAAACCAAATGAACGACCAGATGACTGAACTGTCAGTCCAACAAGTCATAAATGACTTGGGGTTCCTATGAAAACTCTCTAAATGCTGGAAAAAATGCAATAAATAGAAAATGACCCAGAGGGTCATTACAACGTTGCTCTAATACCAAATTTATCACACCTTAAACTCAAGGGGCGCAAGTGACACCTAATCCCAAAACTTAGTCCCTAACCGACCCTGCTGAATCATTTGCTAATAACACATAGTAGTCACACACAGTAAAGAAAACAAACAAGTATATCTCGGGTTAAAAATAAGCCTTTTACTGACAAGATCCTTGTCAACAACTCTATAAAGAAAACAACTACTCACAACAGTTCATATAAAGAAATAGCCAGCAACCACACAAGTCATGTTTGGACGGTCGAGATCATCATGATATTTAGGAAACACAAACATTATATAGGCCATCAAAGCTTCCATGATCTCTATACAAAAGCTGAAGACATGTATATATCAAGACAATAGATCACACAACTATCAAACTTCATTCAACCAATAAACAAGGCCAATGTGACTAATAATGTGTCTCTACAACCCAACACACTAGTTTGCAAGCCTATAAGAGTAGTTGAGCTTGGTCGTAACACGGCTCCAGCCTACCCAAAACTATATATAGCAAAATCCATCAAATCATAGAACTCTGGTAGCTCCGCAAGAAAGGGGCTGACTAATCTTCTAAAGCTCGACTACACTACTGAAAAGACTTGTATACCTGTCTATTAGGACTTGCAGGAAAGAATGTAGTGACCCTAGGCAATGAAGCGTCAATAAGAAATAATGTATCGAGTATGAAAAGCAATAGAATAACTAAGCATGTATCATAATATACTGAAAGTAATATGGTAAGGAAGTCAAGAATAAGATGAGCATACCGGTCTGCTCTTGAATCTAAGCATACCAAAAATAACTAAACAACAACTTAACCCAGCCCCCATAAGCTCCTTAGAAATCTATCCACCACATTTGTAGTCAAACAACCTAAAATAACTAGGGTTTTCACCTATTTTTATCTCGACATCCTTGGGTCTTAAACCCTTAGATTTCCGCTCTTTTTAACCATTGTGTGAATATTTTCTCTTTCACTACTAATATAATATATAGATCAAACTAATATCTTATAATATATATATGTGTGTGTGTGTGTGTGTATACTGACATATATAAGAGCATCTTTAGCCCAGTGATGTGGCGCCACACAAATGCAGAATTCTCATTTATATTCTCATTTATTTATCAATTGTCAATTTTTGAAAACTCGCATCATTTCCAAGAAACAACAGATCTTCGCATAAGTCCCTTCAATCTCAAAAGTTGCTTCCCAAATTTTTCATTACAATGGTTCCAAAAAAACCTTTGCCAATCTCCCTGACATACCTATCACTCTTCTTCCTATTTTTTTTTTTCACACCATGTAACTTTAACACTTTTACCATTGAATATCAGAAATTGTTAATCACAAACTATGGAAGACTGTTGGGTTGATGCCGTAAGGTTGCTTATGGAGATTATATCCTTCACATTGTCAGAGGATACCGCTAGATTATCTTATAGCTTGCGAGGATTCAACTCTGCTTCTGAATTTACCATTGTTTTGGAGAAATTTTTGTCCTTTGATTATCAAGATATATCTCTAAAATCAAATTATTTATTGGGTTTTCCTTTTAAAAAAACTTTACTATAACCTTTGTGATTCTGTCACGATCTAAACCGTCGTGATTGGCACCCACACTAACCCTCCGGTGGGAGAACCATTACTATAACCCAACTAAACAATACTGACCAAAAGACAGGCATTTAAAGATGTGGAAACATGTTTAAATAATCAATTTAAAAGTTGAGTTCCCATAAACTCAGTAAGTTATCAACCAAGCATAAACAAGCGGAAATTCAACCCCTAGAACCTGAAAGTCATTGTACCAAAACTTCTAACTAAATAGTCTAAGATAAGGGAATGCAGCCCCAAAACAACTAAACATAAAGTAAAGAGTCTGAAAGGTCTAAGTCCAAAGGAAATGGACTAAGATCCTAGATGAATCCATGGTAGTCTGAAGGAACTGGCTCACTCTTGAACTCGACAAGTCAGTGATCTCCTAGCTGAGGTCTATCGACAGCTGCCTGAAGACACCCTGTACTCAACAAAAAAAGAGCAGGTGCATTATCAGTACACAAAACAATTTCTGCTTAGGCTTGTACACCCCTTCCCACTCAAAAGGTACCTCTTTTTGAGTCAGCCTTGTCAAGTACGTGGCAATAGAAGAAAAATTCTTCACAAACCACCGATAGGAGCTGGCAAGCCCCACAAAACTCCTAACATCAGTCACAGAACTAGGCCGGACCCAGTTCTTGACTGGTTCAATCTTTTGGGGATCAACCATTACCTCTTCTTTTGAAACTACATGCCTCGAAAAGGCAACCAAGGACAACCAGAATTCACACTTAGAAAAATTTTGCATACAATTTCTGCTTCCCAAGGACACCTAGAATAATATGAAGATGGTCTGCATGCTCTTCCTTACTCTTCGAATAGACCAAAATGTCATCAATAAAGATAATTACAAAGGAATCCAAGAATGGATTGAACGCACTATTCATCAAACTTATGAAGGTTGCAGATGCATTGGTCAGCCCAAACGACATCACCAAGAACTCATAGTGCCTATATCGAGTCCTGAATACCATCTAGGGTACATCTTCGGGTCTAATCTTTAATTGATGGTACCCAGACCTTAAATCAATTTTAGAGAATACCGATGTACCCTGCAACTGATCAAAGAGATCATCTATACGAGGCAACGGGTACTTATTTCGAATGGTGACCCTATTCAACTATCGCACATCCTCATACTACCGTCCTTCTCCATTGCAAAAAAGACAGGAGCACCCCACGAGGAAGCACTAAGACGAATGAAACCCTTATCAAGGAGCTCTTGGATCTGGATCTTAAGTTCTCTTAACTCTGTTGGAGCTATGCAATAAGGAGGGATAGATATTGGGCGAGTGCCTGGCTCCAAGTCAATATAGAAATCTATATCTCTATTTGGAGGCATACCAGGTAAATCAGTAGGAAACATTTCCTTAAACTCAGACACTACAGGAATAGACTCAAAAAAGGGGGACTCTACATCAACATTTCGGATATGAGACAAATATGCCAAACAACCATGCCCCACCAATTTCCTAGCCCGGATGAAAGATATGATCTTAGCTGGCTTAGGCTTAGGCTTGTACATCCCTTCCCACTCTAACTTCTCCCTACCTAGGATCTCTAAAGTCACAGTCTTAGCATTACAATTAAGCACATCATAATAGGGAGACAACCAAGTCATGCCTAAGATTACATCAAATCAGTCATATCCAAAATAACCAAATCAGTCTAAGTCTGAAAACCCATAAACTGGATAGAACAAGAACGATAGACATGGGTGACTACGATAGACTCTCCAACTAAGTAGAAACATGGATGGGCATCAAGCACATCATAAATCACATCAAATCCCAAGGCAAACTATACTGACACATAAGAGTAAGTAGAACCCGAATCAAACAAAACAGTAGCCATCCGATCACAGACAAGAATAGTACATGTTATCACTGCATCAGATGCCTCAACCTCGGTCTTGCCTGGAAAGGCATAAAACTGAGCCATGTCATCTTGATGGGCAACCTCTCTGCCTGGCTGCACTGCCCCCTACTTGCATTACCATTTCCCCAGCCTCCACATCTTCTTTGATTTCCTCCTCGCCTACCTTGTGGACGTCCTCTGCCATTATTAGCTTCACTCACCGGTACCACTGCTCTGGTCTGCTGCTGCATGGGTTCAGTCAGGCACAGGTGGAGACAATCTCTCCTCATGTGTCCTGGTTCTCCATAATTATAACAACTGCGGTCAAGAGACGGCCTATCGCCTGGCGTAAAACAGGCCCCCTGACCATCCTGGGTAGGATTCTGTTGCGGAGTCCCTTAGTAACCACTCGTAGAAGCCGGCATAGCTTACTGAATTGGCCAGGCTGCAATTTCTGGCCTACTTGAACCTCTGGAGTAGAAGCCATTAAAGTTACCTGTACTTTTAGGCTTCTTAACTGAAGCCTTAGCCTGCACGTCCCGTCGAACTCCTTCTACCTTTTTCACAATGTGTGTCACTTCATTAAAGCTTTTACCTACAGAGGTCATGTGAACAGATAATACCTGCAACTTGGGATTCAATCCCTTGACGAACAAACAAATCTTCTCTTCCTCTGTAGTCACCAACTGCGTAGTATATCGGGATAAGGCATGGAACTTAGCCTCATGAGCAGCTATAGTCATACCACCCTCTTCCAAAGCCATGAACTCATCCTTCTTGTGGTCCCTCAAAGTTCGGGACACGTACTTCTCCAGAAACAAGGCATTGAATTGAACCCAGGTGAGTGGAGGCAAGATTGGCAATAGGCATTCCACAAAGGCTCTCCACCACTACTTAGCCTCACCTTGAAACTGAAAGGTCACGAACTCGACTCCATGATGGTACACAATGCCTAACTTGTGAATTCTCTCATAGCAATCTAGGATGAACTCATAGGCATCCTCACTTTCAGAACCATGGAACACTGCGACTTTAACTTCAAAAACATAGTCAGCATCTCGTGCTCAATGCCCAGTCATCACAGGGCCCAAAAGTGGACGGAAGAAGGCATCTTCACCCAACACTCCGTCCATCTCAGGGACTGTAGCAGCAGCGGGGTGGGTGACTGGAGGTTAAGCAGTTTGCACCGTGGGAATGGCTCCATAGCCGACCAACCCACTCAGAAAAGTCAAAATCTACTGAGCTATAGCTGAATCCAAAGGGGTAAGTCCTGCAGTCCCAACCTGTGCGTCCTCCTCTGTTTCAGCATCCTCTTCTACCTCACTCTACATCCCCTTCTACCTCGGCCTAGAGTGCGGGAGGAGCCTCTTCCCTGGGTACATTCTCAGCTTATGCTTCACCCCTGGCGGGTGCTACCCTTCCTCGGCCTCTGCCCATTCCTCTTCTTCTACCCCTGCCTCGGCCACGTCCACTCACTGCGAGCTCTCTTGCTGGCTCATTGATGGGAGCTACTGGCCTGGAGCCGTTGTTTCACGTGTTAACCATCTGCAGACTAAAGAGTGAAAGAGATTAGATACCAATTTGGATCACCAAATACCAATTGGAATCAAGTTATAGCACGAAAGCAGAAGAAGATAGAGAGATTTTCCTAAAGTCTTGTACCCTCTCGAAGAAAAGTACAAATGTCTCCGTATCGTTCTGCAAGAATATACTAGACTCATTCTGGTACAACGAGATCAATGAACCTAGGGCTCTAATACCAACTTTGTCATGACCTAAACCGTCGTGATTGGCACCCACACTAACCCTCCGGTGGGAGAACCATTACTATAACCCAAATAAACAATACTAACCAAAAGACAGGCATTTAAAGATGTGGAAACATGTTTAAATAATCAATTTAAAAGTTGAGTTCCCATAAACTCAGTAAGTTATCAACCAAGCATAAACAAGCGGAAATTCAACCCCTAGAACCTGAAAGTCATTGTACCAAAACTTCTAACTAAATAGTCTAAGATAAGGGAATGCAGCCCCAAAACAACTAAACATAAAGTAAAGAGTCTGAAAGGTCTAAGTCCAAAGGAAATGGACTAAGATCCTAGATGAATCCATGGTAGTCTGAAGGAACTGGCTCACCCTTGAACTCGACAAGTCAGTGATCTCCTAGCTGAGGTCTCTCGACAGCCACCTGAAAACGCCCTCTACTCAATAAAAAAAGAGCAGGTGCAGTATCAGTACACAAAAATAGTAGGATCACGCGGCTATTCCAGTAAGTGAGACATACACTAGTAACTACAACATAGTAAACCAAACATATACAGAAAGAATAACGATCTACCAGTTCATGCTCAACATAGCAGTTTCACAATGTCAATCTCAAATGCAATAGTCAATGATGGTTCTCTCATAGAACCCACACTCAAACTGTTAGTGTGTCGAAACGTGACACCCGATCCAATATGTGTCAGAATGTGACACCTAATCAAAATATGTGTCGGAATATGACACCCGATCCAATAATGTGTCGAAACATGACACCCGATCCAATCAACCACAACCAAAAAAACAATCTGCACCACAAGGAATGATTTACACACTTGTATCGTACAATCAGGTAACATGTTCATTGCATGCTACGGAATCACAAACAGTCATTTCACTAGATTCATTTCATCTTTTCCTATTCTCATGCATGCATGTATACAATGGAGCAGTTAGCATGTATGTATAACACAGACAGAAAATCAAACCATCACTACCTCGAAACCAAGCCTGAATACTCTTAAGGAACTTAAGCTTTCCCTTTCCGAAGTCTCTCAGCTTGTTCTTGGTCTAAAATAAGTAATTAATGCAAAGGATTAATAATAGTGGCATATTTTACCTGGATTATATCCAAATACTAACCCTTGGCCAATTCCATAATCCTAATACCCAACTAGGGCTTTTTCCACCATTAGATTCAAGCCAAAACCCTCACCTAAGGATAAATAGCAAGGATTCTAAGTTCTAAGAATCAATTAACGAATTAAAGGAGTAATTGACTTACCTTCAGCATGAAAATTAGTGAAAAACAAGAACAAACAGCCCTAGGTCGCCCTTTTGCTCTCCAAGAACGAAGTTTGCAGAAAAATAACGTTTTTGGGACTTTTCCCATTTTTACTCGCGATTGGCCTGCCATAGCAGGCCAATCCCACCTTAGCAGCCCCGCCATGATGAAAATAACCCCATCGTGGTGGGTTGCACGGAGACAGAGACTCAGAATTTGTGTTCCAAGTCCCTACTTTGCAACATACCCTCAAAACTTGATGTTCTAAAACCACCCTTTCACGTTAAGATCAATTGCGGCATTTCTACCCATCCGAATTTGATTCTGTAAAGCCGTACAGACTCTTTATCATCTTGGCTATCCACTCAAATGATCAAATTCATAATCAAATCCCCCATCCATTACCGGATTACCTTAGACCTCACCTGACTCAGATTTCGTTCAAGTCTGGCCTAGGCTCGAAATTTTCAAGTTACTACTCAGAAGTTTTCTGGCCCAAATTCCTTCCCCATTGACTTATCCATAACGAAAAGAACAGGTCGTTACAGATTCCCCAATTCTCACTGATGGAGGCAAATTGGTACGTTGCTATCTGTCATTTTTTTAGTAGTGTTTTAAGAAAAGATTGGGTTTTTGATCCTCATTATGTGAAGTAATTTATTTTTTTGTTTACTTAAAATCAACCAAATGTATTAATTTATTCTCAACTTTTGCCGGATTGTTGAAACTTTGTAATTACTATGTTGCATATATTGGTACTTCTACTGAAGCTTTTTATAGATTGTTTTAGATTTATAAGGATCCCAAAAGTATTTCTTTACATATGACATATTATTCACCATCAAAATTAGATTTTTAGCCAATGGGCTTGAAGTGTCTGCCTTATTTTCTATGTTTTATTTACTATTGTATTTGCCTTTTCAACTACTTTATTTTGTGTTACAAGAGGCAAGATTCTTTTGGGAACAACCTCTCTATTCCACGAGGTAAGGATAAGGTCTGCCTATACTCTACCCTCCTTAGACCTTGGGTATGTTGTTATTCATATTTCACTTCTAACAATTATTTAAAAAATATGAGTTGTTAGTATGTCCTGCTTGTTTTGTTAGGTGTGAATCGGAGAAATGATTTGGACAAAATTGTGTTTGGTTTTGGCTCTCTTAGAAGAAGATAAATTGGATTTCGATTGGACAGTGAAGATGACGGTGATTCACGACGGATTTTCTGATGATAGATTCGATGTTTGATGGTGTTTTGGTAGTTACATGGTGTTTCTCGGGTGCAAAATTGATGGATTTTTGGCTGAGAGTCGTTTTCAGCAAAGTGATGATGGTTCAGGGCAAAACATTGGTTGTCTTTCTCCTCTCTTTAATGCATAAACTTAAATGTGTTCTCTTGTCTTTTCAATTGCTGAGTGAATCCTCATTTCTATCTAATGTACACGCATCTATATATCTCTGTATGTGGTGATTATTTGTACTTTGTCTATTCTCCTACGTGTGTCTCAGAGAGAAAGAAACAATGTGAGTTCCGATCAAGATATCTTTCTCTGTATGTGTTGATTGTGCCCTCACCTTGTCTTGCAATATCAAGACTGACACAAACAAGATCAATTATTTTCTAGAGCTATATTTAGACACAACAAAGTTTGATGTAAGCCAACAATAATAACCCAATGAAATTGCTACTTTTGTAGCGTAAATATTTAAGTTCTTCAATTTAACAACTCGATTAACACTTATCAATAAAAAAAACTATTATCAAGTATATGCATACTGAATATCCAACATGTCATGTAATAATATTACATTGGTGTAGATACGTCACTTGTAACTGCAGTTGCTGAACGTACGATCTGAAATTCCTTTAAGAATCTATATCCATATCTCTTAAAGATAATATCAAATTGGTATCCGATCCACAGGGTCAGTAGTCAAGAATGTTGTGTATCGGAGGACCCTTCGATGAAATTAACAGGAGGAGAAGCCCCAAGATGTGACCTAATACAACATTAAATTATTATACAGAGAATACTTAAGCTTTTGTAAATGTTTTTTCCTTAAAGTGATACTCTTTCTTCATAGATTACTGGACTCAGATTAATATAATAATGTAGTTTTTAAACTCAACCTCATCACTTATGCATCATCCTTTTTAATTCAACTGAGGGTCTTATGAATTTATATAGCGACTTAAGCATTAGATAAATTCATTACATTTACTTGGGTCTTCGAATTGAAGAAATAATTTTGATGGAACTAGATTTATTGGACTGTGAACGTATCTCAGGTGGAAGATTAATAAATTTTTGGCTTGAGAGTCATTTCCAGCTAAGTGATGATGATTCAAAGTAAAATGTTGATTATCTTTCTCCTCTCTGTAGTGACTGAACGTAAATGTGCTCTCTTGCATTTTGAATTGCCGAGTAAACCCTAGAATGAATTCTCTCGAAAGTGAGTCTCCTCTTTTTAGAAAATGTACACTCATATATATGGTGATTAATTGTGTTATGTCTCTATTTTTCAACGTTTGTCTTACAATGTCAAGATTCACACAAACATGATCAATTGTTTTCTAAAGTTATGATTTAGATATTAAAAAATGATGTATTCCAATAGTAATAACCCAATGAAATTGCTAATTTTTTTCACGTGCCAATTTAATTTAGGATCGATTTAACAATTCAGTTAACTCTTATCTATTTAAAAAAACTATTAAATCTACCGAATGAGAACATCATTTTTAAAGAAAAGGTGTTGAATAAAAGATTAAATTAAGTCCAGAGTAGAGTTAAAGTATAAAGTGTGCTTGAGAAACTAAAAAACATATCAAAGATCAAAAAGGTGAGACTTTTTTCCCTGATTTAAATCTGTCAATTCAAAGAAGATTCTCTTGCTTTAGAGCAGAAATAGTGTAATAGATATTGTGAAAACAAAAGTTCTAAATACATATAATGAGACTTTACATGTCTGATAAAGTTGTGTATATATTCTTTATATTCAGGAAAATAGAAAAATTCTGCTAACATTACATTTGTTGCTATTAAGATCTGAATTTAAGTGTTTAGAAAATGTTCTTCTTGTCTCTTTCTTTTGCTTTATTTTCACATGATTTATTGGTATTTATGTTTCAGCATGTGATTGATAACAAAGTCTTCCCATGCATGTATTAATTATCAACTCAAAATGCATGAGAAAAACATCAAAAAGAAAGCATGCTCTTATATCACTGCTCAAAACAGCCTAAATACAAGTATATCTCTATTCCCTTCAAGTACTTGTGATTATTAGGTTGCTATCTGGTCATATCTTTGCATGTAGTTGTTGTACTTTTTTGCCTGAACAAATTTCATAAATTAATGTTTTCTAATCTAAAGTGGACATAAGGTTTAGTCATGGTAATTCTAGATCAAATGTTATTTTTGAGTTATTTGGACGGAAGCTCAATACCTAGAAACTGTTCCTCTTGTATCTATTTGTTTTTTAGTAAGTTTATATAATTAACGCTAGATATTTTGTGCATCAGAATGATTTTTTTATAAAAAAAGAGTATGATTGACTTTTTTCACGAGAGCGTGAAATTTGTTGTTCATTAAAATAATTTTAAATTTATCCCAAAAGATAAGTTGATATTAGTTGGATGGCTCAATTAAATTTGCGCAAGGTTTATTTGATTAAAGTTATGGTTATTATTACAGCTAAACAGAGGAATGTGTTAGGGCCTTTCTACAATATACGAAAATGTTGAAATTCTTTTCTGAATAGGAAACAGGGTGACCAAGAAGCATTATTTGTATTTAGGCATTGCACTTTGATATATAACTATACCATTAAATGCCTTCTCTCATAAGTTGTCAAAGACGATGTAATCATTTTTATCATGAGCATTGCTTCTTTTTTATTCAAAGACTTTAAATATGATATTTATTACTCCTACATGATTGATTTTGTTCAATTATGAATACTCCATTTTTGCATATTGTTGACGAGATGGAATTATAGTAATCAGTTTCAATAACATATCAGTCACACAATCACGTAGATTGACACCATCTGCAGTAAAATGCTATACACTATACACTTAGGAGTCGGTTGATGTGAGATATAAGGTATAATAATCACAGGGATAAAATGCAAGACTATTTTATCTTGTGTTTGGTTGGAAATATTAGGCAGTCCTGGAATTATTTATCCCACCATTTATACCTTAGTGGTAGGATAAGTTATCACATATACATGGTGGAATAACTTATTTCGGAATAATTAATCTCGAAATAACTTGTTCCCAACCAAACGACCCCCCTTAAGGTTTCTTGCGATAAACTCATTTTATGAAATGTGTTTATGTTGGATTTTTGGAATTTGTCTTTAAGGTATCATTATAACAATAGAAAATCATTTCTGATAAAATTGTTTGGAGAGACAATTCATAGTTTCAAATAACTACTAACGGTTACATTTTATATAACTTTAGACGTATTTTTATTTTAATTATGTCTGTGTAAAGCGCAAACAAATTTATTAGCCTTTTTTTATAAATGAAAATGAGTTAACGTGTTTGAATTTTTAAGATGGGTGAGTTTTTATTTTTTTTAATTAAATAATATACATGGCAAATTATAATAAATCGCATGGCTATTTTAAATTGCAAAAAAATTCATTAAGATTTGAGTTGTTTGTTTAAGGGATATTTTGGAGTTAAAAAAAGTAGATTAAGGATATTTTTAGATAAGAAAATGAATGAAGGATATTTTCTAAATCATTTTCAATACGTATAACGGTGGTGGTAGACGGCTAGTATAAATTGGGAAAATTGATTTCCTTAAAATTTTCCCCTTCTCATTTCTTCCTCCAGTTTCCCTGGATATCCAAATTGTCAAGCACAACATTCAAAACCAAGAAAAATGACTTCAGGTGAGCATTGAAATTCTCCAAAATGGTATCTTTTTCTTCATTTCATAATTGTTTTCCTCTATTCTGTTCTAGAATTGGTGTTTACCATCTGGGTATTTGTAAATTCAAATTCTTTGGTTGGAATCTTTCTTAGGTTTTGGGTTATGGAAAGGGTTGTATATGATTGAGAACCTCACTTGTATGGTAAGAAAGTTCACATTTTTGGTTGGATTTTACTGGGATTTCATTAATTTCTGGGAGAACTAAAAAAAAATTTAACCTTTCTTTTAACATGTATGTTTTTCCTAGTGTTTGTTGCTTATTTTTATGTTCTTTTCAGCTTGTGTAGTATCATATAGTGTATTGTTTTGTGTTCAATGGAGCTGAAAATAGAGCATGGTAGACAGGGTTTAGATCCCCAATAACACTAGGTGATTAGTAGGTACCCAATGGATTAGTTGAGGTGCGAAGGGCCCCAGATACTACTTTTAAGGGGGGAAAAAAAAGAGAATTGGGTTCTGTTGATATCCAAATCTTTCATAAATAAAAGAGCAGACGCGTCACTCGTGTATATTTTTGTTGGTCTGCAGTTTGATGAATCTTTATGTTCTCTAGTCATTGCTAATTTGAGAAGTTGAAACTACTGATTCAAGAGTGATTTTATGTGACTTGCCCAATCTTGCAATGACTTTCATTTACTGTAGGTTTGTTTACCTGGTCTTAGTATCTTTTTAATTCATTGAGTAACGGAAGTATTTATTTCCAAATTATGAATATATATATATATATATATATATGTAGCTTTTTTGTCAATTTCTGTGTTTTTTGTCTCAGTTTACTGGTTTTTATGAGTAAATCTGATTAGCCTCGTCAACAGGGCATTGGTCAGTTTTCGGAAATTTGTTCCTTGAGTTCATTACAGAACTAGAAATTGTCCCTTTTTGGTGTCATGTTCTTCTTGTTCTGTAATTTTCGTTATTTGTCATTGATGTTGGCTCATATCTTGCAGATTGCACAGTGGAACTTGCTGTGGAACTCGAAACTGCTGCACGGTTGAGAGCTTCTCAGTTCATTTTTCCTCAAAGGCCATGGCTTGGTATTTTCCTAGCTCTTTGTCATTGCTTACTTCAATTACCTTGCTCCTAGCAATTTGCTAGCTGCATAAAATATCCGTCATTTCTTGGCTTCTTTTTATTGACATTTGGTTTTGATGATGAATTTGTGTAGAACAGACTAATGTCAACTCACCTGCCTTTTTTCTTTCAGATTTGTATGGGATTAATGTTAGACCTGTTGCTCCTTTTGGAAGTGCTAGTAGCAAGCAGTTTGTTGATCCTGCATTGATACACCAGGTGCTACCTGATGAACTGCTTTTTGAGGTATGCCTTTGTGGATTTCAATTAATTTCCTCTGTAATTTCTTATCGACATGTAAATATGTGGCAAGTGCTGGAAATGCTTTGTTACGCTAGGAAGCTGAAGCATATTGATAAGACTTGCAACAGAGCTGATTTTGCTAAATTAATTAATAGGTATCAGAAGTATGAACAATGTTTTTCTATAAATCAAAAGAAAAAATTAACCAGAAAGCAAGGTATTTGTGGCTGTTTTGGGTTACATGTACATTTATAGTGAGGCCATATCTAGCTATCCCCAATTTCATGCCCATGCAAAAAGTTAGTGGATTCTACGTGGAGACAAGTGTTGCTATTTTAATATCTGCCTTGAGCTCCCCCCCCCCCCCGCCCTCCCCCCTCAATTCTTCTGAGGAGCATCTTTGGTAGAAAAATTGGATGTCATCTCTGTCTTCTTCGGAGACGAGGAATGTTGGACTCTATGATCTCATTATAGTACTCAAGTCGAGCTTTGCAGCCAAGCATAAATGTGACTGTTCCCTTTGATTCTTTCTCTGGATGGTTAGCTGGTTTTCATTGATAATTTATTGGATTAGTCTTTAACACACTCGCACTCCCACCCCCTCTCTCTCCAAAGTTCTTGTTGTTTCCTTCCAAGGGGTGAATTGAGGTTACATATCTAGGGAACTGAAGGCAATCAAATATCAAGTCTTGATGTCTGTTTGAGAAAAAATATGCTGTTTCTAAATTGAAAATTTAGCTTTTGCAGCCTTCCCTTCTAATCTTTATAGCTAAGGTGAGGAAACCGGAAACTTACTATGATTTCATGATTAATGTTGTGCAGATCTTGTCTAAAACGACCCCATACACTTTGGGTAGGGCAGCTTGTGTTTGTCGAAAGTGGAGGTATACAATTCGGAACCCTGTATTTTGGCGCAATGCATGCCTAAAGGCTTGGCAGGTACCAGGGACACTGGTTCTGGTTGTTCTATTGCCACTAGTGAGCTTAGTAAGTAACATTAACCATTGTGCCTCATTTTTTAAGGTTTCTGGATTGGTAGAAAACTATAAGGTCCTTCAGTTGAAGTATGATGGTTCATGGAGAAAAATGTGGCTTTTAAGACCAAGGCTTCGTACGGATGGTAAGATATAGTTTTTGATGAAGATGGTAAAATATAGTTGCACAGTTACTTCGAAGTATACTATAGTTTACACCTGTTTCTATGACAAGAAGTTCCTTATTATTTCCCAAAAAAGAAGTTCCTTAATAATTGTAAAATTCTTTAGGGAAGTTATTATATTGGGAGGGAGAGAAGCATGAGGACATGCATAGGGATTGTTGGCTACTTCCTCTCATTCGACATTGCAATGTTATGGATTCTAATTCTTGATTTTGGTGACAAATGAAATGGACACGTTTCTCAAGACACTAGTATGGCAATACTTCTAACTTCCATTTATTACTTTTTGAATAGATAGGCGACCACGTATTGTAAAATTTTCGGATTTTCATTATTACCATGCCAGATTTTGGTAATCCTCAAATCAATTATGTTATTTGGTCATTGGTCGCTGGATTAATATGAGTCTTTTCCGTATTCTGGAAGAAACTCTTAAGTTCTCAAGTCTTATGCCCTAATTAGTGCATCTGGAAAAAACAGTATTTGTTGATATTCACTTCGACATAGCTTTTCTAGTAAAGAATAATGGTAAGAGTCGAGAGTTGTTGAACAAGCGAAAACGAGAGTTAAGAGTTGCTGATTTTCACCATTGTGGAAAGTTTGGTTGCTCCTAGTAGTATCATTAGAATTTTACTATTGAGCATTCAATATTTTGAAAAGCTGGCGATATAAAGTTTTTCACGAAGTGTCCTAAGGCTGGGTATAGTGAATTTGGTAGGATGTATAGACTGTATTTTCCAAAATAAATTTCTCTATGGACCACATACCAAGGTATATGTCTTGGATTTATTTATGCCATCTGAGCAGGAGAACTAATTTTTTTTCCTATCAGGATGTTTTTGCCGTAGCCTGTAAAAAAATTGGTTATTTGTATCTATAAGTCTAAGTTGAAATATTTGAAGGTAGTAAGAAGTCTTAATTTAATTTTTTCTGCAGGTATCTATGTCAGTCGAAACACATATATTCGTGCAGGAGTAGCTGAGTGGAAGATCACCAATCCAGTTCATATTGTATGTGTATTCTTATTCTCCGCATAGTTAAAATTGTCATACAGTTCTTGAATTGCATGTTTAGAGATGAGCTGTGCTGGCAAATGCTGCATAGTGCTTCTAGGAGAAGGCAATTTATGCAATACGCTAATTCATCTTTTGCCTTGTAAAATTCATGAAGGAAGATAGTTCAGAAAAAAATGACAAATTAGACAAATGTGACTTCCTCTTTTCCTTAGGATAAAGAGATAACTTGTTCATCAGTGCTAGAGCTTTGTAAATTGTTGTTTCCTTATTTATTGTGAAGGTTTATGATCGGTTGGACCATTGTTATACCCCCATCCCCAAAAGAAATAGAGAGAAGAAGGAAAGGTGCTTTAGTATGGTTTGAATATGTACATGCGAGATGTTATCTTTGAGGGAATCAATTTCTAATCATTTCTAGTTGTAAATTATTGAAGATATTCTAATCAAGAAAAATATTTACACCAACTAGAAAGAAGGAGCATGCATCTTTTAATGACACAGACATTTTCCTGTTTAACTACCCTTTTCTTTCTTAGATCACATTTTTGTGGGGGTTGGGATGGGGGGGGGGGGGGGGCTACTTATGGGGTTGAACTTTTTCACCTACTTGGTGGAAGGTTGTGCGCACTCACCAAGTGAAGCTTCACATATACAAAGGAAGGTGAGGGTAGATATGTGGATGGTAAGGGTGCTCTACAAATATATCATGTTTACTAAAACTATTTCCGCTACCAGCATTGCTAACATCCTTAACAAACTTTACTACTCAGAACGCCATCAAATGAGAGACCCTTGCTCCATTTCCCACCTTCTCATTAGTATCTTGTGCCACTACTCTCTTTATCCAACCAGATGTCACGAGTCGCATTTAGGGATTCATGACCGGCACCAGGCACCTGACTAACAACCCTATCAAGCAAACCACTAAACTAACAACTGGTTAACTTCGCAAACATCTGAAAAAATACTGTAGAACTGGAAATTATAGTCAAACATACTGCAAAGCACTGAAATATCTCAATATAAGTCTCAACTGTATACTGTAAAACAAACCATACTGCAAACTGGTCAAGTCAAACTAGTCATGAGCCATCTAGAAAAAACACAACTGCTACATAGGTCCATGGGGCATACCTCAAAATAAAGGAAAGAATAGGAAAGCAGATTGAAGCTCTTACCGAAAGATGAGTGGAAGATGTTGATGAAGATGCCAGATCTAGCTGGTGATACCGAGCTTAAAGGTACCTGTCTCTGCACCCAAAAAATTAAGCAGGCCCAAGCAAGTTGTAGCCACAATACTCAGCAAGTATTTGTGACGGCCTACTAGCAGATACATTTCAAACTGAAAGCTGTAAAGTATATGATGCAGCTAAACACTGCAAATAGACTTGCTCTGCCTGGGACTCCATAAAACAGAGCAAGTTGTGGGCTACTGCAAGAATACCTGCTCTGCTTGAGAGAGGATGTTGCCCTCATCTGAGAGAGCTGATATAAGTTGTGGGCTATTGTGAGCAGACTTTGGATTCTAATCAGTATTTACCTCTTTGAGTGTGTTCAGTTTCCTCCCATTGCTTCTTTTCTTCACTTTGCATCCTATAGCATTTAGTGTCAATGGCATTCTATGACATTGCCATCTTCTCTTTGATTGTAGGTGTGTTACTATCGCTATATGAGATTTTATCCTTCAGGCAGATTCCTTTATAAGGTAGTAATAATTTGTTGTTCAGCTCGTGTGACATACTAGATCTTTACACGTTGTTCTTGCTATACCTGGTTTATAACTTCTGTATATTTCTTTTAACTAGAACTCATCACAAAAAGTCAAAGATGTCGCGAAGTACCTGAACTTCCGTGCCTCAAAAGCTGATTGTGTTTTTAAGGGGAGTTACACGCTATCAAAGGATAAAGTAAGTCCAATTCTAATCTTCCCGAACAAGTCAATTTGTTTCTGGCAGCAATTTGGTTATATACGGTCAAATCAAAATAATGGTTCATTCCTCCTTTCTTAAGTTGATAACGCTTTTGGCATTTAGTTGATATATGTGAAGTTAATTTTGAACAGACAGCTCACTGCCTTCTCATTTGCAGGCTGAAGCTGCTCTTTTGTACCCGGGAATGCGTCCAACTGTGTTGAGATTCCGCTTAAGGTACTTGATCATGGAGATTCTATTTGTATTTTGAGTTCTTATGCTCAGCTCTTGTTAATAACACTATGGTTGAAGGCTTGGGTACTCTTTCCCTGGACCAACAAGTCACCATATTAGTTTCTTAAACTTTCATCCAAGCCAAACTAGCTTCTAAGCAAAAGATTAATAAAAATCACCATCTGTTAAGAGTGAAAACTCAAGCTACATATAAATGCCAAGTATAAAGTTGAGGATCTTGGTGGGATGTTCAGTACCGATTCTTATAGATTTTGTTCGGGGATTCGATAAGCTAATTCCTGTAGATGTATATTTTCCAGGTTGCCCACCTATAAACTCATTCGAAGGCAGCAGCCTATCTTTTCCGGATCCTATTAACTATGGTGAAAAGTTTAGTCGTGTACTTTGAATAAATGTGTGTGACAGTCACACCTTATTCTTTAGTGAAAGCAATGTTGGCAGTTTTTTGTCCTTGGGATAAATCATCTTGCAGGTTTATAAATGTAGTGTGCAGAATTTGTTGTAGGTAGTTGCTGGAATTTCTCCTGTAGAGAAATGAACAATTAATACTTGCTTGAGTTCCATCGAGTAGTCTTTATAGGTCCCAAATCTTCTCTTATATTAAACAAAATTCGAATTTAGTAAACATTCTGTTATTTTTCACTTGCAGATGACATTTGCTTTTCATTTCTAGCAGTTATAATAATTTATTGTCAATCCAATCACTATATTACATGTAAAATTTGAATTATTTTTACCTTATAAAATATGTAGAGTTTGAATTATATGATAAACCTGAAGTTTGTGGAGTAGAGTGTAAGATATGTAGAATCTTCACAAACCTGTAATGCGGATTACTCTAATTGGTATGATTTCTACATGGTACCGTGTATAATTGATATGACATTTCACTTGTCCATTAGGTTGAGGGGTACTACCCAAGGTGCTAATAACAGAATGGATCTACTTGCACTTCTTACAAGTGGCGTGAATGATAATGAGGTTAATGGCCCGGATGAAGACATTCTTGGGGTTGTCGAGAGGTGGGAAGAGGATGAAACACATAACCCAGATGTTCCAGCAATTTCACACAAGAGGGGTCTAACACCTTTTGTCTTTGTTTCATTTGAGGAGGTGAGTTTATCATTCACATTTGTGCGAAGGAGTCCCTTTTTTCACATCAAGCAAAAAGAAGATCCAGTTTCACATCTAACAATTAGTATGGTTAATGAGGCAATTCTAATAAGTGGCGAAATACTTTTTATGATTGAACATGATGTAGTGTCTTCTAGTTAACTTGAAAGGAAGTATTGTCTTCTAAATTTGAAGCTAGCTTAATATTCATGTATAATCTTGACACAGCTGATATAGGTCTATATACCAAATAAGTAAAAGAAAAATTGGCTAAAAGTCATTTAGCAAGTCTATCAGATGATAAAAGAAGATATGGTTTCTTCATTATTCAAACATCCAAATCAACTGCTGCATATAGCTGCATCAAGTCATTGAGTGTCCTATCTAGTTTGGATATCTCCATCTTGCTTGTGTACAATGTCTTGCAATTTTCATCATTATGATTCGTTGCTTACAATCTTGATGTTTTAGGCTCTCTATTCGATGCTATGAACCATGAGCACCAAACCATACTTCATTTCCCATTTGCTAGAATCAGTTTTTAATTGCTTCAGCCTTGATAAACGACCCATATTCTATCGCGTGATTATGCTGGAAGCAACTTCTCAATTGTTCTGTTTAATAAAGAATTCAGATATATCTTCTATCATATGCACATATGACTGAGCACTAACACTTTGCTTCTTATCCTCTTTTTCCTGGATATAGGTGGAAACTTCAGTTCTAAACCTCCCTGTGGAAAAAATGGATTATTATGTTCCTGGTTAAGAACTGGAACAAACAGACAATCCATTGGTTGTAAATATGTAACATTGTTATTTGCAACTCTTTTATTTTTGGCATCTTAGAATCGGAAAGTTTTCAATTTGATGTGAACAAGAAACAACCTCTCTACCTCCACGAGGTAGTGGTAAGTTCTGCGTATATTCTACCCTTCTCATACCTCACTTGTGGGATTTCACTGGATATGTTGTTGTTGTGAACAGGTTCCTATCGACCAGTGTAATACCGATCTATGTGTGTGTAACATATGGCAGTTTGAATATGTTCCAAGTTGGAATCTGTTTGATAATAAAGGGAGTTCAATAATCATTGTATTATTTAGTGGCTATATGCATTTTATGGGTGAAATATTTATTTTCTCATGTATCGCAATGATTCAATTGATTTGAGTTTTAACAACTCCACTTATACATAAGAGCACTGTAGAAAAAATTTCTTATCAGTAAAAAATGCAAAATTAGCATATAGCAGCTAGGGGTAACCCAAGATCTTAATAATATTCTGCCTTACAGATTCAGTCGCACCAACTATGTATATGGAAATTTTTTTCATTGTTATCTTGTAACCTAGAGTAATTAAGAGAACTTCTGAAATGCATCATTTAACAGATTGATAGAGATAATATCAGCCCTATAGTACATAAGTAATCATCTGCTAAACAAATATAAGTACTCTCCAATTTTCTGCATTTTGGGTGATAATTAAGTTACCATTGAAATATTGATTCTTTTTCTTCTTTTATAGTTGAAATATTGATTCAATTTGTCGTCAATTGTTGATTAATCGTCAGAGATGGCTTAGAACGAACTCTATTCGAGAGTTATCAGTATTTATTAAATCTGTTCCCTCTTGGCAGGAAAGAGTGCAGTGAGTCTTCCATTTTTTAAGGAATAAGAAACAATATAGAAACAAACCATTATCCAATGCACAAATATTGAAGAAAATCCCAAATCAATCATCATTTTCTCAATTATAATGTGTCATAGGCTTTTCTTTTGTTAAAAATTTAATTGGCTCAAAGGCCTTCCATAGACGTTAAGTCACGTTCATAAAGTTTTTTCAGTTGTCATATATAAAATAAATTGAACAGCTATAACAGGATGCACGCAAATCTTATAAAGTAAAAAAGTAAACAATTAAATTTTCAATGAAAAAAAATATTAAAAAGTTAAAATAGTAAAATCTGACTCAAAAATGTAAAAAGTTCATATAATGATATTGAAATAGTTTCGCTTAATTTAATAAGTTGATATAATAATATTAAAGTAATATTAATTTAATTTGTTGCGGTGCTTGAAATTTAAAGAATACACCAAAAAATAAATTTGATCTTTTTATAAATACTCAATAATAGATTTTGCATAATGACAAAGATTTTACCATTTGGTAGACTTTAGAATATTCAACAATTAAATAATAAAATTAAAAAGAGGAATAAGAAATTAAATGTAAGAATAATGATGTAGATTCATACCATAATGCTAAAATGATAAATATTCCTTCATCTTAATTCTTAAATCAGACTCGAATAGAAATCAACACTATTCCATTTCTCAATTCTTACATAGCACTTTTACCATGCTACAAATTAACGACTAAGTCAAAAGCCAATCCACTATTACTATGACTTATGTTCCCCACATATCTCGAGTTCATCTTTATCATTCTTTTCTGAACAAGAATTGACTACAAAAAATTTATGGATCTTTATGATACCGCATGTGTCCTATATTAATCATCATATTATTAAAAATAATTACTCCCTCTGTCCCTAATTATTTTTAATATAATAAGTTGATATAATAATATTAAAATAGTATTAATTTAATATGTTGCGGTGCTTGAAATTTAAAGAATACACCAAAAAATAAATTTGATCTTTTTATAAATACTCAATAATAGATTTGCATAATGCCAAAGATTTTACCATTTGGTAGACTTTAGAATATTCAATAATGAAATAATAAAATTAAAAAGAGGAATAAGAAATTAAATGTAAGAATAATGATGTAGATTCATACCATAATGCTAAAATGATAAATATTCCTTCATCTTAATTCTTAAATCAGACTCGAATAGAAATCAACACTATTCCATTTCTCAATTCTTACATAGCACTTTTACCATGCTACAAATTAACGACTAAGTCAAAAGCACACCATGCTACACTAAGTTCCACTATGACTTATGTTCCCCACATATCTCGAGTTCATCTTTATCATTCTTTTCTGAACAAGAATTGACTACAAAAAATTTATGGATCTTTATGATACCGCATGTGTCCTATATTAATCATCATATTATTAAAAATAATTACTCCCTCTGTCCCTAATTATTTTTAATATAATAAGTTGATATAATAATATTAAAATAGTATTAATTTAATATGTTGCGGTGCTTGAAATTTAAAGAATACACCAAAAAATAAATTTGATCTTTTTATAAATACTCAATAATAGATTTGCATAATGCCAAAGATTTTACCATTTGGTAGACTTTAGAATATTCAATAATGAAATAATAAAATTAAAAAGAGGAATAAGAAATTAAATGTAAGAATAATGATGTAGATTCATGCCATAATGCTAAAATGATAAATATTCCTTCATCTTAATTCTTAAATCAAACTCGAATAGAAATCAACACTATTCCATTTCTCAATTCTTACATAGCACTTTTACCATGCTACAAATTAACGACTAAGTCAAAAGCCAATCCACTATTACTATGACTTATGTTCCCCACATATCTCGAGTTCATCTTTATCATTCTTTTCTGAACAAGAATTGACTACAAAAAATTTATGGAGCTTTATGATACCGCTTGTGTCCTATATTAATCATCATCTTATTAAAAATAATTACTCCCTCTGTCCCTAATTATTTTTAATTTAATAAGCTGATATAATAATATTAAAATAGTATTAATTCAATTTGTTGCGGTGCTTGAAATTTAAAGAATACACCAAAAAATAAATTTGATCTTTTTATAAATACTCAATAATAGATTTTGCATAATGCCAAAGATTTTACCATTTGGTAGACTTTAGAATATTCAATAATGAAATAATAAAATTAAAAAGAGGAATAAGAAATTAAATGTAAGAATAATGATGTAGATTCATACCATAATGCTAAAATGATAAATATTCCTTCATCTTAATTCTTAAATCAGACTCGAATAGAAATCAACACTATTCCATTTCTCAATTCTTACATAGCACTTTTACCCACATATTTCGAGTTCATCTTTATCATTCTTTTCTGAACAAGAATTGACTACAAAAAATTTATGGAGCTTTATGATACCGCATGTGTCCTATATTAATCATCATCTTATTAAAAATAATTACTCCCTCTGTCCCTAATTATTTGTTTATTTTTCTTTTTTAGATGTCCTTAATTATTTGTCCATTTTGAAAAATCAAGAAAAGGCAATAAAAAATAATTCCTATTATATCCTTAATTAATTATTTTTAAAAAATAGAACTTCTTGAAAATCTTATGTTTTTAATTCATGCACTTCATAATTAATAAAGGTAAAATGGTAAACTTACTATGTCAATCATTGTTTTCTTAATAAGTGTGTCAATTAAAAAATGGACAAGTAATTAGGGACAGAGGGAGTATTAGTGGTTCATCTCACTAAATTAATAAAATATTAATTAAAAAAAATTTATATTATGATTGCAATTAATTTTTTTTGAAAGTTACATTTATTTGTAAAATTTTCAAGAAATTTTTTATGAGGCAAATTAATAAAATTATTTTTTTATTTATAATTTTTTAATATGCTTATAAAAAAGAAAAATGATCAACTAACAAAGAGGTGACAGAGTAATTGAATATCAACAATCACTTTACTTATAAAGTTTTAAGCAATTAAAAAAATGTGATCTTTTAATAACCTTGCTATTGAAGGAATTTTTTTTTTGGTTGAGAAAGTTACTCATAGGAACAAAAAAACTCATTTCCATTAATTTAGATTATGGTTTACATTCTACTTTTTGTGTAAAAAGATTAACTTTTTTTCTAGTGTCCTTTTCAAAAAAAGCAAAGACTTCTTCTCACTTAAGTTTTACTTAATTCCCATAAATCAAAACTTTATAATGACCCATCAGTAGCAGAGGAAAGGGGCAAGAAGAAGAATGGCAGACAGCAAAGTAGAGACTCTATCAAGGTTAGCTCAATGGAGGATCGACAATTTCGCAGCATCTACTTACAAAAGATCCGACCCTTTCAAAATTGGTATCTGGAACTGGTATGCCTCTAATTTTTATACTTGATTTCTGCTATCATCAACTTCAATTGTTTTCTGATGTTGATTTTTGATGAAGGCATCTGTCAATTGAGAAGAATCGGTATTTGTATATTCGCTTGTTTCCTGAACCTTCTCGGCTTTCAAAAGAGCAGATTCCTCCTCCTTTTGCTCGCTTTATGCTCCGTGTCACCACTACTGGAACCAATCGGAGACCTCATATATCTCCTGGTAAACTCTACTTTCAGTTGTTCTGTGTTTACATTGTATGTTTAGATGTGTACCCATTTGAGTATATTCACTATTGCAAGTTGCAGAGGTCGATTTACCTAACAAAAATAGTTGAAGTTTGAAGATTATTTTGCTAGTTTGGTCGATTTCCAGAGGTCATTTGTTATTATTACTGTGTTGTATTCGGTATTCCCATCCTTTTGCACCATTTTGTTTGATGCAATTTGTATTTTGGTATGTTTAAAAGATATGGTCTGGTTGCTGTTCTGGCAAAGATCACTAGTTTTGGAGAAATGTATCTTTGGACGATATCTGTATACAATTTACAAAACCTGGACTATGTCCACAGGACACACATGTTATTACATATTCGATTCGCCTGTGAAAATTGAGGGATGTAATATAAAGTGTGATCGAGGTTATTGGCATGGAAAAGTAGTACAATTAAATATATGTAGGATGAATTCAACTCTCAAATCTTTCTCAAATTCTTAGCTCCTTGATCTATTCACGAAGGTCTGGTTGCAAATCTCTATTTGCCACATTAGTGTAACTTATCTATAACGTCAATTGTCATCATGGTTATCTCCATCTGCTATGGATGATTTGGCAATTGATTTGAACTATGCTGAGCGGCTAGAGATGAATTTACTTGTATAGTGTTCAAACGTTCTCTTGGAATGTCACCAAAAATGTCCAATCCTGTCCTCCTGAAGGGGTGGAAACTTAGACATTTTTACTTAATAATTTATCAAGTCAGTTGTTGTGCTCATATCTGAAAAGGAAACATGTTGTACACATATGCCCGGTTCTGAAACTTGTGATTTCTTTGAAAAGAAATTCTTGGACACACCTCCTACTCACATTATGTTTTTGAATACCTCATTCTAATATATCAGGCAACCTGTAATTTGGGGGATGAGCATGTATTGCCAATTACTATGGCATGTGTAATCTTAGGGGATGGGTCATGGGTATTATATTGTTTGCTGCATGCATCTGTGATGTGGGGGTGGGTGGGTGGGTGGGGGTTATCTTAGGCAACTCGGACTATTGTAGTTCAGTGTCCTTAATGGTGCACACAAATTTTCCTTCTTCATATGGTCAAATTTTTTGTTTTGTTGACCAAAAGAGAAGACTTCATTTTGTTCATTAAGAAAACAGACTTCTCTGTACACGCTATAAATCAAATCTGCACCCTTTCTTGTAGGACAAGATCCTATCTCTAGACTGCCTTAGGCTATTAATATGCCAATAATTGCTAGCCTAACTGTCGTGTGCTATTTACGCTTCTAGTAAGGATTGTTACGGTTTTTAGTTGCACATGAATATTCTTCAGCTTCATATGCAGACACATGGAATTGTAGACTCTTGTGCTTCCTTGTTTTTTTCTTTGTTTGTCCAGATAAAGAGCCTACAACTAATGTCCATCACACACCTTGCCGCCTCTATCACAGTTGAATTTCATTAACAATTCTGTATTAACTATATTCAACATGTTATGTTGCATGTATAATTCTGTGGTGGTCCATGTTGCAGTGTATGAGAGGCTGCTTCGAACAAGTGATGACTTTGTGTGGCCGATTGATTCTTGTTTACAAGGTCGATTCATCATTGATGTTGAGTTCCTTGACCTGAAGATCTACACACCAAATGTGAGTTTCTTGATATTATGCAGTGTTCAAGTGTGTGTTTAATATGTATGACTATGAGATTGCTACATGAAATGGTTCTCTGATAAACTACCTATCTAGTTGTAACAGATAGGGCTTGTGTATAGGCGTACGCAATTGACTTCTTTGGTTGTTCCTTTGAGCAGATTTGAACTGAAAAAGAACGAAATTTTCCAAATATTCTATTTTACAGAAAATGGAAAAGAATGAAAAGTTTCTTCTCAGCATTTTCCAGTAAATAACCTTGATTATATATTTGAACTCATGTTCCTTCTCTTAGTAACGTGTAGTAATTGAACCTTTAGGGTGGAGAAGGAAAATCTATATGGCCCAATGACATGATTTTGCAATCTTTAGCTACCCAAAGTACTCTCCGATGCCTCTCTCGCATGCTTGAAGAGTCCATCCATGCTGATGTTACCATTAATACGGCTGATGGATCAGTGCAAGCTCACCGAGCGATACTATCTGCTACTTCTCCTGTATTCCACAGCATGTTCCTTCACGATCTCAGGGAGAAAGAATCCTCTATAATCGACATAGAAGACATGTCCACAGAATCATGCAGAGCGCTTCTCAGTTACTTGTATGGGACCATAAAACAAGAGGATTTCTGGAAGCACCGGTTGGCACTGCTGGGTGCGGCAAACAAGTATGACATTGTAGATTTGAAGAATGCTTGTGAGGAAAGTCTCCTAGAAGACATCAACTCGGGGAATGTCCTTGAAAGATTGCAAGAGGCCTGGCTTTACCAGCTAAATAAATTGAGAAAAGGTTGCTTGATGTATTTGTTCGATTTTGGCAAGATTTATGATGTTAGGGAGGAAATTAACGACTTCTTCAGACAGGCAGATAGAGATCTGATGCTAGAGATGTTTCAAGAAGTGCTCACAGTTTGGAAGCCCGCCTAACATGATGAGGTTTTTGCCATAGTTGTATATGAAATAACTCTAGCTATTAATAAACTGTAGCTTTCTAAGAAAGCCATGTTGTATCTATATGCTAATCCTGTGTAAATTTTGTTGTACACTATTAAGTGTGTAATCTGGTATAAGTTATATAAATGGTTAATGTTCTGCTTGCAAGCATCTTTGATTTGGATTTCTCTGTTGTTTGTCGTCTGAACCCTTGGAAAACTGGTAGAAACCATCCAAGTCCAATATTCTTAGTAGGAACTAAAAATAGGATTTAGTAGAGAGTTTTTTGTATTTGTAGGGTAATGTTCTTATTGTGCAAGTTATTTTCTTTCAATAACAGCTTCTCTACTACCACAAGGTAGGGGTAAGGTCTACGTACGGTCTAACCTCCCTAGACTCCACATGTGGGGTTTCACTGGCTATGTTGTTGTTGGTTTCATTAATGAAAATTTTTCCATGATAATGTTATGTTACCTACGAAATAATTTTTCACAAGACTCAGCAAGGGAACTACGCCTACCTAATCTTGCTCTGTAATCCTAAGATCTCTCTCTAAAAGTAGCTCCAAAAGTTGTTCACATGTTAAGGTGACATGTTGTTTGGGTCTTGCCCAAATAGATTTGTACCATTGGAGGCTACCATTAGCTGCTTATATGAGAACTCTGATTAGACTTGTATGAAGTTGTGTGGTCTTCTACACTGTAATGAGCAGTTTTTACAATGTTTTTGTATTAGGGAACAGTTTTGCATATTGTCCAAAAGTACACACAACTTTTAAGAGATTCTTGGATCTGCTGCTAGTGTGTTTAAAGGGTCATCTTGCATAACTTTGAGCTCAGTATTTCCTTGCCAAGACTCAGAAATGAAAACATGATTTGTTTCATCAAGCTGTCTCTTGTTCAGCATAGGAACATCGACGACAATAATATACTACAAGGATAATATTTCAATACTGTCATACTGATTCAACTGAGCTCAAACTGCTTCCAAAGATCAAAACATCTCTGGCTTCTTGTTTGGCAAAAAGAATACTCTTAATTGCAATCTGAGATCAGAAATTATGCTATGACAAGGTGGAACGACATTGCTGGGACTCTTAGACACTTACAAAGAACCTATGAGATTTTCTAAGTGGCAATCAGGACAGGATAGAATTGTTGGTGAGGAATGTAAGATTGCTCAAACTGTACACGAACCTACAAAAAAATTGTGTACAGCTATATTTACAGAAGAGGTGTAAGTATCTCCTCACAAGAAAAAATATGGAAACAGCAGTAAGTGAGAGGACTTCTCAGCAACTGAACTGATATTCGCCGTGAGCTGACAATGAAGAGATCAAAGTCATCTTGAAAAGTTAAACTGGTACTTTATGGAATTATATTTATTTGCTGAATGGTAGTTCCTTTGCTCCACTATCTACAGCATCTCTCCATATTCTATACCTCACACCTAGCTTATCGTAAGACACTGGCAGGTTCCAAATATTGGCGCCATTGACCATGCGATCCTGCTGGCCAAGCACAAGCCGTAAGTCTTCGTTTAAAACCTGTATACAATTTTACAAAGAAGAGAAAAATGTTAGAACATATCTTTCATTTTGATACCCTCCTTATTATATTTATAAAGGGGAAGTTCTTTGCAGCATTATCCTTACTGAAGAAGCAAAAATGTAGTAATATCTTTTACAGAAGGTGAAATTTTATTTGATATTTGGCAAAATTCTATTTCAGAAGATCATGCTCACAATTGTGGTTCTATTTTAGGCAAGTGTATGTAACTTCCAGGAATTAAAGAGTTTGCAAATCTAAATTATTGCGACTAGAGCTATCTGATGGTAATTCAAGAGTTCAAGCTCTGATTTTGTTCTATGCTTTGCATATTTCCAACTTCAAAATGCATCAATTTCCAAGACAAATGTTCCAAAACAGAATGCAGTTTTTCATAGATCAGGCAGTCAATATTTCATGAAGTCACTGACTGATGACTTTTATAAGATGCTAATTGTAATCATCGCCATTCACAAAGTTTAGGACAGAAACTAACCTGCTCAGCAAAATGTCTCCAAACATATTGCATGAAGGGGATGTGTTTCAGCAGGGGAGCAAAATCCAGTGACATTCTATATAATAACCGTGTCTTCTGTCGTGATGCAGGTAAGCAAACATGCAGTTGATGAAGGTGTGTAGAACACTGCTTGGTGCTCTGTCCCTCCAATTTGCCTGGCTTTGAGATGCCAATGGTGGATAAAACCATACAAGGTGGTCTAAATTCCATATCTATTGGATATGGATCCCAATATCCTTGCAGACCAGATGCAGGAGTCAAGAACTTTACCAAGCTGAAATGAAAAAAAGAAAACGTAAATTATAAGTATGTAGACCTTCATATACTACACAATGCACAACTTGATAGCATTACTTATGCCTTAAAACTCATAACTTGGACCAGAAAAATCAAGTTTTCTGGAAAACCATATGAAAATAAATAGAAAAACAATCTACTCCTTAAATAACTATTGATTTAGTACTAAACGTCAAAATAATAAGCATCATATGATCATGTCCATAACTACCTTGGTACACTCCATCCTTTAGCAAAAGTTGATGTATGAGTGAAAGGTGCATGTGCAAGATCTAAAAGATTGTCTAAAAGTAGTCCATGTTCCACCGGAAGTTCCATGACTATCTGCAGTTTCAGTGAAAACAGTCGTAAGGCAAAATACTCAAACATGAGTTGTAAGATAAACAACTGAAAATCTAACGGTAGTGATTTCGAACCTCTGCATGGATCTGAAATCCAGAAGGTGGTAGTAAAGAAGGAAGGGTAGCTGCAGGTGGATCATTTCCTGGCCAAATCCATATCATTCCCTCTTGCTCAAAGCAGGGCAGTGCTTTGATCTTTACGTTCAGTAATCTTGTTGATGGCATTTTCTCACACTTCCCATCGGTGGAATACTCCCATCCTAAATTTCATTAAACAAACATCAAAGTTAGTGTCAGCTATTTCATGTCCTCTACAAAACCCATTTGAAAGCTATGTCCATCTCCCAAATATGAACTCTGGACAAAAAGTGGAAGGATTCAAATTTATCTCACCATGATAAGGGCATTGGATGCGACCCTCATTCACTGTGCCAAGATCAAGGGGGCAGGCTCTATGTGCACATGTATTCCGGACACATCCAGGTTTTCCATCAGTCCCACGAAAGATCACCCACGATTGCTCAAAGCAATCAATCGGTAACTGAAACAATACATTTTACAGTCATCAATAGAAGAGCCAAAACAATTAACAGAAGACCATAAAGTAGGAGAGAGATCGTATAGCTTGTTAATTTGTTTTGGCATCATAATTTTGCATCTGCATGATTTTCTGTGTTTTAAATCAAATGTTTTCTTCCTTTTAGGCAAGAGAGACTATGGCAGATATGAGATAATTGACTCACCATGGTGTCATCCTTAAGATCTGCAGAGAATGCAACAGGGTACCAAAAGTTCTTCAAACGGGAACTGTAATCTTGGACAGGACCTGACACATTCAGTGTTCTTCGGGGTTGCTTGCTTTTAGCAGTGTCTAATAATCCTGTTGACGTGCTTGCAGAGGAAGACGTGCATTCTGATTCTACTGTGCTTCTCTCTTGCAGAAGCCTATCGTTAACCAACTCTTCCATGTAAGCTAGCTTATCTAAAGCAGCAGAAACCCGGGCCTCTGATATATGTACCTGTTGAATTGGTACTTCAGATATAAGGCTTTATACTTGCGAGAAATAAACAATATCCTGGAAATGTTTTTCCATATAACTTTCCATTTATTTTTCAGAAGACTCGTTTCAATAAGTTTGACATATCAAAGGGAAATCACCCTGAATATCCACTGGTTGTAAGAACTGGAAACCAGAAAATGCAATTTGTATCAAAATGAATTTTCCAAACCTGGTTGTGGGCCTGAGAAAGTTCTTCTTGCAACTCTGCAAGTTCCTTCTTCATGGTTCCAATAGATTTGTAATCGCGTGCTAGAGGATTTAATACTTCCACAACCTAGTTACATAAACTGATTAGAATACAATGTAGAATACGATGAATACCTGGAAAATTTGAAATAACTTAAAGGAAGGTACAACAGAAAATAAAAAAGGTGAACTCCATTTGGAAAGCAAGGAAAATGAGAAACAGCAATGCAACAAACTTGTAAATAGACTTAGATAAAGACAGTAGATGTTGTATTTACCAGGTTTCCAAGTTCAATACACACATTAATTCAAAGACGTACCTTTTCGTGTAGGAGCATTATAGTAAGTACATCTTGCCTAGCTCTCCAATCACAGTATTGTAGATCATATCTAGCAACTTCTAAAGCTTGATTTGCATCCAAGAACTTGCCTTTACTTTGTGGAACTTTAGTCCTGGGATCTTCCACATTAAAGAGTGTCAACCAGGAACTTTTCTTATCTGGAATCCCACCCTCCTCCCCATACACAGCAAATACTCCAAAGCTCCCTTTGACAAACTGATGCAAAATCAATAACCAGTCAACTATTATTGCTCACACAAAGAAAATGCAAGTTATGTATGAATCTCCATTCAGATATAACATGAACAATATCCTAAAGGAGTACTCGATTAAACGATGCAGAGCTTATTCTTGCAGATAGTCTGTGGACAATCAAATAATTTTCAAATATCATCTTTCACTTTTGAAAACGAAAACTACTTATTTCCAAATGCTCACAATTTTCATACCAAAAAGGGTCTAAATTTCAACTACTGTGAAGAATCAGAGCCACCAGAGTGCAGTAAGATTAACTGACTAAGTTACCAACCTATGCAACAAATCTTACCAATCCACAAGATCACTAGTCAAAATTTATCCACTTTTGACACTAAACATATTTCAAAATGCAAAAGATCATAACCGTTTGTGTTTTGAAATCTCTACACACATGACCAACATCAAGAACCTGACTTTTATGATCCTTTTTTCACTACAACTTCAAAAAGGGTCTCCATAAACAAGCTTAATCAAGACAAAGAAGCAATCTTTTCAGTTTCTTGCAAACACCCCAAAAAAGTAAAGAAAGTAAAGGGTACCTTTCTAGTATAAGACTTGTTAGAACGGCACAAAGAGAAAGGAATAGAAAGAGAAATAGCAGTAGCAGTAGCAATGGCTGTCATGATAAAAAAAGATTATTTTTTTTTGTATTTCTTCTCCCGCATATTTAAGAAACAGCAAATTTTTCCTGTTTTTCTAAGGGTTTTTGTTTTGTTGATAAGAGGTTGGTGTTGAGCGCAATCTCCATTGACCTCCCATGGATTGCCACGTGGAACAAGGTGGGACCCTTCTGTTGCACTCGTGGCACTTTCCACTTCCACATGATTTTTTCTATATTTACTACTAATGCCATTTCATAAAGAGACTTTCTCTCTGTATATCTTGCAAGATGCCAGCATGGATGCTGGAAGATATCTTCCTCTTATCTCTTCTTTGATTTTCTTAATAAAATCTTCCTCTTTTAGTGAATAGTCCTACTTTATATGTGGCTGAAAAAGTTTAAGGCCCTCGTTTGATACGTGGGATAAAAATAATAATTTTATCTTATCATTTATACTAAACTAGTGGATATTACCGCGTACAAAAAGATCATTTACTTCTTTGGATCTTTTGGGTTTGGAAACAATATTGAGGCCGAATCGAGTTTTGAGTCGGAACGAGTCCCGAGTCGAGGTTAGGGTCAGGAGTTAGCTAGTAGGATCCAAGGTCGGAGCCAGGGAGGAGGAGTTGAGTTCTAGATATGTTTGAAGTGTTTAAATTAGTCCGTCTAAGACTTATGAGACTTACCCTATCATTTTATGTCACCCATCAATAAGAGGTCAGGAGAATGAGGTTGCAAATTGGTGGTTGTATCACGGAATTTATGTATAAAGGTGTTCAAAGTGTTAAATCAAAGTTAGATGCCAAAGAGAGCCTTAAAATAAAAGTTCAAATTAGAGAATTCATTGTGGCAAAACGTTTCAAATGATTTCATACGTAATCTAACTTTGAATGAGCATATCTCCCTAGCAACATGCTAATTTACAAGACTATCCAAGCAAGACAAAAAACTTTACAAGTCTCTACTCATTTACAAAATTCACTCATTAAAAAATTACTAACACTTTTTTGTATGGTGTATACCTTTGTGGTATACAATACTACTATATATACTGCGAAGTAATACAACAATAAAAATAGATGAATCCCACCAGTATATGTACAACATGTAAATTGTACACTGAAGGTAGACAACGTATATACCTACTATGATATTTTGTAAATATGTTTCATAAATAGGTATGAACTGTAATATTTTATAAAATATATAATTTTGGGTAATTGTTTTCCCCACTAATTTTCCTATAAAATAGTGTATGTAGTATAAAATTATATCCATATTAGTTGTGCTGAACAAAATTACCTATTAAATGTTGTAGCTGTAATTTATGGCAGAATTAGTTTCCTACTTCATTTCCATACCTAACAAACAAGCCTCTTTCTTGAAAGGTTATTTTCTTTAGGGGATAATTAATGTTTCTCAAGAATGTAGTTAACTGGAGAAAGGAAACTAGAAATGGATACAAAAATCTACTGAAATGGATTAAATAAAAAGAGGGAGATGAGCCAAAGCAGTGTAAATTCAAGGTGTCTATTGCTATTTGAAGCTTCTCAAGATATTCATAACTATTGAAGCAAACAGTTTGCTTATCAAACAGAATTTGATCAGCCATGTAACTGATAAACCTTTTACTAATTGATGTCCAGGTAATTATGTTTCACCTTCTCAACATTCTTCCTCTATTTATTTATCCTCGTTAACTTTTTGAGTTGGCACTCCACTCTTACTCCGAGAAAACAATTTCCCGAAACCATTTTTGCTTTTGGCAGTGTTTGCCTGAGTAGCAGATGAAGTAGATGATGAAGATGAGGATGCTGGAGATTCCCCTTCATTTCCATTCGTAGAATGACTCACATTCTCTTCCTCAACCTTGGTAGGACCAGAATCACGTTTTGGGGTAAATGTCTCGTTTACATGCAACTTCCATAGTTCTCCTCCTGCTTTAGCAACAACTGATCCTCCACCAGGAAGATTTGCAGTGTCTATCAGAAAATCTTCCAGAGTAGCTAGGGATTGTAGCTGTTTCCCAAGGGATGCAATTGTTTTCTGGCATTCTGCAAGCTTGTCAGCAGCCACTGCTAAATCCTCCTGCTAATGAGAAAGTTCACATGCCATTATTAATTATCATCTTTTTTCTTCAAATCTATCTGTCTATACATGAATGACAAACAACACGATAGGTTGAGAGAAAGAGCTACCTGTTTTATTTTCAATTCACCATTTGAACCAGAAGTTTGCTTAGCCTCAGCTTCCTGGGCTCTTTTCCTAAGCTCATTTTCCAATTCACGACACTTAGCTTCCATGTCTGATGACAAGGATTTTTCTCTTTCAACTTCTGTCTTCAAAGAATCAATATTTACAGACATCGTCCGTGCTTCTACCTCCATGCCATAGAGCTGAAACTCAAGCAACTCTTTTGACTCATTTACCACATCTAGCTCCTTCTGCAGCCCTTCCAACCTGGTTTGAGTTTCCTTAAGCTGAAAAGAGGACACTTTAAGGGCATCTTGACTCTCGCTTAAAGCATTCTCCAGTTCAGCTTTCTCTGCTTCAATCTTCTCCAGCTTTTGTTCTAATTCGGCCACCCTTAGTGTAATGGAATTGTATTCTGCTGCCAAAGGGTTCTCAATATTGGGGGAGTCATGAGGAACAGCATCAGATGTAACTGAAGGTGTCTTGTTTGCAGTTTCAGATAATGCGGCAAGTTGCTCCATCTCCAAAAAATCATCCATCATATCAATTTCTATAGAACAGGCAGCAAGAGTTTTAGGCATGGCCTTTTCATTCTTAAATTGATCAAGCTCAGCAATGAGAGCTGAAGCCCATGAATTTGAGCAACTTGGTTCATATTCTCTTGTTTCCAGTTTACTCATCTTGAGGGCATCATTGTCTACTGTGTTTAACCGCTCTCCGCTGTCAGACTGACTATCAGTGACAGAGTCCACATAGAAAGATGAAACAGCAGAGGAGCGTTGATCATTGAATGGGGATGATTTGCGAGCCATGGCCTGTAGCTTTCGACACTCAGCTTCAAGTTTGGTCAGCTTTTTTATGCTTTCCAGCTGCTGCTTGCTGGCAGTTTCTGCTGCTTGAGTGCTCAAATCCCTCTCGATAGTCCTAATTTCCAACACTTCTGAACAAGAAAGAAGTTCAATTTTGAGAGCTGTGTTCTCCTTCTCTAGACACTTAAGCCTGACAAGGATATCAGGATCAGTAGAGGTCGGCATTTCGGCTTTACCAGCCTCCACTTGTGTCTGGAGCTTAAGTAGCTGTTTCTCAAGTGCAGTTTTTTCAGATTCCAATTCATTTTTTTCTGCCATAGCATCTTGAATCATTTTCTCTTGCTCATCTCTAGCTTGTCTCAACTGCCTGACACATTCCTTGAGTGCACCGTCGAGATGACTGACACGAACTTCCAAAGTCAAGTTCTGCTGCACAGCTGCATCTAGTTGTTGCTTTAGAACTGCAACTTCATTTTCTGCCTTTTCCCAACCTACCAAGATGATAAAAAGCATACAGGAAATTATCAGACCAAAAATCACTTTCTAGGAAGGTGATGGAAGAGGCATACTCCACAAAATTGTTTCAGCATGTGAAACAGATACAGAAAAAGGGGTGTACATGAAGAGACAAATCTTAGCTCTCGTTTGGACATGAATATTATTTCCTTTTTTTCTAAAAAAAAGTATTTCAAAAGTGTTTAATTATACATTGTACTGATTTTTTGAAGAAAGGAAAAATTGAAGATGAATTTCAAGTCAAGTGAACTTTTTTTTTCCACTCACAAAACTTCTATTTATTTCAAGTTAAATGCATGTCCAAAACAACTACAACTTCCAAATACCCTTTTACAACCTTTTTTTCAAATATCACATTTTTAATGTCTAAAGGCCTAATTAGATTTGCAATCACAACAGAGGAAGAAAGGTAGTGGAAGAAGATACCTGCAATAGCTTCTTCAGCAACTTTAGCATGCTGCTTAACTAAGTCTTCTTTGGCGCTAACATTAACAAGAGCAGCTGATAATTTCTCTGTCAAACATCTCAAGCTTTCCTTGGACTCATCATTAATGGTTGCAGCTTTTGAGGTTACCTCTGGTGACTGCTTGTCAAGGTCAGGAAATTCTTTTAGTGCATCCTGCTTCAATGAAAAGAACAGGTAATTCTTTATGTCGAAAAAGAAAGTAATACAATAGCTAAAAATGTTAAAGGCTTTCTTTAAAAAAAATGTACTAAATTACACAGAGTTGGTTCTCGGGCAGCTAGTCATAAGGAATCTATTGAATGGTTTTCGAAATGAGACAAATGACCCTACAAAGAAGCTATAGATAGTACAGTGATAAGGACAACACTTTTCCAACAAAGCAATAGGATCATCGTTACACTTATTGAAACCATCTAATCTCAACAAAAAAAGGTCAAGGGGTGAAACTTGAAAGCATATTCCAATATCGGGGCATGACTTGCATGACTACTGTAAGAAACATCACTTGGGAAAGCTTTTTGGCACTTTCTTTCCAAGCCAATATGTTACATCATCTGTTTCCATCTAACTTTACCATCTAACCTGGGCAAGATCTTTATACTGGAAAGCATATTGAAGCACCAAACTAGAGGTCAATCTTTAGTCACTACTGTTTTTAGCTGCACATATAAATAGTTATTCAACCTTCCTCTGCAATTCACGTTCACTATTTTAGTAGATGCTCATTGCAGATAAATAAACTGTTTCGCACTCATTTAATATGATCTTTCATAATCAATCCTATCACAACAATCTCTTTTGTGTTGCTTTTTGCCTCATAGATCTGAGATTTGTGAATTAACAACAATCTTGGATTGCAAACTTGATTCAATAAAACCTTAAAACTCTAAAAAAAGATCACCTCAGATTCATGAAACAACAAATTAGTATATACCAATTTAATTTTATAGACATCATAAATCCCTTCTATGAGGAACTTAATGTTCTATAAAATTTATAAAACATAATTCAGCCCAAGCACTTTACAAACTGGAACTTTATACTAATCCAATAACAACAACATACCCAATGTAATCCCAGAAGTGGGGTTTGGGGAGGGTAGGATCTAGGATGTAGTGCACGCAGATCTTACCCCTACCTTTGTGGGGGTAGAGAGGCTATTTCCAATAGACCCTCGGCTTAAAAGAAGAGTAACCAAAGCAGGATTGGGAGGAAATTAACGACAATAAAATAACATTATATATACTAATCCAATATTTAGGTAAACATTAACAATAGGTAAGTGTTAGGGAGAAGTACAGGGGAGAAGAATTATGGCTCAATTCACATGGAGAAATTGGATAAACCAAGGTGAAGGGACATTCTCTAGATGATAATGGGCAGTCTGGTGGTTCAGCAATATGGCGGGGGGGCTATCTATTGTGATTATTTGTCTACAATAACTATAAGCTAGTCATTTCTATAACTAAAAACGAGGGCACTGATAATCCACTAGAAATTCTATACTTCATTTATAAGACATTGTTCCGAGTAAGGAAATAAAGCTTGTCTTCCCATTTAATGAACATATTCTACTAACAGTTGAGAACAGTTTCTAAGCATACAAACTATCATTCCAGGACTTCTCGTTTGAAATGTAAGCCATTTCACATGACCACATTAACATCAGGTTTTACATGAAAATTACATCCAAAAACAATAGAAGTATCTTGACCCCGAAAATACTGTTGCAGGCCTGACGTATATGCTATGAGAACGTAAATCCATGAAATCACATATTGTCTTACAATTCTTGCTCTTTTCTCATTTTAGGAGTTGCAATAAATAAAGGTTACCACTTAAACTCAGAAAGCATAAAACTATATTCCCATTTGAATACCAATAGTGAAAGCCTGATAATGATCAATAAAGACCATGAACTTCCAAATATTTCAAAAATCAAAACTGGTATATATATGCAAGTAGAAAGCAAATACAGCACTCGCAGACGAACAACTCTCAGCTGTCAGAGTTTGAGCTGCATATTTAGCTCAACCATTATCAATTTAAAATCCGGGGTGCAAGTGGATTAAATGGGAGGTTTCAAAAAAACAGCAGCTTATCTTTTCCAACCATGTGATATAAGATTATTCCATATCAGCACAATTAACTGAAAGACCAAAAAAAAAACTCTTCTCTTTTTGCCTTTTACCTGCTCATCGGAGTATCTCTCCGAATATGAAGACAAAGAACCAGAACTCTCCGTTTCACCAGGGCTCTTATCGGAAGGTCTCCTTTTCCACAACCATTTCCTCTTTTCCATCTCAATAACCATTTAATCTCCTAAATGCTCATAGCACAATGTCCATCTGCATATAATTGAGACCCTCAATCAATAACAACACAAAGAGACATTAGTCCAACAGAAAAATGACCCAGATAACCTCTGAGGAGGATACTCTTATTCACATTAACCTCCATCCTAAATGCAAAGAAAGAACTAATATACCTATGCCCTAGCAAATACAACAAGTTGTCCAAACACACTGTCATTTAACAACAACTATTGGCTTTGAGTTCATTCAGTTTTCCTTCAAATCCACTCAACTAGCCATCAAAACTCAAAAAATAAGCATTTTGAACTATACATAGAATAAAAACCAAACTTTACCATTACTCTTGATCAGAAAACAAGAAACACCCATCTAAACCAAACTTTACCATTACTCTTGATCAGAAAACAAGAAGCCCCCATCTAAAGCAAACCATCAAAAACCTCAGAAATCACAATCACAATCACACCCTCTACCCAAAATTATTAATGGCAAACCGAAGTGACATTTCCTTTGCAATAGAAAATGACCTGAACTCAAAACACCAAGACAAAAAGGGACAAAGGAAATCTTTTTTAACAGATCCATTACTGGCCCATTTTCAGTTTACTGTCTCCAAGATTAAATATAAACAGATTATATAACTCTACTGTTTAAACCCAAAATACAAAAAGAAAAAGAGAAACAAGAAATCAACATACATTACTGTAAAGAAGCAAGGAAACCAATAACAGATGAATTGGGGTTTCAAGATTTCAGATTGATGAAACAATAAACAAATTCAGCTAGTCAAAGATCTGTGCTGTGAATTGTCAGAGAACAAGTAGTACTCAATAATATCCAAAACCCAGAAGCAAGAAGCCTCTATTCATTCAAATTTCTCAAAAAAAAAAGTAATCTTTTTTTAATATATGCTGTTTTTTTGGAGATTCTTTTTTGTGTGTGTGGAGATTTTTGAAATAGCCAAGGGGACCCAGAAGAGGAGCGCATGTGATATGCTGAAATGGAACAAAGGAAGAATGAGACTTTTTGGATCACTTTTTTCAGCTTTCTTAATGCTCTTCTGTTTTTAAATTTTTGGTCTTTTTTTCTGGCTTTTTCCTACTATACTATTTCCAGAGTTCACTTTTATTTATCACTTATTCTTGAAATAGATTTTCATTTTTACTTGTCATTTCTGACATATCAAAAAAATAATATTTTTTTCCATAATTTACCCTCACCATTAAATATTTATTTTCCAAATCATTTTTCAAGACATCATTTAATAGGGATAGTTTGGTAAAATACCTATATCATTAATTATTTTCTTAATGGGTGTGTCAAGTCAAATTGTGACAACTAAAAGTGAATTGAGAGAGTACTAACTTGTCTCATTTTATATGACATCATTTGACTTGACATAATATTTAAGAAAAAAATTTGAAATTTATGACCTAAAATAATTATTACATATTTATGTGGTGAGATTCATTTCATTAGATGTAAATTAGAGAATTTAAAAATTAAATTATTTCTAAGTAGTGTAAAAAGACATTTTCTTCTAGACAGACTAAAAAGGAAAAAGAGTCACATTAATTAATAGAGAGGGAGTATTTATTTACTTATTTGTTTTGAAAATTTATAGTTTAATATTCAATTCCCGCCCAGGAAAGATGAAGTGAATTTTTTATTTTTTATTTTTATACTATCGAGAAGTAGTTCAGTAAATTGAGTATAGTAATTAAAAAAAGAAACAAGTGGAAATGTCACAAATACCCCTCATTGTTTTTGAATGTACTCATTTTAGGGTGTTTTAATTTGTTTTAGTTAAAGGATAAAGAAAGAAATGTAATTAAATGGTTTACTTTAATTTTTCTTTGTTGTTGATATGTTTGGATTGAAGGATAAGTAAAGACAGCAGAGTGTTGTAGTAAATTTAGCTAACTGCTGAAATTGAAGATCAAGCTTGGTCTATTAGTTGAAATTTTGGTGTTTTTATCCTGCTGAAAAGATTGTTGTATTAAGATCTCGATAGAATTAAATCGCTTATGTATGTTACAATTTATTGTGGTGTGATTTTAGATGTTGAAAATATATTCTCAATTGAATTGAATATAATAAGAAATAACCTCCATAATGTAGGTTGATTTGACACGAATATATATATATGTGTGTGTGTGTGTGTGTGTGTGTGTGTATGTACATGCTTGTTGAGGCTTTTTCTTGCTCTGAGAAGTTTTCATGTATAGCATTACATAAGTGTTTAATAGAGAACTAGGTAAATTAACTATTTTATTAAGCTTACATATGATCATTCGGTAATATATGTATTTTCTATACATACACTACATTGTCAAGAACATTTTATCTTAAGGTAAAACGTTCCTCCGAAATCTTAAAGTGCTATATTTTTAAAATTTTTTATTTTTGTTATACAAAAATTATGAGTCATAGAGAGATTTTAAATATAAGAAAGAAGTCTAAGAAAAAATCTCCATGAAAATAGTTAGTCAAAAGTAATGAAATTTTCTAAATTTCAAGAAGTTATAAAAAACAACATCAGACGTAAAAGAAGAGACCAAAAAGCCTAGAACAACAACACTCCCAAGTAAAGTGAAACATCACGTCCATACAAGAACATAATTAACTAAATTCCAATGGAGGACCTTCGACTCCTTTCTTATGAACCTCCATCAATTTCTTTTTTATTATAGTATGCCATATCATGTATATGTTAAAAATGACCCTATAATTGTTAGTATCATAAAAGTTTTTCCTCACTGTCTCAGAATAGTCATTACTATTTCTTAGGTTTCATATCACCGGCCCTAACTTATTTGGAATTGAACCATAGTTATTGTTATGGTTACAGTATGAAGTTACAAAGATTAATGCAATGATCAACCAAGCAGTAAGTGACATCTGAATGGAACTGTTCACAATTGGATATTCTAAATCAAAATTTTGATATATAGCATATTAAAACCTCACAGCATAATTTTTAAGCACTTGAACTCACAAATATCTACAAATAATAATAAAGACGACCTTACTTTCCTAAAAATCAAGAAGAAAAAGGCATGTTGCTTAACATATTTTTCAAAAACATAGTCTGTTGGGCTGTATCCAAGTTTACAGTTCACAAATTTAATTGAAAGAAGCCAAAAGAAAGAGTTATCACTATAGCAAAAATGATCTTTAACGGCAATTAATAGCTTAATTGCCTCTAAATATGTATTTTCAGAGGCAATTAGTACTCTGTGTAAATGTCCCTAAAGTTTATAGCGATATTGAATCTAACGATAATTAATTAATGTCGGTAAAAGCTCTAGCACTCTTCGTTAATGTGCATATTTATTGCCGATAAAAATTATTTTTATTATAATGTATTTTGGGCATCTGTTAGTTTCAAGAAAACATGATCTCTTATTATGCCCAAAAAGAAGAGAGGAAGGAATATGACAAATTAGTCAACTTGCGATAAAGGAAGTCGACTAATTGTCTCTATACTAATATTCTAGGAAGAGTGCAATGACATACAAAATGTTTGTACCTAAGATAAAACAATCAAAATAATATACTAACTGTGACAAACAAGAGAGCAATTTGTTTGGTTCTTTTAACAAACTTCACAATTGGTACTGTATTAGTTATCACATATTTGTTGTTGTGCGCTATCAAATATAGCACAGTCCACAAGCAATTTTCACAAAAAGTATATGAAGAAACCTGTAGAAAGGAACAAAAGAGAAGATCAATTTTCAATAATCCTTGTTGGAATTTTTAACAGAGTTCAAAAAAAGTCACCAAAATAACAAAAAGAAATTGCAATAGTTACATGAATCACTATGACTCACAGTAAAAGATTAAGCTTCATGAAATAGGTGAAAGAAAACTTTGAGGAATGAAACACACTTCATAAAAAGGTTAATTAATGTATTTCAATTGACTCTCTTATAGCGGAAAAAACCAACAAATAATAGTGGCAGAAATAGAAGTTTTGTTTACTAAAGAACCAAATGTAATGAATTCAATCATTCAAGCAGTGTAATGAGTTGTGGACTGAGAGGTGCAAGAGTAGTAATGTCGCATTTCAATTGAAATCAATTTTCTTTGTTTATTTTTTCTTCTTTTGGTGCCTTGGAATTAATTGTTGGGTTTTAAAATATGTGAATGAAAAATGAAGGGTTGTAACTTTTGTGAAAAGTTATGACTTTTATGAAGAGTTGTGACTTTTATGAAGAGTTGTGACTTTTCTAAAAAGTTGTGACTTTTCCGTAAGGTTGTGACTTTTAAAAGGTATGAATGGAAAATGAAGAGTTGTGACTTTTGTGAAAAAATTGTGACTTTTGTGAAAAGTTGTGACTTTTGTGAAATTTTGTGACTTTTATGATGAGTTGTGACTATTCTAAAGAGTTGAGACTTCTATGAAAAGTTGTAACTTTTCCGTAAGGTTGTGACTTTTAAGAAGGACAGTTTTGGAAATAAATAAATAAAAAGAGAATCCTTACTTCTGGTGGCGCCACGTCACCGGGTTGAGGGTTCTCTTATATATATATATATATATATATATATTTTATTTTAAAAAAATATATAAATAAAGTGTAATTACAATTTTTAATAAAATAATTTGTAATTTATTATTATAATAGTGATTCAACTTAAAGTTTCAAATTATTTGCATAATAAGGAGCTTTAGTAATTAATGTATTAGCATACTCAAAATCTTGTTTCCAGTGGAAAAGGAAGAATACATGTTCATTTCTTCAATTTTTGGATGTTGTACGTAGGGGTTCTTTGACCTAAAAAGACATTAACTTTAATATGATACACGTTTCCATTCAAGTATTGAGAGAGTTCGACTGAGATTTTGAAAGCAATGAAGAAAACTACAAAATTAGAGTTGGATTTGCTTTAAAATATTTACTCACGCTATGAGAAATAACTCTTGAGTTAAATTTTCAACACATTTTGTATGTACTACATGCTTGTACTTATTGTCTATGATTCATGTAAGTAATATATTTTTAAAATGCTTTACTGTGTGATATTTTTTAAAATTATTAACACATAAATAAGCACAAGTAAAAAGTATTTTTTCCCGTCATGATTTATCTCAACATTACTAATATATCATATTTAATATTATTTTTATACACTCTATTGAGAGATTGTATGAAGAATATTCTACAAAAATATGCTCTCTTGTGTTTTTTTGGGCTCTTGAAATTTGGAAAAGTAACATCCATGGCAAGAGTCAATTAAACTGCGTCATGTGGCTAATACACATATTTGGATGAAAGCCAACACCTTGTGCGTGATCTTCTTGCAACTTATCTCTTCTTTTTCCGTGATTGCTGCTTCTTATCTCTCAATTAATCGTTCAATCGAAATCAATAATTTTGACTCAAATTTAAAATTGTATAAATATGAACATTGATTTTGAATTCGATAAATTAAATTTCAAATTTTGAATTCAATTTTGCTATTGAAACATTTAGCGGTGTCGATTTTCACGTTGGCCTAGTGAAAACGACAGGTAATGGAAGTTGATTTGGCGCACCGTTGTAGGGGTCCTTGTCACAATCTCCACGGTTCAATCAAGAATCAATTGAGGGTACATATTTACACATACTCCATGTGTCTGCCTTTCTTTTTATTTTATTTTATGAAAAAGACATAAATTTCTCATTAAAGGATACACACAAAAATAATACTAATAATTTATACACACTACCTTGCAAAAAATGCTCAATTACGAGTGCAATTTAACATATTATAACATTTTACTTCCCATTTAATATAGATATCGACCACTTACAATTACCAAGTGACTTGCACAACTTTACCGGATGGTGTAGAATATTTTGTACACTAACAATGCACAAAACTTTAACTCAATAATAAAGGAATCAATACTGTCCGTGCCATGTAATTTAAATCACAGTAAGACGAACTTGCACAAAAAAAAAAACAGAAGTAGTCTATATTATTTACCAGCACCTGTTTTTTCAAAACAACTACAGTTAACTAACCCAGATTTTACAAGCCAGAACATATAATCAAGCATATTTTCTGCATCTTCATTATAACCTATTTGTTAGACTCTCCAAAAATATTGCCGCCTCAACTGACATGCACCCATAGATTATAACAAGGTATTGCGCGAAACATAAGAATAGACTACGCAAAAACAGATAAACAGATATCAATGGTCAAAATTCACAAAAAAATAGAAAAATCACAAAATTAATTCAGAATTTGGGAGCAATAAATAATACACCCTACAATCTTCAAGTGAAATTACACCTGAAGGAAGAAAAGAAACACAAAATTACACATCCTTCCTCTTTTTTAACAAGGGAAAAATTCCTTACCTGGTAATCCACAACTCATGAGGACTACAACGGAAGTGCGATCGCGTATTTCATAGACAAACACAAGAAAACTGCGATGGGAAAACTAACAAAAGGGTTCAACGAGCAAGCGGAAGATGCACTTCCACTTGGTCCACCTGAAGGTGGAAATGCTATGACTGAGCCAGATGCAGGCACTATAGAAGAATGTGGACCATCCATCGGAGCACCACCAGATTCAGACGGTGAAGGGGCAGGCGCAAACATTGAGTCGGGGCCTACTGATGTAGGTGGGGCAACAAGTGGAGGAAATTGTTGGGGTCCTGAAAAAAATTTGATTCTAGAAATATGAAATAGGGAAAAACATTTGTTGAGCTAAACAAAAGAACATTGCGAGAAGTCACACTGCAACCAAATAAAATGGAATATCATATCAATTGAATGTTTACCAGGGCATCGAGGTTGAAGAGATGTGGATAATCTGCATCCAGCACAAGGACATACAAAGTTAAAGGCCATAAGCAACAGAAATCAGAGATCATAATAGCTAAGCAAATAAGAGCAGAAAAATTAAACTATGATGCTCACGTAGTGATGATGGTTCCATTAACAAGGCCGCCGTAATTGCAAGAAGTCACATTGCAACCACCGCCAGTCTGTTGTATGGTAACATTTCCGAGCATGAGATTGCTGTTCTTGCACTGCATGCTTGAGCAAGAAACAGCTAAGGAAGCTGGCATGCAGTACAAACTGCAAAACAACCAGCAATATCATGATCAGAACTTCTGAAAGACCAGGATAACTGCAGATGAAATTGAAAGCAGATAATCTGCTGACTTACTTCCGACCCCCTGGTCCACAACTGCATTGCACACAGTGGCTAGCTGTAATAGAATAGCTCCCATTCGCAACGGATAAGCCATAATCTGAGGCAGATCTTGGGAAGCTAGATGTACAAGCTGCAGAGAGAAGAAACAGCATCTGTCATTATCAAACATCTATCATCAAAGAAATAAAGTAGCTTTACTGCAATGATGGTGCTAAGTTTAATATAACTGAAGTTATATCTTTGTTTATAAACACTCGATATCCAACAACGAAATATTATTGGCAGAGCCATTTTTATGAAATCTCCAATAAAGCAGTTTCTACTAGATAAATTACAACCTTAAGAACACGAAACAATGAAAACTCAGACAAAGAAATACCTCCTAACTATAAGAAGTGGTAAAAGTACCTGCTTCTGATTTAGAGAGAAACAATATATTACCTAATTGAGAAAGGTTACAATCAATCTACAAAAAAGGATTCATGTTCTGTTCTCTTAGTCACCTTACAACGGTTAAGAAGAACTCTCGATATGCTACTTTGGGCTTATGCTACAGTAACATCTCTTTTCAAGAACTTTAAGCATTTCACTTACATCTAGTGTCAGAAGAGAAAAGATCGTTACAAGTGACACTCAACTTTTGACTCCATAATCTGACGCATACTATTATGATGTATAACCATACCGGTCATCGTAAGCAATTCTCATCAAGAATATCAAAGAGAGACATCTTCATTTAAGAGGAAAAAACAAAATCACCCAAAACATATCAAACTTATATTCACATTTGCTTCATAAGCCTTGGCATAACATCAACTATTAAAAGTAACTTCAGTAATAAACATTGTTTAAATAAAGTCCTAGCTTGCTCACTACTGCTTGCTTTATTAGATTACAGAAGAGGAAAAAGGTAGACACAAAGAAGGGTTCTTATGTTGGACATGAAATCTTCATTAGTTCAAATTACATCCTATATATGCATTATAACTTTGCAGGGAACCGTCTTTCATATGTATCACATCCACAAAGCCAATATGAACATATTCACCAATAGCATGACATGCATGCCTCCTCAGCCAAATTGGTCCTTCAAAAGGTGAGTACCAAGAAGCTACATAAAATGAAGATGCACATACTTCGTAATTTATTTCCTACCCATCAAGCGCAAATACACATATGGTATACAAAATAGGGATAATGTTTGCATACAAACTCTACACATACGATATACATAAGGTTGAAGTTGAATACTCCCTCCGTTCCAATTTGTTTATCTTAGTTTCCTTTTCATTCTGTTTAAAAAAGAATGTCTTTTTCCTTTTTTGGTCGTTCTTTAATTCTAACTTCTAACGTGACATGTTTAAGATGACAAGATTAAAGTATATTTTGGTATATCCTACATATCTTTACTTTACGAGGACCATGTCAAGTCAAAACAAGACGAACAAATTGAAATGGAGGGAGTACTATAGATGGAAAACCAAACACTTTGAACCCCTACATAGCATAAACACACACACACAAAAAATAAAGACGCAGAAAAACAAAGGGACAAAAAAGAAAAAGAGTGGGTTGCTCACCAGACAGGGGAATGGAAAGAATGTCACCCTCCTTAATAGAAGGACCTCCCAAAGCATTAACATTCATAAGGTCAGTAAGAGTAGTAGAGTACCTAGCAGCAATCCCTGCAAGAGTATCAACAGCTCTAACAACATATGACATATAAATAGCAGGAAGGTTATTGTCAGTCCCATTAAAGCAAGTACAAGGAAGAGGAATCCAAAGATTAGTCCCAACATTTAACACTGAAGGGTCAGGACCAACAGCATTGGGGTTTCCTTCCTTGATCTGGTCAGCAGAAACAAGACCGCCATATATTGTGTCAGCAATCAAAGACAGAGTATCAGAAGGTCTAGTCTTGTAATGAACAAAGGCAGACTTAAAGATCCCATCAACACAAGAACAAGTAACAGGGACCTTAAGGAAGAGTTTAGCTGGAAGTATGTGGTTTTCAACATCTGGATATGAGATATCAATAGCATTAGTAGTAAGAAGAGAGATTGGGTCAGTCTGAAAGAGTGAAGCTACTTCAGAAACCTTAAGGTCAGTATAAAGAGAGTAGCCAAGAAGGGAAGAACAAGTATCAGAGTTGGAACATGGCTCAATAGTAGATTTTGAAGTTGTGGGATGGATGAAGCTAAAGCTCAACAAGAGGAACAAGAAAGGTAGCATTTTTATACCCTTTTAGCTCAATTCTTGGTTCCACAGCAAGAAGTTGCAGAAACACAAGAAAAATGGATTCTTGTTTGTGCTAGTGTAGAAGGAAAATGGGAGATTTGGGGTTTGAGAGAGTAAAGGGGTTTTCTTGAAAAGGGTGGGGGAGGGGTACGGAGTGACAGTGATGAGGGTTAGAGGGGTTAGTAAGAGAAGAAAGGAAAGTATAGTTTAATTTGAAAGAAAGGAGGCAAATTGTGGAAAAAGCCAATGGAGGAGACAAAGGTGTAGCATAAAGTGTGCGCGGGTTCATCAAGACAGACATTAATCAGAATATTGGTGTTTGGGTTTTCTTATTATTCCTTCCGTCTTAATTTATATGTGTTAGTTTGATTTAGTATAAAATTTAAAATAAAATAAAAATAATTAAAATTTATGATCTAAAATAAGTCATAAATATTTGTATGACGATAAATCATTTTACTAAATGTAGGATAAACATTTTAAAATTAAATTATTTTTAAATATAAAAATAAATCATTTTTTCAAACTAACCAAAGGAAAAAATAAGTCATATAAATTAAAATAGATAGTTGAAGTATTTCTTATTTTTGATTATTTTAACCTTGTGTTTGGTGTTTATCAATTCACTCCACTCCTTGCTCTATTTCAATTTTTTTCTTGCTTTCTTTTTTTAGAGCATGCTTAAATAAATTTATGTATGTTTGGATTGATTTTGTTTTTAACTTATTTTATCATTTTAGCTTAAAATCAAATGTTTATAAGTATTTTATTAATTTATCTAAATACTTAAAAATATTTAAAAATTATTTTAACTTAAAAACACTTAAAATAAATCAATCCAAATAAGTCAAAAGTCATACTTTATAAATGATTTTTGATTGATAATTTTATTTTACTTAAACACTCTAAACTATTTAAAAATACCTAAAATTTATCATTATTTTCACATAATATATGTTACTTTTTTTTCTCAAATTTATGTAATATGTTTAGGTATTTAGATAAACAAAATTGACTAACTTAAATTAAAAGAAAATGTCTATTTTTTGTTAACTTTTTAATTTTAGCTTTTCACATGATTTGAAGATCACAAGATTAAATAATATTCTAATATATCCTACATATCTTTAATATAGATTTTAGAATGGCAAAAACTTAAATTATTCAAGGGAAAATGTTCAAAAATGTTCTTAGCGTATTAGAAATCGTTCAAAAATGTCCTCCTTCCACCTATTGGGTCAAATTTGTCCTTTTTTCCACCTATTGGGTCAAAAATGCTCTTAACATATTAGAAATTGTTCAAAAATGCACTTCTTCCACCTATAGGAATAAAAAATGCCCTTAATCTATTAGAATTGTTCAAATTTCCCCTTCCTTCTACCTATTAGTTAAAAAATTCCCTTAACATATTAGAAATGACTCAAAAATATTTCCTAACTCTAATTATACACGTGAATAAATTTTTTTTATTGTACTTTGACAATTATTTAGTTTTCTTTTGATTCGTATTTTATTTTTTTTAAAAAAATCTTGCTTGTTTGTCTAAATGTTTGCCTTACCTAATATAAGTATTTTCTTTAAATAAAATATATGAAGTAACGTGTGAATTAACCTGAATGTATATTATATAAAAATATTGTCTTAGTCACGGAGAAAGAAGAAATTCATTATGTATGCCCATAATAAGATAATTTTTGTTCAATTTTTATCTGAGTGTAAATTCAATATCACTTAACATAATTAACAAAAAAATCTCAGTAATTTTAAAAGACTAAAAATGTTAGATAATAATAATAATAATAATAATATATATATATATATATATATATATATATATATATATATATATATAATTATAGAAGTAAAATGAATTTAAATAATTGAGTTTTAATTTATTCAAATTTGAAGGCTAAAAAGAATTTTTAAAAATATATTGAAATCGCACAAAATGCAGGCATATTAAATAAAACAGTATTTATTAGTTGATAAACATATTTTTAGGTAGAAGGAGGACAAATTTGAACTATTTCTAATAGATTAAGGACATTTTTTATCCATGGGTGGAAGGAGAATATTTTTGAATCAGTTCTAAACGTTAAGGACATTTTTGAGCCATTAGGTAAAAAGAGGATATTTCTGAACCATTCCTAATACGTTAATTAAAATCGAATAAACAAATTGAAACTAAAAAAAAAATACTATTTAAAAGGTTATAAATAGGACCCACGAAGTTGAGTGATAAACCAAAAGAATGCAAGAGAAAACTAAAGATAGAAATGTGTGAGGCTAATGGACCTACATGTACACAAAAGAGGCACGCTTTCGACGGATGCAGTAGTAATTAAGCCAAATGAACTTCTTTTATTTATGGTCTATTAAATAGGTAAGTTTATGAAGCAATTTTAAAAAAAACAATGGTCGAGCGCCACATATTTAAATAGGAATTTAGGGCAGGTTTAATTAGTAATGGATAGGTAATGGGTGAGTTTATAAATTATATTAATTAATTAAATTATAACCAATGGTTGAGCGTCACATATTTAAAAAAAATATTTAAATAATTTAAATAAAAATTCGTTAAAGAAGTGGTCAAATTTGGACTCAAAAGTGGATGACAAGAGTATTTTGGAGCTAATAGATGGATGAGGGGTAATTTTATACCATTTCCAATACTTTAAGGATATTTTAGGCCCTTTTCCGTTATTTAAATCATGTATAACTGTATATCTAATAAAAATATTATTTATCATATATTTAGGATATTGAACTTAGTTATTATTAGAGCTGTCAATTTTTCAAGCCCATTTAAAAAAAAAGTAGGGGTTATAAGTCAGACCCCTAGAAGTCCTTGGCTTTTGAGGCTTGATTGGGGTCGGACCAGGGTCGGGCCATGGGCCAAAACTATTTATTTAAGGATAACTTACAGAAATCTCACTAGTGTATGAACAAATTACTTAGATGCACGCTATGTTGTAATAATATGAATCTTACCAAATTTTGGTGCTTCTGGATACATGGACTCAAAATTAGGTGTAATTTATTCTAGATACACTCTATCCAAATGGATTCGCATGTATCTAGGATATATAGATAAATTCCGTGCCCCTGCCTCCCTCCCATCTTGCTCGCCACTCTCTTATCTCGCTTGTGTATCTGGGATGCATCACGCCAAATACATGTATCTCGCGTATCTAGTATCCTAGATACATGCTAATCACACTAGATTTTTTGTTAGTGCTATTGAAACAACACCATTGTTCGTCATATTTGATTTGAAAATCTTCTCATTTTCTTGATGTTATAGAATTTTAAGTTTGAAAAGACAAAAAAAGAAAAAAAAAAAAAGAAGAAGAGCTAGCCTGCTCCAGCCCACGACCCTTTTAGGGTTGGGTTGGGTTGAATATTTTTAGGCCATTTCAAATGAAGGACCGACCCGCCCTAACCCATTAAATTTCTTGGCCCGTGAGGCTTGAGCCGAGTGGGACTTGGCTGACCCTTTTTTACAATTCTAGTTATTATTATATATGCTAATTTAAGATTATTGAAATAAAAATAAAAATATAACGATGTACTTCAAGATTTTCCGTAACAATCAGGATCAAAGATCTAATGATTTATAGAGTTAGAAAAATGACTATTTTGAATAACCATCTTATTCATGAATAAATATGATTTCTTATATCTAAAACTTAAAATTTAATGTTTTGTCACTTTTAATATTTCAAGAAAAGACTCTTTTTTTCATGTTTTATCCTCATCATTAAATACTTATCTTCCAAATCATTTTTCAACAGCCAATTAAACATCATTTAATTGGGATAATTTGATAAAATACCTATATCAATAATTATTTTTTTAATGAGTATGTCAAATAAAAAAAGAACGGGGAGAGAATAATTAAGTGGTTATCCATGAAATTAACTCAATGTTGTGCAATTGTCTCTTGAATATATATAGGAAGAATGGCCTGGGAGGCCCATGTATTTGATTTTGTTTGTCAGTTGAACCCTTATACTCACCACTTTGCCAAATGAATCCTTAAACTCGAAGAAACTCTATTTTTTAAACCCTTATGACCATTGACCGAACTTATGTGGCATTAAAATGTTTGAATTGGAAAAAATGTGTGACCACACGCGTTTTAAAGCAAGTGAATGCAATGTTTTTATTTAAAAATTGTCAAAATTATAAGACAAAAAAATAAAAATAAATTAAAAAAGAAAAAAAAAATCTCAAAATCTTTCTTCTTCAACCCACCCCACCTAGCCCCAACCCTTCTCTCTTCTTCTTAAGCTCCACCCCACCCATTTTCTCTTCTTCTCCAGCCCTAGCCCCCCCCCCCCTCCCACCCCCACCCTTTTTCTCTTTTTCTCTTTTTCTTTAGCCCCAGTCCTCCTCCCCACCCCTTTCCTTCTTCTTTGACGTACACCCCATTATCATAATAATCAACTATAAAATTAAAAAAAAGGTTTTACAAGAAAACATATCATTCACCATATTTATAAATTTAATTTTTAAAATCTATTGCTTGAATTTACTTATAAATATATTTTTTCCAACTTGAAGTTTTCTTAATATTTCTTATCAAATCAAAATAAATAGAACCTAAAACATGTGTAAGAGCTAATTACAATCTATCACATTTTGTGATAGAGAATTTTTTGAACGTGAACTATGAATAAAGATGAAAATGATGATTTTTTATTTTTGGGGCAAGGGGTAGAGGGTTGAAATGAAGAAGATGAAGTAGGAAAGGGGGAAAGAGAGAGAGAGAGAAAATTACACTTTTTTTTATTATTATTTATTTTTAAAATTTAATTTCTAATGTGTCATTGAAAAATAATAATAATAATGATGTGTCATTAAAAAGTGACGTGGTATTTCATGTGTAAAATGAGTGTACTACACGCACACACAATCATATGAGAAAGGGGTTTAAAATATTATGTTTGAATGAGTTTAAGGATTCAGTTGACAAAGTCATAAGTACAAGAATCCAATTTATAAACGAAGCCAAGCACAAGGCCTCCTAAGTCATTCCGCCATATATATATATATGCTACACTTGATGAAACATAGGAAGACGTGTCAAGTCCTTATACTATTAGGGGGATCTTCCATTTCCTAAGAAAACAGAGAGACCCTACACCTTCTTCTTTTCTCCTTCACTCTTCCATTAATCCTTCCATTTTTCTTCAATTTTCCTTTCTGGTTCTCTATAGATGACTCATTTGATTCTCACCCATCTCCAATTTAGCTCAATTTGGCCCTACAGACGTGCCTATAGTTAGAGAGAGAGAGAGAGAGTAGGAGAAATGGAGGAAAGTGTGTTGTGCCAGTGGAGTGTGATTAGATCCATTTTTTCTATTCTTCAATGGTGGGGTTTCAATGTTGCTGTTATTATTATGAACAAATGGATCTTTCAGGTTGGTTGTTGTTTCTTTTTTATAACATTGTCATTTTGGTAGTATATTTGGATTTTTAATTTTTTTTTTTGCGATCTCAAATTATGCTTCATTACATGTTTGTGTCTTAGCTTTTGTATTGTTACCTTTTCTTTTATGTCATAAGAAATAAAATGTTGCCCCATTAAGAAGAAATTTGTTAAAGATTTGATCTTGAGACCTGGGCTTCTTCTACATAATCACAAGGGCCAAGGCTTTATTGGCTGCTGTTGCAAATAATTCAATTAGTTTAGTGTAGGAATTGTTGCTTTCCAGCTCTTCTTCAATGGAGTTGCAATGCTGTGAAGATAGTTGGGATGTGTTGGATGAGTATGTACATGTTTATATGTTTTTTGGCTGGTCTCTTGTATGTTAATGAATTGTAAGGTTTGAATATTCTGTTAAATAAGACTCTAATTGAGCCTAACAAAATCAAAAATACATTTTTCTTGTTGCTATTTTCAGCAAGTTCCTTTATTGATTAACCATCCAAAGGCCTCCGTCAGGCGTTAGCGCTAGCTTCTATTTCATTACCATCCTTGTCTAAAGTCTTAAGCCAATAGACTCTCTCTTGTGAAAAATAAAGTTAATTTTTTGGAAGGTGCAAAAAATCTAGATATTTAGTATTACTTTCTCAAATTTTGTAGAGTAATACCTTTAATAATTGTTGTAGTGTAGATGTTCTAGAGAAGAAAAAAGCCCAAAGCAATCCAATTCAAGAAGTCTTCTTCCATAAAAAAGTACTCTATCCTATTTTTTCCTTCTTGTTTCTAGTTTCCTCTTCTTTAGTTGAATTTTCCGATCCTAGATAACAATCTTGGTCTAGCAGAAGATTTTTCGAATTATACATTTCTTCTGCTATTCTCTTCTACATTCCCTTCCACTATATCTGACAGAAAATACAATAACCTTCACTCTCTTCAGGCTTCCTCTCTAATTTAAATCACGACGCCTCAAAAATGATAACAGACCTTAATTTGCACACCACTGTCACTACTCTCCCACCATTACCTTTCTACAAATTCCAACCCCAGTTTTAAGGTTGACAATGTTAGTTGGGTATCAATCAAACTTTTGGTCGCTATGCTTGGATTGCTCAAATGACAGAGTAAAATGAGTAATTACTTTAGTGTATTGTCTGTAAATGAGATCATGCCTTCTTGGTGGAACTTTTCAGCATTTTAGATTGATGCTTACTACTTTATTACCTCTTCGAAATATTGAGGATTACTTATATGAGGCAAAGTAACTTCATGTTCTTTGTTACCATTCTCAAAAAAAGTAACTTCATGTTCCTTTTGAATTATAACTGCAGAGATGATATACTGGAAAGAGGGTATGATCATGTTGTTGTACACGTGTAATGCTTTCATGCAATATCGCTTCTTATGGTTGTATACTCTACTCGTCTTTGCAGAAACTGGAGTTTAAATTTCCTTTGACAGTATCTTGCGTGCACTTCATATGCTCAGCTATTGGTGCGTACCTGGTAATTAAAGTTCTAAAACTTAAACCACTCATCGTGGTCGAACCCACAGATCAGTGGAGGAGAATTTTTCCAATGTCATTTGTGTTTTGACATAGTCTTGGGGAATGTAAGTTTGCGATACATTCCTGTCTCTTTTATGCAGACCATAAAGTCATTTACTCCTGCAACAACAGGTAAAGCTTGAGCCACAAAGCCCTTCTGAGGCCTCTACTTAATCACTTCTTAACTTATTTTTGCTTTTAATTAATACGTTTGAATAGTGATTTTGCAGTGGCTAGTTTGGAGAAAGAGCTTTGAATGGAGGATTTGGACTTCCTTGATTCCCATTGTTGGAGGAATTCTTCTTACTTCTATTACTGAGCTCAGTTTCAACACTTTAGGATTTTGTGCTGCTTTGTTTGGTTGCCTTGCTACTTCTACAAAAACTATTCTAGCAGAGTCTTTGCTGCATGGGTACAAATTTGACAGGTTAGTACATACCTCTTCCACCCCCTCCTTGTAGTTAATATGTATTCCTTTATCGTGTCAATCAAAAGGAATTGCTTGAGATGTAACATAATTTTTACTGCTTTTCTTTTATCACTAACAAATCAGGTGACTATCAGGATAGTTATTTGCAATCATGCTTGTACGGAAGTGATTTATTCTTTGCTAAATTGATTGACGTATAAATTTGGAGGTCATTTGGTTGGCCATATATGAGAAAATACTACCGTACATAAAATTCTGAATAACTAATATGTCGTTAGTTTGCAACATAGTACTCTGCATTATCAAATTGATCTTTGCATTACTTTACAATGTTTGGTTTCTTATATAACTCTGGTAATTATTGTAGTGTTTTGTTTCTAGTATTAGATCTGCATTACTAATACCTACAATAATCTATGTATTATATTGGTCCATGAGATATTGTGTATTACCCATGCTCATTGTTATTGTTATTAGGTTTTCAAGATAACAATTCATGTATAGTTATTCATTATTCACTGTATAATAATTTACACATTATTATTCACCACATAACAATTTACACATTATTATTCACCACATGATTAAACAATCCTTATATACTATGATCCCCACATAACTAGACTGAAATCAAATGGCTCCTTCACATTTTTTTTTCCTAAAGAGCAAATTTTGGATGCTATTTTTTCTACTTTCTTTTTCTTAACTATTTCATAATTGATTCATGAACTATTTGAAAAGAAAAGAAACTATCTTAGATATTACTAGCTTCAATATGATTAGGAAGCTTAATATGCACCGGATCTCTTTTTAGTCGTTGCCTGTTGGTTTGTCTAAAATTCTCATGCTCTCTTCGTTATATCTATTTTACTTTTTATAGATATCATATGACTTATTAGCTTACTATTTGGGGAGAAGAAATAGAAAAAGCCATGGAGTTACAGATTTTCAATGCTCCTGTTTTCTCTTTTGCTAGTCTGTGTTGTAACTAATGTTAATTTATTATTGTTCTCCAGTATAAACACAGTATACTACATGGCTCCCTATGCAACTATGATACTGGCTCTGCCATCTTTACTCTTTGAAGGAGCTGGGGTTGTAGAATGGTTATACACTTTCCCGTCAGTAATCCCATCCATGCTTCTTATTTTTCTCTCCGGAGTGCTAGCTTTCTGCCTTAACTTCTCTATCTTCTATGTCATCCACTCCACAACTGCTGTCACTTTCAATGTTGCTGGAAACCTTAAAGTGAGTTCCTCTGTTTTCTCCCGCTAAATGCACTTTCACTCTTCAGGTTTCAGACTAGCATGTTGAAATCAAATCAAATACAAGATCTTGGCTATTTAATTAGTCTTTTGGCATTTCATTGGCTGCATTGTTTACCAAGTCATTTGATTAAATTGGAAAGTTGGCATTTACCTGTGTTCCAGACCATCTTTAACATGATATTCTTCTTGTGATAATCCTCTTTTACAGGTTGCCGTGGCTGTTACCTTTTCATGGATGATATTCCAAAATCCAATCTCAGCTATGAATGCCTTGGGTTGTGGAGTAACACTTGTTGGATGCACATTTTATGGTTATGTGAGACACATTCTATCACAACAGGCTCAAGAGACTCCTCGTACTCCAGAGAACAAGATGGAGTTTGTTCCTCTAGTACATGAGAAAGCGGAAGACTAAGATAACCTTTAAAATCACAAATGAGATTTCCTCGATTTTGTAGAAGATAGATTATTTGGCTAGACTCGAACCCTCACCTCTCCCCTTATCGGTGCTTAATTTACTTTGTATTTTTTAGCATATAAATTTTTGTTCTAGTTCCTGCATATAAGGACGTCATTTGATGGGTATTTACAATAGGTGACATATCGTTATTTCATTGAAAAGATTGTTTTTCCTCTTTTTTGATTGATTGAATGGGAAGTGTTATACGGAAAAAGAATAGGGGAATAAAAGGAGGATTTGCTATATATAAGTATAGTTATATTTGATAGTATTTTTGAAGTAGTAAATATAGTAGCTGTAGTGGGAGGAATCAAAACCCAAATGCATTAACTCATAAGTTCACTGCAGTTTGCATCTCTATCCAAATAAAAGAAGGTAAACATCAAAAGGAAGCACATGTTCTTGGCGTTGCTCTAATATGTTAATAAAAGTTATTCCTAGAAACCTCACCAACCTTATTCAGAGCACAGCAACTTCAACTTCTCTCCTATGGCCATATCTATCAATTCTGCAGCAAAGTTAAGTCTTGGGAAAAGGTTATCATTTCCCGTAAGTATTTTGTCCAGCAAAAATAATATGAAAATGAATTTTGCCTGCTTTTACATTCGCAATAGTTTTCAACTTGACAGCTAAAATATTTGGCTGATTGATAGTGAAACTCAGCTCATGGCACAGTTCCAGGAATAAAAGTAGAAAAGTGGAGCAGCATCAATAATACCAAAACTTGGACCTCGACCTCCTTACAGCTGCACGTGAGAGGAGAGGGAATAAAAAGTTGTAAATCACTAAGTTCCTAGAAAAATTTCAGCATTAAACCACTTCTCCCCCCTTATGATCAGCTTTCCATTCTACCAACTGAAGAATGATATTTCGCACATCTTAGTGGACATCTGTTATTTTGCCAGTAAACAACTTGCTTCTTCATAAACAAGCTACGTCTTTTAGACGATAAATGCTGGTGCAGGTGATTTTCCATCTCCTTTTTGAACATCTCCACCTGCATGTTTGTGACAAAAGGTAAATGAGAAGCAATGCAACTAGCACCTTCCCTTCCATAGCACTTGTACATTATGTGTGTGACTGTGTGGATTATATTTCCTTCAATGATTATGAAATACAAGACGTTCATTGAATAATAAGTTATTTCCACCAAGACAAATTCAGATATTCAAGGATTGTACGTATGAGTATTTCACATTTACGATAAAATTGACCCACCACTTTTTTTCCATAACCGAGAAATTCGAGGGCCCATAGACCTAACCACACATCACAAGCTGCGATCTTACCACTAGACCAAAGTCCTACGTGTAATTTTTTTTGAGAAAGATAACATTTACTTCTATATATCCACAGGAATACTACATCAAAGTGTAGTCCCCCTCCAAAAAGTTTTACTTACATCTTTCCTAAGATCTTCTAGTTACAGCCAGTCAATAACATTAAACACATTTTCAGTATCTCCTATCACTACTTGCTTACACCAAAAATAGTAAAGCCCTAGGCAATTTGTCTTTATCTTTTGGATATTGTTCTGTTTTCCTTCAAAACATCTTTGATTCCTTTCCTTCCAAATTGTCCACCAAATGCAAGCTGGGACAATCCTCCATCTCTTCTCCTTTTTTCCTTTTTTCCATCCATGTTCCAGCATTGTAGGACTTCTATGATTCTCCCAGGCTTTGTCCACTTGATCTTCCTCTTTTGGATGAACATCTGCCACAATTGATCTGTCCATTTGCAATGTAAAAAGAGATGGACTGTCTCCACCTGTTCTTCACATAGATAGCATCTAGAACATAGATTGGATTTTCTCTTGTTCAAGTTCTCATGTGTCAAGACTGCCTCTTTTGCCAAGAGCCATGTGAAGTAATTCACCTTGTAGGGAATTTCTGTTCTCTAGATCATCCTCCAGGGCCATTCTGCATGCTGCTCCTCTGTAGACCTAAGTTCTTTATATGCTGATTTTACAGTGAACTCTTCCCCTCTCTCCCCCTTCCATACTAGTCTATCTTCCTCTCCTGTCAGATTGGTAGCCATATGCATTGTGTCGTGAAATCTTGCTATGGTTGTCATTTCCCAATCATTTAGGTTCCTTCTTAGAAACAGGTTCCACCCTTGTCCTGTCCATAATTCTGCCACTGTTGCTTCTTGTGCTTGGCTCAGACCATGTAGTACAAGGAAAGCATGTTTGAGTGCCTCCTGTCCACACCAGATGTCATTCCAAAAAGTCCTACGTGTAATTGACCCACCACTTCTTATTCAGAATAAAGAAATCCTGTCTAATTCACTAATTCGTGGGAAGATACTGAATTTGCTATTCCCTATTCTTGGTATGAAAATAACGAAGGCCACAATTGAACTCGATTTTGGTTCATTACCAAGTTCATATTCAGAACTTGTCTAATGGATTTTAATGTTGAACGACAACATAAAGTTAATTCCAGGCAGTTACAAAAGATTGTGTCAGATGAAGTTCTATTCAAAGTTGTACGGTTTTCAAAGTCAATCACAAAATGCCTGCTGTTGTTATTTGACATCAACCAGTGTAAAAGGAGCTCGAGAAGGAAAAGAAATGACTTAAGTCTTAAGGCAGATCTGAGGCAAAAACAAGGTCAAGGGTCTGTTCACCACCTTCTTGAATGGGCCACTAGCATCTCATGCCCTTAAGAGTTAAACCTTTCAAGTGTTAGCATCACTAGCATCAATGTCTCAGTCCACCAATTCTACCTCAAGAATCATCTTTGAGTTGACTTTCTGGTGTGTTTTCTCCCATTTTTCCCTTTTCTTTTTCTACTCAAAATATCCTATGTGAAGAATAACATGAAACTTCTGCGATTGACAGAAATTTCATGTATTACTTGCTGTAAATATAAGTTAAGGACTTCAGCCCAAGTTTATACTTGGTCTGTGAGACTGTGACATTATAAGTTTGATAGTCGGAAGCTAAAACCCTCCAGAAATCAATATTAGGGAGATGTTCACAACTTTTTCTTCTCTCTCAAAGAAGTTCTATGTAGATTATACCTAACTTTTGCCTCTGTCGTACTAGCGAGATCATTAGTTCTTCTTAGCCTGGGAAGGCATACCCCAAGAAAAATTCTTCTCAAAAAAAAAAAAATCTTCTCAAAAAATACCCCAAGAAAAACATATTATCCAGAATTTCCCAATGAACCAGTCATTGTTGGACAGAGAGAAAAAGAGAACTTTACATCCTATTAATCATTTCGACAAAGGCCACTAATGGGGGTCTTTCTGCTAGGATTGCCTTGTAAGAGAAACTTGCATCAATAAAATATTTACACATAGATTTTTATCTTGCCTTGCTCAAAGTCACTGATGTTGGGCTAAAATCCAACTACTTTTTCACTGCAAAATTCAACGTACAATGCCATAGTCCTTTATTTATCTTATAAAAGATTAGCACATGATCTCCCAAAATACATAAAAGAGAAAAAATAGAACTAAATATAGTTTCACAATCTCAAACTCTTAAAGAGAGGGAATATTTTACAACTGGCTACAAGAATTTTTCCATCACCAAAGTCGGAATATTTAAATCTAATAAAACTACACCGAGTCCAAGAAAACAACAAAGAACAGAAGGTTCTTTTTTTGATAACCAAGAAATCCCCACGGTTGGAAACTCGCAGGATCTCATAAAGTGATAGGCTGGTTTTACATTGATAAATCTTTACACCTTTAGCTTAGGATTTAAGTAGTAAAATATTGAGTATAGGCAAGCTTAAGGAGGAACTCTTTCAAGATACACAATTCATACCAGGCAATGGTCTATACACCACGTTCTGGAAAGATAGCTGCTTAAACAACACAATCCTCAAGGATGAATTCCCCAACATTTTTCAAATCTGTAGTGAGCCAAACTCCACCTCTCTCAGAACAAAGAAGGCAACACCTGCAACCTTCTTTTCAAAAGGAATCCAGGCAAGAAGGATACAGATTGAATTTGCAGACCGCAAATAAGTTAAGATGGGGCAGTGCAAATGCTGGCAGGTACTCAGTTAAAGCAGGTTATGCAAACTCGTGCTACAAATGATATGATTGACTACTGGACACGGAAGTCTAAGCTGACCAAAAAAATTAAATGTTTCTGCTGGACACCCCTTTATGAAGCATGCCTCACCCAAGACAATCTTGAAAAAAAAAACATCCTAATAGTCAAGGGATGTTACATGTGTCAACAGGAGATAGAAACCAACAGTCACTTATTCCTCCACGGCAAAATTTCTAGTGACATATGGTGCTTGTTCTACTCTACTTTTGGTCTTAGCTGTGCAATGCCACAGATCATTTAAGAGATCTATGAAGGTTGGAGTAGTTGGAAAGTTGATAAGGCCATCAAGAAAATCTGGAAATGATACCTGCAAGTACTTTTTGGTGTATATGGACAAAGAGGAACAGAAAGATGTTTTGATGGTTCATCAACTCCAAATTATTCCAGCAAGGCTAAATGATTGATGCTTCTATGTATGTGGAAATATACTTCTCTGGTAGATTACCCTGAAACCTTTTTGAACTTTGTTAGCTCCCTAACACTAGCATACTTTTTATGTAATGCAGCTAACAAAGTTTTTTGCTCTTCTACCCTCCATAAGTTTTGCATCTTCTTGATGCCATGAAATCTATTATTACTTCATCAAAAATAATTTGAGGCATTTCAAAGATTTTTTTCATGTAATACTTCATTACATATAAAGTATGGATTTAATAACCCATTGCAGGAATAAAATATTGGGGAGATCTTCACAACTTTTCTTTTCTCCTAAAAGTCTACAATTCACTAGGACTGAGAATCTGATCGTTGATAGGGAGAACTTAATCAACATCCTATCTTCAACATTACAAAATCCAAGAACTCCCAATTCACATGATCATATGCGTTCTCATGGTATAATTTGCACAAGATCTCCAGCTTCCCCTACATCCTTCTGGACTCTAGCACTCCATTAAGTGCTTGTGTTAACATGTTATCCTACGGATGGTACGATTCTCATTTATGACACTTACATTTCTGTTAGGAGAGCTTTTCTTCTTTAAAAGACTGGCTTTGTAGACCATTGAGCCAATTCTCTAGCAGGGCATTTAGACTCTTCTCAATGAATCTCCATATTTTATAGGCAAGGTCTACCTTTCTGTTGTTTCATGTTTAATGAGGACTCTAGCCCCATGACGAATCATGTTTTTCTCTTTTTCTTTATAATGGTGGTGTTCGGGCCAATTAGTGCACAACTTTACTACCACAGGTACATGCTGCCAACCACAAACACAAGTATCGAATAACTCTGCCAACCAAGTTTTTTTTTGTCATTGCTGGAACTTGAACCCTGCTCCAAAGGTTTCCATCCACTTCATTAATTACTACTTACAATCTTGGGTGCTAACGATTCTTCTTGTTTGTTCTTCTTGAGTCAGAATTCTCAAATATCTTGTGTCTGTTGAAATATCGAAAAGGCAAGAGACTGCCTTGTTTTTACTTATCGTCCACCTATTGCTAATGTTTCCATGATTGTCAGTAGCTAGAAACATAATTTGGTGTACAATGACATGGTTTCTCTATTGATGAAGCTAGGCTTATTCACCGGAGTGGATGATCACCAAAAACTGTCTAAGAGAATTGTAAAATGTGAAGGAGAACAGGAAGGAGGGAGAGGATGAGAGGAGGAATTATCAAGGTTTTGGTGGATTTCCAGTGGTCCGATTCTAGAGTGAAGCAAAAGTGTAACCAGTATAAAATAATATAAATATTACCATAATAAGTTGAGTGGGTTTTTATATTTTCTAATACCTCAAATAAACAACTTCTAATAGCCTAATCACTTTATTTGGTAATTTTTACCAATTTTTGCAGAAACATTACTTCAATTATCATTTCATTATTTACACGATTAGTGTGTTTACTAGTGTATCATAAATCTTGAAGAATTTTGCTTCCCAACATTTGATTTTTGAAGAAATCAAAGTCCAGAGAGAATTTACTTCAATAAATGCAAAAGGAACAACAAAAGTAGCATATGATGAAAGATGATAAGGAAGGACATAGATAACGCTGCAAGAGCAGGCGAAAGATCCAATTAATGGAATGAACAACATTCACCCACTAATAGTCCAATACAGTTATAAAGAAATGACACACTTCTTTTTAATTTTTTGATGAAGTTTCATTAGAAAAAGTCAAAAACTTGCCCATATACAAGAAGTTAAACCAAAAGTAGAAAACCTTACAAGAGGACATGGTTTTCTACAAATAACACCCACTCATCTATACATGTCGAAATGGTACACTTATAAATTCATCTGGTTTTTACTTCTTCTATGACATTTCATTCCGCCATCATAGATCTTTGATTGTTTGTAGCAAAAGACTATATCGAAAGGGGCTACGACACTGGGTGAGCGCTTGCTTCTCCAGCTCTTGCACCCATACAATTTCAAGTAATCACAATTCTACAAAGAAAACTAGGCAGCTTCATTAAGCTGAGGTTTCTATAAGAACTTATCCTTGGTAACTGTTGCTATGTTTCTAGTGCTTTCAGTAACTAGCTCAAGTCTAAACCTTGCTATCCTTGGGTAAACCTCTAAGTGCCAACTGTCGACATAAAATCTAGATAATTATAATAACAGCCACAAGACCAAATAAGTAGTTGTATCAGACTTGATCTAATACAGAAATCTGAACACTTTGAAGCAGAAAAAACTGGGGCACGTACAACGGAAACCCCATCAAGTTCTTATTTGCAGTAACCAACCTAATCTCAATCCTCAAATTTGTGATTGTGATTGTGATTTATCTAGCAAGTTGACGCAGCAAAATTAAGGGAGGTAAACCCACAAAACCCTAAAAACGGACTAAACCCTACCACTTTAAATTTCTTACCGCCGCTATTCCTCTAAGTGGCCATTTCTCATAGAGCAAAATACAGAAGAATCATAAAATCGTTGATACCCAAATTCAAACCAGTAAATCATTTGCAACACAGCTAATATGTGAGCCCAATTCTATAATTTCAGCAAAAGCATTCCCGCAGATAGAGAAAGAAAAATAGGAAAAGCCATACCAGAAGACGATGTGGTGATTTGGACTTCTCCATAGATGGCTTTAAGCTTTGAGAGTGGAATAAGGGGATTGGGTAAATCAGCTTCAGCAAAAAGCTGTTGTTTCCAATCCCACATAGCCTTCTTCATAGCTTTATTAGAATTGAGCAAAGAGTCCTTTTCTGCCTCAAGAACTTCCATATTCTTCTGTTGCTGCATTGATCTCAGACATAGCAACCCAAATGCACTCAATAGCGCCACGTTCAACACTTTATTGCTATTTAGCGCTTTGCTCACTGCGTCTCCAACTTTGCTTGCCAACTCCATCCCTATTTGCTTAAGGAACTGCTAACTGCTATGATGTGCCCAAGACTCTTTCTTTCTTTTAGCCTGGTCTTCATTACTAACATTTACATATGACTTACTTTGTTGAAAAGTGAAGTTGGAAAAAAAAAAACTATTAAAATGTACTTTATTTTTCCATCCGTTCAATAATAGTTATTTTTTTAATTTATTTTAACTTTGCTATTAAATACTACTCCCTCCGTTCCATAATAACTGATCACTTTCAATTTTACACGATACTTAAGAAATCATAAATAAGATGAACAATTTGACAAATTTACCATTTATCCATATTGATGGATATCAAGATAATTTATGATGACATAGGACATGTAAAAGGTATCATTGGAATTTATGCACATTTATGATATTAATTATAGGGGTAAAATGGGAAAACTTTAATTAATTTTATCTTGATTTAGTAAGTGATCAAGTAATTTGAGACAAGTATTTTTAGAAAGATGGTCAGTTAATATGGGACAGAAGGAGTATTTATCATCTAATACATTTCTCAAAACATTAAATTTAATAAAGTCAAAGGATAATATAGTAATATTACCCCTATTATTTATTGTTTCTTAAGCGGTGTGCCAAGTTAATAGTAGACAACTATTGTTGGACAGAGCGAGTAGCATTTTTTAAAAAACTAAAATTTATTTTAAAAATAAATATTTATATGTTTGGATAAATATGCTTAAACTGAAAAATAAATGTATTGGTGTCTTGGATATACAATTGCTCTTATAGACTTTTTTTTGTTAAAATATTTGAAATATTCTTAAATTTTTAACATTATAAAATATTAATTATTATAAATTTTTACTTCTAAAATAAATCAAATTAAAAATTAATTTATAGTTTAATTCAACTTCAATATAAATTTGATTATATAAGTTTATTTATACGTGTACATTATTTTTAATTTTTAAAATAGAGTCTGATATGTGTGCCAGATATCCACAGCTTTTCGAGACTTCAAGTACTTTCTTTTGCTTTATGTCCCGAGAACGAACATGGTATTTAGTGGTGGATAATGTAATGACTTTGTAGGTCATTTTTAGATTTTTTTTTGAAAAATTACCATTTTGCCCATCCTTAAAAGTTGCATCGAGTAATTTTTTTTCCATTGGTATGATTGGTTTGGGAACCGGAGTAAAAAGTTATGAGTTTTGAAAAAGATTTTGGTTTTTGAAGGTTCTAAAGTTGAAATGGTTGATGTTAATCAACATTTGGAGTTTCTAGTATCGAAATGGAATTTCATCTGTTCCATCAGCTCCAGAACGTGACTTTTAGGTTGATAGGACTATTGGCTCAGGTCCCAAGGTATTTAGATGAGTTTTGAAAGAGTTTTTTGTGTTTTAAAAGTTGAAAGGATAAGATAATTGACCAAAGTCAACATTTGTTGATAGCAAACTCAGAATGAAATTTGGACAGTTCTGTTAGCTTCAAAATGTAGATTTTGGTCTAGATGTACTATTGGTTTGGGTCTCAATGTTTTTGGTTTGATTTTGAACCATTAGAAGAGATGCGGGAAAAGTTAAGGCTAAAGTTTGACTTTAGTCAACATTTGAGGTCAGAAAGGTCATTTTTCGAGTTTTGATGATTCCACTAGGTCCGAAGGGTGGTATTTGGTCTAGTTGAAGGTTTAGTTCAGTTCCCGAAATTTTTGGATGAGCTTCATGTCCTTATTTGAAAATTTGGAGATTCTTAAGTTAAAGTTGACTTTGGTCAACATTGGGTTAAGGTGACCTTGTTTGGGTATTTTAATGATTTCATTGAGTCCGAAATATCATTTCGAAGCTAGTAGCATATTTGATTTGTGTTTGAGAGGTTCCAGATGAGATTTGGGTGAGTTTTTAAGTTTTTTCTGGTGCTTTGATGTTGTTTCAGCAAATCATGCCAACTAAATTTTGTTATTAGTTTTAAAGACCAAAAAATTATTCCAAAACTTCTAAAAATTTGAGCATGAATTATAGGGCTGATCGGTAAAGTTTAGTATATTTTTGCGAAGTCAAGATTGGACTTTTATCGCGATATATGAAATAATTATTTATCGAGCAAAAATAATATTTGTCTGGGCAAACGAACATGAAATTGAGTTTTGTTTTTGAACACATAAGTCTGTATCATTATGTAAGACATATAGAAAAAAGAATCAGGACATTTTGCTATAGTTTGAGAGTTATAGTCCTTTTTAGTGAAATCACAGTTGCTGATTTTCTCGTATAAATTCTGTTGCACGGATATTTAAGATTTTAGACTGTGTTTATTTGATATTTTGAGCATATTGGGAGTTTTAGAGTTTAGAATAGAGTGATTTTTGTGGCATTCTTCTTGATTTAATATGAGGGTTGTAGAGCTCAGAATGGAGAATTTTAAACTGTGTTTATTTAGTATTTTGAGCATATTGGAAGTTCTAAAACAAAGAATGGAGTTGAGAAAGAAGTCTAAAAACGTCCGGCTCAAGTATTGTGTCAGAAATAAAGAAGTTTGCAATAACTTTTTATATATTTTGCTCTATTTTATGTTCAATTTTCTTTTGATCTTTTTTCTTTCCAATAAATTGGTATTAGAGCAAGGATCCTTTTTTGAAATTAGGTAAATTGCACTCCCTTCATTTCATTTTAGGTGGCACTATTTGATCGGGCACGAATTTTAAGAAATAAGGGAAGACTTTGGAATGTTTACCTAATTGTCCATAAAAAATACTCCTATTAAATTTTAAGAAACAAAATGTATGAATTTCAATTCAAAAAAAGGTGTACTCACTTTTCTATCTCCTCATAAATGTATTGATGAAGTGTTAAGTCTAAAAAGATGAAAGTACATTCACTTTTCTATTTGGCATAACATTTTACTGGCACGAATGACACGACTGGGTGCAAAAGACGACAGTAACCTTTTGGCTCCAAAACCATCTAAATTTGCCTCCAAAAAAAATAAAATCACCTTTAACTTTTCTTTTTTATTTTCTTTACTTTACTCATTTTATCTCATTTACTTTATTCATTTTATCTCTCAATCAGATATTAGTCTTGTTTATCCATTTATCTTTCATTGTGATTTTAATTTTTTGACCCATTTGTTGGTCGATTTATAAATATAAAGTATATAATTTTAACAAAATGGATCCCAATAATTAGAATAGTCAATTAACCCAAGTTTTGAATAATATTTTGGAGTTAAGTGAGGATGATAGTTTGTTATCCCAAAATGATGAACATGATCAACATTCCGATGATGGATACGGTGATGGTCGTGACGCATATTTGCAAAGTGATGATGAAGGTCTTCCGAACTTGCTTCATCAAGAAATGAATCAATCGTAGTAAGACGAATCACTAAGTGTTTCAGGAGAAGAGGAATATGAATTTGAGGATGAAGATGAAGATTCAATGAATGATGATAGGTATGGTATTTGGCAATGCTGAATCTCTTTTTGCATTTTATAAAGAACATAGTCGTTTGACTGATTTTGATGTTGTTAAAAAGAGTTCAAAAAAAGGTGGTGAATACGCTAGGTATTTGTCATTTTCTTGTGATAAGAGTAGAAAATCAACCCCTAAGAATTCAAGTAAAAGGATTGATTGAAAAAGATGAATTAATTGCATTGTGTTACCTGATGGTTCATGTCGGGTTACAACAGTTATGTTTGAGCACAACCATCAATTGGAACCATGTTTGCTACATTTCTTTAGCTGTCACAGGCAAATAAGCAGGACATTAAGGAGAAGTCTTGAAGCCGATGATATTGTAGGAATAAGACCATAAAAAGCATAAGACTTTTGGAAGTCAAAGCAAGTGGTATATAATGGGGTGCACTCCCAAAGATTGCCAAAAATACATTCTTCAACAACGGAGGATGAGGACATTGTCCAGTGATGCTGCAGCGATACAAAAGTTCTTTGCTTCCATGCATTTGAAGGACGATAAATTTTTTTATGTAATCGACACAGATAATAGTGCAAGACTTCACAATGTAGTGTGGGTTCACACACATTGAAAGTATGCATATCAGGAGTTCAATGATTTTGTTTGTTTTGATACCACCTACCTTGTGAATCAATTTCGCATGTCATTTGCATAATTCGTTGGTGTGATCAGCACAAACAATCTATTCTTTTGGGCTACGCTTTGATGACAAGTAAGGATAAGGATACATACAAATTTGTGTTTTCAAATTGGTTGGCGGCAATGGGCAATGCACCTCCAACGACTATCCTCAATGATTGTTTGTAGCAAAAGACTATATCAATAGGGGCTACAACACCAGGTGAGCACTTGCTTCTCCAACTCTTGCACCCATCTAAGTTGCGCGGACTCTTCAGTTTCAATGCCGCGCCCGTATCAGATTATCTAAAAATACACTACTTTTGGAGAATCTGACGTGTATTTTTGAAGAATCTGACACGCACTCGTTGATAATTTTGAAGAGTCCGAGCAACATAGGCACCCATACAATTTCAAATGATCACATTTCTATAAAGCAAACTAGGCCTCATCAAGCTAAGGGTTCTAAAAGAAGTTATCCTTGGTAACTGTTGCTATGTTTCTAGTGCTTTCAGTAACTAGCCCAAGTCTAAACCTTGCTATCCTTGGGTAAACCTCTAAGTGCCAACTGTCGACATAACATCTAGATAATTATAATAACTGCCACAAGAACAAATAAGTAGTTGTATCAGACTTGATCTAATACAGAAATCTGAACAATTTGAAGTAGAAAAACTGAGGCACGTACAATGGAAACCCCATCAAGTTCTTATTTGCAGTAACCAACCTAATCTCAATCCCTTAAATTTGTGATCGTGATTTATCTAACAAGTTGACGCAGTAAAATTATGGGAGATAAAACCCCAAAACCCTAATAACGGACCAAACCCTACCACTTTAAATTTCTTTCAGCCGTTATTCCTCTAAGTAGTGACCATTTCTCACAGAAATAGGAACAAAAGAATCATTGATACCCAAATTCAAACAAGCCAAACCCACAAAATCATTTGCAATACAACGAATTTGTGCAATTTCCAGAGATCCCAAATGCTATAATTCAAGCAAAAGCATTCCATACAAACACTTATATAGAGAAAGAAAACAAGAGAATAGTCATACCAGAAGAAGATGTAACGGTTTGGACTTCTCCATAGATGGCTTTAAGCTTAGAGAGTGGAATAAGGGGATTGGGTAAATCAGCATCAGCAAAAAGCTGCTGCTTCCAATCCCACATAGCCTTCTTCATAGTTTTATTAGAATTGAGCAAAGAATCCATTTCTGCCTCAAGAACTTCCATATTATTTTGTTGCTGCATTGATCTCAGACATAACAATCCAAATGCACTCAATAATGCCACGTTCAACACTTTATTGCTATTTAGCGCTTTGCTCACTGCATCTCCGACTTTGCTTGCCAACTCCATCACTATTTTCTTAAGGAACTCGCCAACTACTATGATATGCCCGCAAGATTCTTTCTCATTACTAGCACTTTTGTAATTAAATTATTTTATATATGACTTATTTTGTTGAAAAGTGAAGTTGGAAAAAAAACTATTAAAATGTCCTTTATTAGCATTTTTTAAAATACTGAAATTTATTTTAAAAATAAATATTTATATGTATGGATAAAAATGCTTAAACTGAAAAATAAATCTATTGGTGTCTTGGATACACAATTGCTCTTATACACTTTTTTTTGTTAAAATATTTGAAATATTCTTAAATTTTTAACATTATAAAATATTAATTATTATAAATTTTTACTTCTAAAATAAATGAAATTGAAATTAATTTATAATTTAATTCAACTTCAATATAAATTGATTATATAAGTTAATTTATACGTGTAAGTTATTTTTAATTTTTAAAATATAGTCTGATATGTGTGTCAGATATCCACAGCTTTTCCAGACTTCAAATACTTTCTTTTACTTTATGTCTGAGAATGAACATGATATTTAGTGGTGGATAATGTAATGATCCTGAAGGTCATTTTTAGAAAATTACTATTTTACCCCTCCCCAAAAGTTACTTTTACGACCCAAGAAAGCCCCTAGATGTAACACGGCATATAAGACCCCGAGAGGACTCATACAAGCCCTTATTATACTTAACATACAAGATAATAGAGAAATAAGAGTTCAAGAGAAGATTTTTATATCAAAGCTTTACTCAAAACAACGGAAGTCTACAACTCATGTCTCAAAGCCTTCTAACATTATAGAATACGAATAAAAGTGATAGGGACGCAGCCCAATACAATATCCAACATAAGAAAAGACATTAAAGTAAAATCCAACAAAGCTATGTCCTCGGATGGATGAAGACTCACCAAGTCTTCTTCTCAACTCTAAGTCAATGCTCTAGCCACGAGTAGGAGAACTGCCACGTCCTACACCAAAGAAGTTGATGCAGGCAAGAGTATGCGTTAGCACAATTAAGTACTAAGTATGATAGTAATGCACATAACTACACAAATCATGCTAGAGAGAGACATAATCATGACATGCAATGGCCAAGCTAAAAACATGATAAACATGAGAGATATGAAACATAAAGCATGTATCAAGACCAAAGCAAGCTAAATCATCTTTCTTTCTTTTCTTTACTTCATCATGAGAACACTTATTCATTAACTTGTGGGGAATAGCTTTAACCGACATATAAGACCATGTGAGCTATCAACATGGAATCCAGTGTCTACCCCACACCGTAAAGAGGTGTCCTACTTGCCAAGGTAAGACCATGAACTTCTTAGCTTATGTGGATCCACTAGCTAGTGTCTATCACAGACCATCACCCTATGGGGGCACATAGGTTATGGGACATGGGTAATAGCCACTTGTCCACTCGGTACTAAGCATACTTCCCACGGATTAATCATAGTTCATTTTATCCTAGGTAGACATGGGTAATCGCCTCTTGTCTACATTAGTCATAAGTTCATTTTTGGTAGACTTGGGTAATCGCCGCTTTGTCTACATTAGGGTACATGGGTAATCGCCTCTTGTCCCTTCATTCATTAGAATAGCTCCTTAAGAACATGGGTAATCGCCTCTTGTTCTTTTAAGTCGTATTGGGAGCATTACGTGAGAAAACCTTTCACAACTCAACCATAGTATCATCATGTCATAACTTTGGTACTTTACTCTCAAAGCACCCTTAACTCATCTTTTACTTCATATGAGACATGCATAAGTTCATTACCCTTATCTTTACTTAGTTCATCATGCTCATAGTTCATAGGTCATAGAGTTCATACGGGCTCATGCAAGTTCAACTCGTATCATGCAATTCAATGCAAACTCATGCTTAGAAAGCCATAATTAGGACAATTTACCCATACTTGAAGGAACTCACATAATAGAGGAAAATCATGATTTTGACTTGATCATGCTAAATTCGTAAGATTATCCTCAATTCATTCATAATTCATGCTTGATTTCATAGAGAATCCATAAACTTCATCAAATCATAGCTCAACCCAACAATCAAAACATAGATTATCAAATTGGGGAGAATTAGCTTAGGATCATGGGGGTTCATACAATCTTTACATCAAATCATGTAATTCACGCTAATTCGTGCACTAAGTTACTTTATCACGCTAAATCGTGCACTAGGAATCATAAAATCAATAATTGGAATCATAATTGAAGAACCCACAATGATTGATCACAAACCCTAATTCAATTGGGTTAGAGTAACCTTTGAAAATCATGAAGAAGAGAAAGGACCCATTGGAGGAAAGGACTCCTAATGGTGAATACTATCACACCTCAAAGAAATCCACAAGAAATTGGAGAATATTAAAAGTCTTCAATGGAGGATCCTAGCTTCTTCTTCTTCCTTGAAACTTTGAGAGAGTTTATTTTAGAGAGAGAAATATTTGAGAGGAAATATTTGGGAATGAAAAATAATGAGAGGAATTAGGCTTAGAAAGTATTTATAGGTCTTAGATTAAGGGCATGACCGACTTAGCTTAATAGGTAATCAATTAGGGAAAAGACCAAAAAGCCCTTAATTAAAAACTGTCGGGGCCAGTCGACGGACAGGATCTAAGGTCCGTACATCAATTGACGGACCGTCCTGCTCTTCGGTCAATTGATTCAGAAAGTGCATTTTGAGCTGAAAATTTAGTTAAGCCCGAAATCCCAAATGTAACAAACAGGGCCATAAAAAGAGGGTATGAGTCAACGCCTAAATTAAGGCTCATTCTATTAAACTCAAGTCTGCTACACAAAAATACGTGGAGCTAAACGGTGCGAATTGATGTTGGAGTAGAAATTAGGCCCAAAAAGGCTCCAACTATGACAAGTCTATGGCAAGCACTAGTCTAAGCCTAGACTAAGGCCAAACAAGCTCAAACATTCAACAACAGCACCACATAAAGCTAACAACAAAGTACGGATGATCAAGAATCACACTAGCATGCTTTATGTCCTGAAAAAATCCTTAAAATGAGCCTAAATCATGATTTCTAAGAAAGGTAACATGATCAACTAGGTTCCCGCCCCCAATTCACTCAAATCAACATGAATTTACATATTCAAGCTCAATCTAAGGAAACAAAAGTCTTAGCCTATCTTTAGGCCAATCGCGTGTGTTCCAAATCACGTTTTCAGAGCTTTTCCTTTTTGTGCCACCTCCCAATGCTTCCACACTATCAAAAATAAAATCACAATATTAATATGGTTTTTATACAATAAATTCACTTAAAATAGAGACTGACCAATTTTAAAGTCTAAACAGGAATCGTTGGACCTACACGGGTAATTCTAGAAATGGCTCCATCAAATGGCCCCAAACAGTCCCTCAAACAGATGTTCCAAAATGGAACACAATCTAGGGCTCAGAAAAATAGAAATCAGCACAAGCACACAATTCACACTCAAGAACAAGAACAATAATGACAACCCACAAAACATGAAATATACCTCAAATGACGGGTCTCCGTCACTTTCAAAAACTCTAATACATAGTACCGAGCTCCCTGATCACAACAAACTTTGAATCACTAAATTTGGAGCTATATTTAGAGAGTAATCACAATTTGAAATTGCCAAGGAGAGGTGATCGCGTATCACTTTTATGACTGATACAGGTGCTGCAAAAGCGGTCACTACCATCACTAAAGCGACTGGTTAAGAAAAGGCGGGCCTCGCTTTAGTGTGCCCCTGTACACTAAAGCGAAGGTCGCTAAAGTAAAGGCAAGGTCACTTAAGGGACATGGCCAAAGCCGTCCAAGCTAGCTAAAGCGAAGCCCTTTCCGCTAAAGCAATGGCCTACGGCCCGTCAACTGAACTACGAACCGTCCTGCTACTCTATAGATCAAAGTTCAGAAACTTGGAAATCCTGAAATTTCACAGTGCCATTGACGGTCCCCACCTACGGCCCGTCAATCCATCTACGGCCCGTAGGTAGCCTTCGTAGGTCACTTTCTTCAGGTGAGTTCTGCATTTTAAAATCCTTTGAAAACTTGGGGTATTACAGTTACACCGAGTAATTTTTGTTCCATTGGTATGGTTGGTTTGGGAACCGGAGTGAAAAGTTGTGAGTTCTGCGAACGATTTTGATTTTTGAAGGTTTTAAAGTTGAAATGGTTGACGTTAATCAACATTTGGAGTTTCTAGTATCGAAATGGAATTTCGACAGTTCCAGTAGCTCTGAAATGTGGTTTTTGGTCTAGATGTACTGTTGACTTAGGTCCCAAGGCTTTTGGTTTGATTTTGAGCCATTAGACGAGATGTGAGAAAAGTTAAGGCAAAAGTTTGACTTTAGTCAACGTTTGAGGTTAGAAAGGTCATTTTTGAATTTTGATGATTCCACTAGGTCCGAAGGGTGTATTTGGTCAAGTTGGAGGTTTAGTTCAGTTTCCAAAATTTTTGGATGAGCTTCATGTCCTTATTTGAAAATTTAGATATTCTTAAGTTAAAGTTGACTTTGGTCAATATCGGGTTAAGATCACCTTGTTTGGGTATTTTGATGATTTCATAAAGTCCGAAATATCATTTTGAAGCTGGTAGCATGTTTGGTTTGTGTTCGGGAGGTTTTAGATGAGTTTTGGGTGAGTTTTTAAGCTTTTTGAGTGCTTTGGTGCTGTTTCAACAAATTGTGCCAACTAAAAAGTTTGTTATCAGTTTTAAAGGTAAAAAAATGATTCTAAAACTTTTGAAAGTTTGAGCATGAATTATAGGGCTGATCGGTAAAGTTTGATGTATTTTTGCGAAGTCGAGATTGGACTTTTATTGCGAAATATGAAATAATTATTTATCGAGCAAAAATAATATTTGTGTGGTCAAACGAGCACGAAATTGAGTTTCGTTTGAATGCGTAGGTTTATATGATTATTTAAGACATATGAGAAAAAGAATCGGGACATTTCGCTATCGTATGACGAAATTATAGCCCTTTTTAATGAAATCAAAGTTGCTGATTTTTTTGTATAAATTTTGTTACACGGACATTTAAGATTTCAGATTGTGTTTATTTTGTATTTTGAGCATATTGGTAGTTTTAGAGCTTATAATAAAGTGATTGTTATGGCATTCTTATTGATTTAATATGGGGGTTGTATAGTTCAGAATGAAGGGTTCAGACTGTGTTTATTTGATATTTTGAGCATATTGAAAGTTCTAAATCAAAGAATATAATTGAGAAAGAAGTCTAAAGATGTTCGGCTCGAGTATTGTGTCAGAAATAAAGAAGTTTGCAATATTTTTTCATATATTTTGCTCTTTTATGTTCAATTTTTTTAAATCTTTTTTCTTTCCAACAAATCTGGTATCAGAGCAAGGATCCTTTTTTGAAGTTGAATAAAATGTACTCCCTTCATTCCATTTTATGTGGCACCATTTGATCGGACATGAATGTGAAGAAATAAGGAAAGACTTTGAGATGTTTACCTAATTGCCCTTGAAAAAATACTCCTATTAAATTTTAAAAACAAAATGTACGAATTTCAATTTGAAAAAGGTACACTCACTTTTCTATCTCCTTCTAAATGTATTGGTAGAGTGTTAAGTCTAAAAAGATAGTACATTCACTTTTCTCTTCCATCATAAATGTATTTCACAAAATGATACCTTTTTAGATTTGTCTTCTCTAAGTTACTTATATTCTCTGTCTAACACATAGTCATTTAAAAGTAGAAATCACAGTGAAAGTGAAAGAGAATTTATACATAAAAGTAAAAATCACAGTGAAAGTCAAAGCAGGCAGAGTTTATACCAAATTGAACAAAGAACAATTCACAGTTAACTCGAGGTCAGAGTAAGCATATATAACGGGAGAAAGGGTTATTTGGATAATGAAGACAACTGAAAGAAAATAGCTATGGAGGAGCGGAGGTTGAGATGACGAAAGCCGTGGAATGTGGTAGATTGGGAAGAGGGCACAAGTTTATCCTAAGATTTACAATATTGAATGACGAATATACCTTTGGTGCCAGGCAGGAATGTTGACCATGACATGTCTGGTTATCCCCACTTATATACTCTCTCAAAGGAAGAAGATTGTTCCATAAAAATCTCCGCAAAGGAGGTTCATTTTTATAATCTTTTCTCTTCTTGATTTCAATTGTTTTTAGATTTTGTGGTGCCAAATTTACTTTAGATTTTATGGTGTGAAATCATACTTTTATTTGAATTTTTCCAGCAAGTGTTAGTATAAGAGAGATGTCTTATATTTTCATATCATTTCTTTTTCTCTTTTACTTTTGGATAATTTCTCTCGTAGAAATTGTATTGTTTTCTTTCATCTCTTTTTTTTAATTTTCTGCTTATACTCCAGAAATAAGTATAGTATTTTCGGTAGATTCAGCTACTACAAATAAACGATTAAAATGAAAGAATTTTAAGCCATTGCAGAGTGACTTTTGAAAGATAAAAGGAAGGAACTGTTAAATGCGGGTCTTTTAAGAAAGCCGTTATTTTGTTCAACAAATCAAGAAGAACTATACGTATTCGTTGGATGGAAAAATCAGCTTCAGCAAAAAGCTGTTGCTTCCAATCTCATATAGCCTTCTTCATAGCTTTATTAAAATTGAATAAAGAGTCTTTTTCTGCCTCAAGAACTTTCATGTTCTATTGTTGTTGCAATGATCTCAGACATAGCATGTAACACCCTTGACTTCGATAAGGGCTAAAAAGGGATCCGTACAAGTCACCATTAGTTTTTAAGTTTCGGGTCAACTTCAAATGATCATATTTCTCAGCACATAAGGAATTAGGTGTCCCATAGCCTATCAAATTAAAGGTCTTTGAGTCATCTTTCCAACGCCACTGAGTTTACTTTATTTCGAGTTCATAGTAGAAAGATATGTCTATTTTAGTGAACCTTCCTTTTAAGGCATCTGACGAGATTTTCTAGAGGGGTAGTTTGGTATTTTCCCACTCCATCTAGGCCTTGACCACATTTTCTCCACCTAATTATTGGTCTAATTAGTGTTAAAAAAATAAACGAAAAAAGAAGTAGAGAAAAAATAAACGAATAAAGAAATAAATGAGAAAAAAAGTATATGAAATAAATATCGAATATAAATTAGATTATGGTGTAAAAAATAAAGAATAAATTAAAAATTTAAATAAACAAAGAAACATAAAAAGAAAAAAGAAAAGTAGAGAAATAAAAAGCATAAGAATTAAAAATGAACTAAATAACTAAAGCTATTAGGAAATAGGGTATTTATTGTAATTAGTTAGCGGGCATAAATATAAAGGGGTATAGGTCTGTAATTAGTTTGATTTTATGGGTCATATGCTTAGTTTCCCTTTGAATATATGCATTACAAGTTTAATCAACATAAAAAAAAAAAGAAGTGAAATTGAGCTTAGGTTAAATAGGATTGTGATGGGCTTATTATTTTAGGGAAGTGGAATTATTGTAAAAAAAAAGGAAAAACTACTTAATATAACAAACATGTAATATGTATTAGAGTGTCTAGCTATAAATTAAAATATTATCATACGTGGATATAGTTTATATTAAATAGCAAATCTTTAGTTATACATGTATATCTTAATTAAATGAACATTAAAAAAACTTTATTTTGAATCTAATTCTCCCTTCAAAACTCTCTCCAATCCCTAAATCAAAGGGATTTTTCTTAATCTTTTTTGTAAATCATGATGAATAACAAAAATAAAGTTAGATGAAAGGTCATCTTTTGATTTGTGTATCACTCAACAAGAAGGTGAAAATGCAGGCTCTATTATTGTAATGGCAATCGAGAAGCGAATCAAGCATCGTAATATTTTATGATCTTTTTAAAAGTTGTATTTGCATAATCCATTTTTTAGGATTCTATAGAAGCTTGTGTTTTCACCATTCCAATGTCGGACAAAATTTTTTTCAAATCTCCTTGCCGATCACGAATTTTTTGCATGATTTCAATCTTTAAATCATGACTCCATACTGATGCATCAACTTGATCAAGAATAAGGGGCAAATTCTATCAAGAGAAAAGAAGGTGTTGAACCTTCGAAGTCTTTAAAAGTGAAAAACAATTTTGGAAAGAGAAGAAAGTCAATAATATTGCTTTCAGTAGTAATGAAAAATCGTCTAGGAAAAATCAGAGGAATAGAAGAAGAGATTTTATATCATCTAACAATATATTTGTATTCACTTGTTTTCGAGAATCTTTTTGATACAGTTGTATGCTTGTATACTTTAATGTGTAACAATCTTTATTCACATTGTCTGGTGTAGTTGTATTCATGTATCAAGCTTCAAAGATTTAACATATTTTTGAACGAGAAATTGTTGAATTGTATCTATATTGATATTTTGATACATAAATACATTTGAATGAAGCTACAAATATATGTATTCCATATTGTAACAGTAGGTGTATTCAATGTATGTATATACATTATAACAATAGGTGTAATTACTATATATGTATTCAATGTAATAATAGGTACATTTACTATATGTGTATTCACTGTATTAGAGTGATTTTCAATATTTCTAACCGTATACATAATGCATTCCTTGAATAACACTTAAATTAATGGGTAACATATTTATCAGTGAATTTCATTAACATCGATTTTGTAAATACCTGTATCAATTATGACGAAAAACAATGGAGAAAATTGAACAACGAAGTACATTGTATCTTAATTTTCGTTAAACTGATGAGAATTTCAGCCGGCTAAGTGTTGAATGAATAATTTTTAGATGGTAGTTTAATGATGGAAAGTCTGCGATTTTAATGGACGTGTATTAAGGACTTACCGCTTTAAAAACAGATTCTACCATGTTTAGTGCCTTAAAATTGAATATGTATACTAGTATACAATAAAAATAAACCTTAAATACATTAAATACAATGAAACAACTACTTACAATATAATTACGTAAGGTAATTATCATAATTATAGCTATTGAAATCTCCATAAACCCTTAAACTATAGTCATTTTTATAAGTTTTTCAACAAAAAAAAATCATAGATAATTGAAATAAAAAAATGATTTCAAGGTCTTATGTAAAAAAAGAATATTTGTCAAAGTAAAAGGAAGTTATATAGAATAGTTATAAGAGCCTGTTTGGATTAATTGGATTTGAGTAGTCTTTAAGGTTCAAGTGCTAAAAACACTTTTAAGTATTAAAGCTTAATTATATTGGATAAAAATAATTATTTATAATTAAAAAAATTAACAAATTAATCAAAGCAAACCAAAAAATAATAAGTTGAACAACCCCAATTTAAAAGCAATCAGCTTAAAAATTACTCTAAATTTTACCAAACACTCCAAAAACCAAAAACAAAAAACTTAAAAAGCAATTTTTAAGCTTGTTCAAATGGGCACTAAGACCATCAATGTTATTAGAGGAAATTTCGCAAATAACCATTAAAATAAACTTAATTAGGCTCCCATAGCTATAGTTTGCTAATTACGGTTCGTAGCTACATGTTAAAGGGAGGAGGGAGGAGCAGGGGCGTATCTAAGGGGGGGTCACCGGGTTCACAACCCATGCTCCCCTCTTGATATCATATATAATAGTGTTATATTTTTTAAAAAATATTGAAATATAGATGTGTGAACCCATATTCGGAGTATCATATTATGTGATGATAATTCGGTGCACCTCTCTAAGTGAGGTTAGAAACCTGAATCTTATATATGTATAGATATATCCGATCAAATTTACATCTTAGATCCACCTTTTTACAATAGTGCACCCCTCATCTCGAAATCCTGGATACGCCTCTGGGGAGGAGAGAGGCAAATTATATTTGTATATCTGTCAGATAATTGTATATATGTAACTGGTATACATATGTATCAATGATTGTATTTGTATATCTGGCGAGAGACATTGGGAGAGGGAGGAGAGAGGCGAATTATATTTGTATATCTGTCAGATAATTGTATATATGTAACTGGTATACATATGTATCAATGATTGTATTTGTATATCTGACGAGAGAGATTGGGAGAGGGAGGAGAGAGGCGAGCGAGAGAGGGCAGAGAGTGGAGAGAGGTGAATTATATTTATATTTCTGTCAGATAATTGTATATATGTAACTGGTATACATATGTATCAATGATTGTATTTGTATATCTTCATAATTGTATATATATAATTAGTATGTATATGTATCAATGAATACAATAGTATTAACGAAATACAATTTGTATCAATAAATAAATTGTATACAATCATATCAATTTCTATTTGTATATGTATAATTTGTATTTGTATATGTACAAGAGAGGAGAGAGGCGAGAGAGAGGAAGAGAGGAAAAGAGGAGAGAGGCATAGTAATTACAGCTAAAATTAAGCCGCGGATGGTAATTAAAGGAAACTATAGCTATGTTAGCTAATTAATTGGTATATGTTTCCTTATCCGCGTAATTTCCCCATGTTATTATTGGAGTGAAAGTTAGGTTGTTAAAGTCCAACATATCCACGAGTTGAATATGACAAAGATGTAGATTAAGATGAAAAGATTAAAAATGGTTACATTCGCTAGAAGGTGCAAATAAAACACAATGAGGATAAAATGAGAGAAAATCGATTGAGATGTGCTTACACCAATCTCCCGATATATCGGTCCATGGATATAAAATCTTAGTGGATGAAGGTGTTAAAAAGGAAAGAGTTAAACTTACGGTTACATAAATAAATAAAAATTATTTTGAAAGACATAATTGATGGAAAAAAATTTATATGAGCGATATCAATTAAGTGAATGTATTTCAATCCTTTTCTCATGTCAATAAAAAATATAGAGAACTTTTAGTATTTCTTATTTTTATCTTTTACTTTATACAATGTAGGCTTGCTATAATTTAAATGATAAATATGATCAGTAAGAATTCACAAAGTCAACCAATTCGTTTAAAACTGAGCAATAATCATTGTCCACTTTGCACCTAAGAAAGAGTAATTAAATTTTAGGTTCCACATTTTGTTGGCGCACATAGGATTTTGTGTCTCTTGTTACCAAGCAAATGAAAGAGGAAGGGATCGGCGAGGAAACTGTAATCTTCGTCGATCCACTAATTTTTCTCTCTAATTTTAGCAGAGATATCAATTTGTGTCGTCATAGAAATATCTTCTTTTTTTTCATTTTATCTCAACATAGAAAAAATGAAAATCAATATAAAGAGCCAATTGTGGCCTTGTGGACACAGGAGATTAGAGAACAGTTGTAAGTAAACACTACTCCCTCCGATTCAATTTGAATATCTGATCTTAACTTGACACGAAGTTTAAAAAAGTAAAGAAGATAATCTTGTGGTCTATTCTCTTTGAAACGGACAAAAACGAAAAGTAAGACAAACAAATTGAAACGGAGGGAGTACTTACTTCCGCCCCTTAACCTACCACTACCAATAGGAAGTCCAGGATCCTCGTCCCCCTTTTCCTTAACATAGGCCATACTTCCATTTCCCATTAAAACCAGTACAAAAATGCCACTCTGAAACTTTTTGAAAACTATATTTTCTGTCAATATAATCCTCTATATGAGATTGCAAAAACAGAAGCATCAGCAAAGCACCTAAGATTACACTGCAAACCTGAGTTTCAGATCTTTAATGTACAAATCAAGTTGAGGGGAAGATACTCAATTCAAATGCAAGAGTGCAGTTCACCAAAAAAGCAACAAGTAAAAAGGATGGAGATGTTAATCAACTCGAGAATGAGGCTCTCTTACATAAATGCCTCAATTTGGTGTTGACCTTCCATTCATGTTATCCTGAGGATTCTCAGGAGGTTGAGCTCCTGAAAACATCTCCATAACAGACCTTAAGGTTCCTGTAAATTCCTCAGGCATCTGTTCACCAAAACCGAGATTGACGCTCCTGCTTATTCTTATAACGGGTTCATTGGTTGAATCAGCATTGTTGCTTCCTTCTGGCCCGTTTGGACCATGCTGCTCTTGGAATGCATCTCTTGTCATGTTCATAAGCACGTTCGTCAAATCAGGAATGCTATTTCCATCAAATGACATTGATCCAAATGGTGGAGGCATGGCATGACTTCTAGGTGCCCCAGCAGGCTGGGGATTTGAGTCTTGTCCATGGCTCGAAGAGGTTGAGCTCTGCAAAATACCCAAGGAAAGAAATATGGGATTTTTTGGTTAATGCTTACTATTGTTAATTAGATCGATGCTCACAATTGAGGATGGATAAATGGGCAAAGGGATTGAATTTTTAGATATGTGCAGCTGATTTTATTACCACTTTGTCAGCTGACTGAACTGCGATACATGCTCCATTTTTTTTACTTTTCAAAATTTTTTTTTATCGGAATCTATTCTTTCTTTTAAACAGAAAGATTACAAGTGACCATCAATACATGTTCGTTGTCGTTCCTCACATGAAAATGCAGCATTAGATGGTGCTACCACAGACAGACAGATTATTACAGGAACTGACTATTGAGCTCAGCACATGATTTGGTTGTTAATTACATACCTTGTAATTATCAACTTAATAAATCTAGAAAAGCTCTTCTGTAATGCCACAATTGTCAGTTACCTGATCATTCCCCCTCCTCTGTTGCTCTTCTTTCAACTTTTGTTCTGCTACCTACAAGTTTAAAATACGAGAGTCATACTTGGGATAATACCGCAAACGCCATTTTCCAGCTAATAACCTTAAAAACCACAATTAATAATAGGAACTAACCCGTATATTTTCCTTGACGGAATCATTATTAGGATCCAACTGCAATGCTTCATAAACAAGGCTTTATGTCAGAAATAGATTTTTTTTTGCGGATTAACTAGAGAAGAAAATGCAAATATTTGTATCCTGGCACAGATTATCTAAATTCCTAACATAGTTGACACTACAGAGATAAAGTGCAAAACTTTTTACACTTTACAAGACTGATGTATAGACAGATGCATTACTAAGCACCATTATATAACATATAATAATTCACAGTTGTGGAAAGTTGAAGGGAACCTTGGCGTAGCTGGTAAAGTTGTTGCATGCGACCAAGAGGTCACAGGTTCAAGCTGTGGAAACAGCCTCTTGTAGAAATGCAGGGTAAGGTTGCTTACAACAGACCCTTGGGGTCCAGCCTTTTCCCGGACCCGCGCATAGCGGGAGTTTAGTGTACCGGGCTGTCCTTTTTTTCAAATTCACCCCAAACTAATCCCTCATAGACATAGATATCAGTCGATGCCCCCAGTTTGCATGTGCAAGGCGGGTTCCATCACTTCCAGTGCGGATTCTGACTGAAATTCTACTTTAATCCATTTATTGGTTGGGGATGGAAGCCTTCACTCACCATCTCTTGATGAGGGAAAAGGCAAGGAGGAAGAATGAAGGAAGGGTGAAGAGCATTAAACGCAGATAGTGGTTTCCCCCACTCATCTTTTCCTTTCAATTCTTTAAATTGCTTCTATTTGATTTTGTTGTTATGCTTTAGTGGGTACCCACAAGCATAATCATGACTGTAAAATGATCTTAAACTTTTCACTAATGAAGTAGGAGGATCCAACTGTCTTTTTGACATTTTACCCAACGTTCCCTTTGCCTTTTCAAGTACAGGACTTATATATAACCTAGTAAAAAGTGAAACCTGGCAGACAGTTCAAATACCTAAGAAGCACAATTTAAGACATTTGCAGTAATGTTAGGCGTCACTAAGGTTTGTGAAATCATCCTTCAAATCTACGCTTCATCTTAAATAATATGTCAACATATTTACTATGTATCATGGGAAGAACTTCAAATAAAATCCCAGGGTGAACTGATGAAACTAGCTGAAACAAAATATAGAAAATGAGGAAACAGTTAATTTCATCAGTTAAAATATAGAACTAGAAACCACACCAGTAGCCGCATGCCAAAGATGTTGGAGCATAAAGATGACCATTCTCAATAAATTCAAAAATATAATGTACTCCAAAATACCAAGAAGCTTTCAAAAATTCTAAAACCAAACCAACTGAATTACTAATAAAGAGAAAAGATTCTTGATCCAACCTTTTGTGAATCCCTTATCTATGGCATCACGGTACTTCCTTTGAGCATAATAGACAAAACCCAATCTACTATAAGCCTTGCTATAATTGGGGTTGATTGCAATAGATTTTTGGCAGTCTTGAACTGCTGCTTCATATTGGTGGATCTGGGTTAAAGCAGCTGCCCTGATACATCACAAAAACTTCATCTTAAAATAGGCCTTTAGAGATATTCACAACTAGAAAGATTCATCTCATTGCTTTTAGAATTTTCAAAAAAAAATAGACAAAACAGATACTCCCTCCGTCCCATGGTTTTTGACGGGCAACAGAGTTTAAGAATGAAAGAAAGACTATCGATACTTGTGGTCTAAAATAAGTCATAGATATTTGTATGACTATAGATCATCTCATTAAGGGTAAAATGAAAAGTTTAAAGTTAAATTGTTACTTTTTCTTAAAAAAAATTAAATATGACCCGGAGGCCGATTTTATAAATCAAATAAGCAACAAAACAATGTTTTTAAAATAAATAAACAAAATAGGCCCAACCGGCAAAGCAAAAATGCAGAACTAAAAGACCTGCCCAAACAAAAACCACCAGATATGTTTTAAATATAGAAAGGTGTCATTTTTTTAGACTGACTAAAAAGGGAGGGTATCACATAAATTGGAATGGAGGAAGTAATTTTTTGCATGCAAAAAGCGATAATAACTTTCTTCCATCAATGTGATAATGACGCACCTGTTGCAATAGTAAACTGCATTATCTTCACAAAGTGCAATTGCAAAAGAATACAGCTCAATAGCATCAGGGTAAAGGTTTGACTGCATTGCTTTATTACCTATTATAAAATCACCAAAAGAAAAGAGAACTTCGAGTAAAATCCTTTTGAAAGAAAATGAACTATATCGTTGAAAGGAAACTAAACCACTCTGCGACAAGATGTCAACCTCAAGCACACATTTTTGGGAATATTCAAGTAAGGCCCCTCTTGAAAACATTACTCTTCCCAATGATAGCTCAAAGCTCAATCCTCTGTCCCATAAAATTAGGATTCAGCTGAGTGTATGGAGCATGGCTGAATTAAGGCCTGAGGGAAGTTCAGGTTACTTTGAAGTGTGAACCAAGATTAGCTTAGCCTGAATTCAACTCAACATGATTTGCGCATTTCATCCTGTAGAAATATGAACTACAGATGTTTCACGTGCTACTCGTGATTCAACTAGTTTTTTTTCCTAAATATACTGGAAACTAGGCACGTCTTGGAATGAAATGGGTCCAAATAGGCAAATGAATATTGAAGATTCATCTTTTGATAACAGTGGCACTCTGACCAACTTGCACGCACATCAACTATTCCACTCTTTACCTGCACGACCAGCACAGATATGGGGTAGCACCATCCACCCCTAGCTTAAGCAGATAAGAAGAAATCACCTAATTTCTCTTATTTTTTCTCTCACTTGTGGTCTTTATTCCAACTTCATAGACCGCTAAGACCATCATCTTGGGTGAAATATTGGCGATTCATATAGCCAAGTGTCCATTTTGAAGATTGAACATAAGGGGACTATGGACATTTCAACAATCTCGTCAAGCTGAAAGTTGAATATGGAGGGAAAATCAAGTTTAGGAAGATTGCGCACTGCAGCAGAATATACTGAGACAAACCTTTCGCCTGGTGTCAGTTTAGCACTAGACAAGGAGGCCTAAATTGAAGATTGTATAATTGGAAATATAAAGAACATCAGGTTCAGGAGGCATTCCAAGACTGGCAAATGGAAATCATATCCTAGTTCTTTGGTTAGCTAGAAGAAGCTAACATGTTCGAATGAAACTGATTCCTCCACTTGGAGAGCAAGGAAGGACGGTACATTTTAGGTGAAATCTTGCTACGAGGTACTGATGGCTCTGCTAATGAAAGAAGAATATTTCCCTGGAATGCAATCTCAAACCCTGTTGAACACTTATTACATTGCAGCAAAAGAAACCTGCTTAACAATGAGAGCTTAGCAGTTATTACTAGTTTGAAAATAGTCGAAACGGCAAAAAACTACTGTTAGATTTCCCTGTTTGCTGGCAAATCTGGAGTTTATTTCTAAATCTATTTGGTGTACCATGGATGATGCCAAACATTGTGAACAAGCAATAGAATGTTACAAAGGACAGAAAATAAGACAATGCAAACAATCTGGAATACAGTGCCTTCTTGCATGTATGAAGAGAAAGAAATAGATGACGTTCTGATGGGAAGAATGAATTGGGGCTGTAGTTCTATGCTTCTATGGTTACAATTCTAGAAGTCATACATCTTTATAATATTTATCTATTTTGCTGAAAATGCAAAAATTATTTGATACTCTCTTACATTTCTTAACTTATTATATAGTTAATCGAGATATAGTTTACAATACTGGTAATCTCACACTTTGCTGTTTCATCAATAAAACATCTTTACTTTTTGAGGAAAAAAAATGTAGTTACAATATACCTTGCGATTTTAAGATCTCAGCAAGGTTGTTTCGGTTGAACATAGCACATCCAGATTTTTGCATCTCCTAAAACCGTAAAAATAAAGGCGGTAGGAAAATATCAGAGGAACAATAACTGCAATAATTATAACGAATCATGACAAGCAACACTAGCCAGTAAATGTACACAAGCAGCTGTGACAGGCTCAGTGCCTGCGCCTATTTATAAGAAATAGATAAAAAAAAAAAATTAAATTGATCAACTGAAATATGGTTTGTTGAAAGAGAGAACAATCGGGCAAATAAGCTAAAAAGTGGGAGAATTTTGTGGAGAGACCAAGGTGGTTACTAGAATATCTTCTCCCTTCGCTATTCTAGTAGATTACTACTATATAGAAGTGGCTAGAAGCAGACAGCTATTCGTCGACATGCAATGCTTCTAGCCAACGGTATTTTTGGAAATTCAGTACTCTCCGTTTTAATTTATTTGTCTTACTTTTCTTTTAGTTTGTTATATATTTGAAAATTACGTAAAAAGTACTATAAATCATAACAATTAACAACTTAAAATAGGTAAAATAAAAAAAACCATATAAAAAATTTGATTGACTTTCGAAATTCTATCAGTGTCACATATATTGGGACAGAGAGAGTAACATATATTATTTGAAAATTACATAAAAAGTATTATAAATCACAATAATTAATTTAAAATATTTTAAAAAGCATTTAAAAATTTAGTTTAACTCTCCAAATTCCATCTGTGCCACATAAATTAGGACAAAGGGAGTAACATATATTTGACCTGTGCTGGCACGGGCTTATGTATTCAGATTTAATCTACATTTTGGAGAGGAGTGATAGTACATATAGGAAGGGGGTACAGAACTAGAGATCTCAATATGCCTTGTGGTAGCGGATTGTGGAGGAATATTATGAAAGGATGGGTAGAATTTAGTAGCAATATATCATTTAGGATAGGAGATGGGAGAAGGGTTAGCTTTTGGGGACACAAGTGGTGTGGGCATAACTTCTTGAAAACTGAATTCCCGAGCATTTATAGGGTATCATCTCAAAAGGATCTGACAGTTCGGCAAATTTAGGGGATACAAGGTGATTCAGGAGGGATTTCCATGTTTGAGAGGTAACCGAGTTTCAAAGATAGCTAGGTTTGCTTCATAAGCAATGTATGCCAATAGATAACCTCTATGCTTTGAGGTTGGTTTGGGGAATAACATAGTGTTCTCTGTTAATTCCTTTTATAAAAAGCTCTTGGTCACCACGTAAATTTTTTTTAATTCCTTTTCCTTTTCTTTGTTTTCTTCTTCTCCCTGTAAAGATTCATTAATAATAACAAAGCTATATGGCCGTATATAGGAGGTATACCAAAAAAGAGAGATCTACAAAATATGATTCTCTCCAAAAGACACCCAATCCTCTAAACAGACATGAACTATATGAGTGCACCAAAAGAATATAAGGGATCGGTGACTACTCCTCAATTAGCAAAGCTCATCGCCACCCCCTCAAAAGCTCTCTAATTTCTCTATTGACAAATGATCCAAGAAAAGACCAAGAAGAGTTACAACATTCCAAGTCTTGTGCCTTCTTCTCCTAGCTCCACTCTTCAACTGAACATTAACTACTTCACGGATTTCGGCATAGCCCAAGAAACACCAAAACCAACTAAAGATATCCGACCATCACATCGTGGCAATTTTGCAATGTAACAAAATATGATCCACATCCTCACTTGCCTCCTTACACAAGAAACACACCCTATACAAACAACCTTTCTCTTCCTAAGATTCTCTGCCATCAGTAACCCCTCTAGTCGCCAACTACGTGAAGAAGCACACCTTCCTCAGTACCTTAGGTATCCAGACCGATTCATATGGGAAACTATCCTCTGCCCTAACCAGAAGCTTCTCATAGAAAAATACATGATTTTTGGCTTGAAATGCTCCTCTCATGTGTTGCTGGGAAGTGCAACACACTCCATGGCATGTAGGCGTAAAAAGGGGCTCTTAGTACCAGTTTATATGAGTTCAGAGGGGTACCCTGCATAGTTTAGGGTTGTAACAGAAAAAAGACAACTACTTTGAGGGTATTTATGTATAGTTGCTTCATAAAATTTACTTTTTTGGATAAAGAATTAAAAGTTATATTTAAGTGAAATACTTAGTGTGGAGATGAGGCCTAGGTCTTAGTCCCTTGCCCCTTGGTGCATGAATTGATGCATCGTCTAAGCGAAGCAAATCACAACCTGTATTCTCTAGGGCATCAGCGCTCTCATGCAAGTCTTTAACAACAATCAGTTCCCCCTTTTTAACAACGGTCTTTTTTCTGATCAAGCTTTTTCGTTTTCTTTCCTACATCATCACAGGGAAATTTTAACATCGGTCGTAATGATGTCAAACAAAGGAAGTATGAGCCCTTCAAATCTAGGAAGCATTTTGCATCACACAGTGAACAGAAAATACTTTGATGTCAATTCTTAAATAAAATATACCATTTATGAAGTATTGTTCACAGATTACACCACAAGGTTGAACAGAAAAACGGAAAAAAAAAACAGGTGTGAGATGAAATCCTGTGCTTCCTTAACTAATTCCATCAAGTTCAGAATACTCAAGCTGTCATGCATCACAGTTGTAGAACCGTGAACAAAATAACTTATGTATCAGTATATACCTCCAAAGCAGTATGGAATATCCTTGATGCTTTATCCAACTGAGCCTGATCGTCGTTTCCATCTGGCAAGCTTCTGAAATAGTGAGCTTTTTCAAGAGCATCAAAAAACTGCCCAAAGAGCTCATCTTTGGATATACCTGCAAAGTATGATAAACAACAAGAGTTGATTAGTATAAAGCAAGAGACTAGGGCAAACAGGAAAGAGGTAGTTCTACCAGCCACTGCCACAAACATATGTTGTGAGAGGAAATATAAAGAAGGCAAAACAAGGTTTAAAACATCTGGATGACGTATTTGGTTCAACAAAGAAAACGGCACAAGAAAATGCATCTAAAAAAGTAAAAGTAACAGAACAAAAGATTACAGGAAAAGCAAGTGACTCGTACTTGTTGTTCTTTGCAACCGTGTCAGCAACCTACATGTATGCCATTTGAACTAAAGGCCCCACTTCCACATTCTAAAGAGAGGCTGGAAAATAGCTAGACATGTGTAGCCTAGAAGAATGATTTTGTTACATCTAATAATCAATAAACTAAACCTCAATCCCAACAAGCAGAGAATACTCTAAGCGAATCTACTATAGATATTCCGCTTTACTCTACCTATTTCATTTCAATACTAAAAAAATTGTCTATATGGAAAATTAGGGATTCTCCAAACTTTTTTTTTTGACACTAGTAACATTTGTATTTCAGTCAGTACTTAGGTAGTACTGAAAAACCATATTTACAAGAAAGAAGAAAAAGGTTATAGTCTTTCCAAAGCTAAACCAAGCTCTAGATGGACCCTAAAACATCTATGATTGACTCAGTCTCATTGGAGTAGACATTTGTACACCAAAAACAAAACAACAAGATACATTTAAGCTTGACTTCCTGCAGGTTGTTGTTCCTATTTTCAAAACATCTATCATTTCTCTCTCTCCATATTGTCCACCATATACAAGAAAGGATCATCCTCCATCTTTCTCTGTTTGTAGCTCCAACTCCAGCCTCCTCCCAACTGAAAAGAGTCTCATCAATCTTACTAGGCATACTCCAGGAAATGCCTCTGAGATTAAGGAAAATCTGCCATAGTTGATCAGTGAACCAACTTCTCTGATTTTATTGAAGACATGGAATTAGTGGGCCTGGAGTTGATAGGGGAAAAGATTGCTTGGAAAAAAGGAGACAGACAAAATATTAGGTTGGACAAATTCCTCATATCAGAAGAATGAGATGCCAGTTTCAGGAACATCAGGCAGTTTATTTTACAAAGGATGACTTCGACCACTCTCCACTAATGCTTCAATGTGGGGATTGGGAGACAACCAGCTACTTCAAGTTTGAAAACAGGTGGCTGCATACAGAAGGGTTCAATGAGAGGGTTGGGCTCTTTCAATTTCAGTGGTAGCCCTGATTATATTTTGGTGGCTAAACTGAAAGCTCTGAAAGCTAAATTGAAGGAGTGGGGTAAGATAAGTCAGGGAAATCTACGTATTCAGAAATAAATGGTTCTTTCCCAGCTTGCTGAACTGGAGGAGATACAGGAACATAGAGCTCTACAGGAATAAGAGATAGCTTCTAGAATGGCTCTTACTATGGAGTTCGAAGATATAGCTAGCAAGGAAGAGATTGCCAGGAGACAAAGATCCAGGGCAACCTGGCTACAACACGGGGACAGAAACACTTTAGGGGGTGTTTGGATTAGCTTTTTTGGAGTAGCTTACAAGCTAAAAGCCATAAGTTGGGGTAGCCAACTTTTGGCTTTTAGCTTATTTTTGTACATGTTAAGCATAAAAGAAAGTGCTTAAAAGCACTTTTTGTCTTTCCCAAATACCTACAATAAATGGAAAAATTGTCCTTGACCTTATTTTCATGGTTTGCAATAATATAATGAATTACAATGAAACTATGTGAAAAATAAAAAAGAGGCAACTAGATTTAAGGTATTACTCCCTCTGTCCCATTTTATATGGCACACTCATCTTATTAGTTTGTCCCAAAGAAAATATAATATTTAGAAATAATTTAATTTTAAACTTTCCATTTTACTCTTAATGAGATGAGATAATATATAGCAACACAAATGTCTATGACGTATTGAGGCCACAAGTTTCAAATGTCTTTCTTTTCTTCTTTAAAAAAAAATCAGTCAAACATTGTCACATAAATTGAGACCGGAAGAGTAATAAACTCATTGCCAATAGAAATGACTACAGTTTTTATTGGCAAAAAGTGTAGAGAAGAGTGTTACTATAAACACAACAAATAATCATTTGGTATAAACAAATTGAAAAATTAGAACTAGGCAAAATATAGATGCAAAAAGTACACAAACCAATTTAAACTTAAGAATTGGATGCAAACATGTACATTTTAAAAAAAATTAGTTACTAGTTCTTTATATTAGTTCTCTATTTTCTTGTTCCCCATCACTACCAAGTTCATTAATAATGTTTTGTTAACAAAAACTCTATTGCTTTGCCAACTATATTAATTGCCAAGTGTTGCCCTCTTAAAGACAGACCCATGGTGATGAGATGTAGGTCTAAGTGGCTTGGTGTTTGCACAAAACCGCCATCTAAGCAAGATGGAGGGCCTAAATTGGGCCTCACAAAACTTCAGAGTTTAAGTGTGCTTCAAGCGAGCATTTAATGACACTGAGGATGACAGCACAAAACATATGGACAAGAAATATTAAAAGTAAGATGGTTAAATGTGGTATACTAGTCAAAATAAGAATCTGAGGACAATATACAGAGCCCTTCAATGAGAAACCTATAATTTGGAGCTAAGTTGCGCAAACTCTTCACTTGATGCTGCACCCGTGTCGGATTCTCCAAAAATCCACTACTTTTGGAGAATCCGACACGCACACATTGACATTTTTGAAGAGCCGAGCAACATAGATTTGGAGTTTAGCCTTACCAAAAGTGTGAGCTTCTTTTGTCCTATCTTCGGCCTGATAAAAAAAATAGAATGTGTTAAGAGTTAAATGCTGCACAAAAATGTTGAAAGTAAAAAGCAACCACATACCAATAGTTCAATTAAAGATTGTTACAGTAAGTCCTCTGTCATGGCTGTACTGTCAAGCAAACAGTACTCCAGATGTAAGCACTTGACAATCATTTCCTAGCTAGATTGTACCAACCCATCCTTAAAAAGAAAACTATTTCGAGCAAAGATTGTCTAGTGACAAAATTTTGCGTGAACTTTCATCAACAACAACAACATATCCAATTAATTTTCATCCAGAATTTGAATTTATCCATAAAATTCTGTGGCATCAAGCACACAGTTTCTAACCAATAGAACTTCTTTACATCATAATTGTTCAAACATATGACAGCAATGTAATGATAAATTTATAAAGTGCCTATTTTTTAGGTAGCATTTTGATGCTTAAGTACCATGGTCAAGCACAAGCATAAGAGTTGAGACACCCTGAACATGATATCCACAGAAGACAATCTTGTGGACCTCTTTATTTCAACAGAGAGATTTACTGATACCACTATTATTAGACGTAAAGGTGCATAGCAAACTTTACTACTTATTAGATCCCCTGGAATGTGACTTAATGATCATGGTCATGCCCCAAATATCTCAATTTCGCTCAACCATGAAGGAAAATTATTATCATGTGAACAGTAATGAAAATAAGAGAAAATGTAGATGTAGACAACACAGTGGATTTAAACCTCACAGGTTTAGCTGATAGGCCACCATATAGAAAAGAGAAAGCAAACATGCTGATATAAGGAATAGAAACTGGACCTAAAATACATGAAATAAGGGGAAACTATCCAAAAGAATAAAGCTGAGAAGATTAACAGATGAAATTAAGAAAAAAAAACATCAAGAAGAAGGGGGTAGGAGGAGGAACCAGCAAATGTGATCCATCTGCATCTTTAGCATCTACAACCTTCTGCCCTGAAGATGTACAAGGAGCATCTGACGAAGATACATCATGCCTAAGATCTACATTTATTTGGCTTTGGTCAACTACTTTCCCTGAACTGAATATGTCCACCAATGAATCTGAACTTGAGGCATGAGATGAAGGATCAATCTTAAAAGCCTCTGATAGACATTGCTTAGCGACCTCAAGTCCTTCATCATCAACTCCTGCAGCAGGTTCCACTATGAAACAAGAGAGACATTGTCAGTAAATGCAAAATTGATATACTAAGACATGAAGAGACTTCCAAACTGACAGAACAAACACCAGAACAACAAACATGATTAAGAGAAACAAGAAAGCAACATGCACCAAATAATGTAATATTAAAACGCTTTATTAAGGCATTAAGGTTCCCAAATCCCAAATAGATTTGGTATTTTTCCCAATTCTGCTGCCCAGTCAAGCAGTCTTGAGACTTGTTAGGGGTATAATTATCTCCAGTCTAACCTGCCAACTGAGTTTTGCTTCAATAAATGTATTTGGAATCCCTAAGGGCACGCGTTAGTGCTCATCTAGTACTTTTGTTTGGATGCCTCACCTATTAGAGCAAATAACTTGGTCTGGCATAAAAGTTCAAAGCCAAAACTGGTCTCTTGTTCCTAAAACTGAGTTGTACGATCTCTCACTCTTACATCCTGACTTCATTTATTCTTTCCAAACATTTTTTTATGTATAGAGTAATCTGGTTATCTTTCATAAAAGTAAGAGAAATTGATCTGGCAGAACTGTCTGAATGTTCAAAACAGGGACACATACAAGTCATACAGAGCAGCTTGGTGACTCGAACCCCCAACCTCAAACTTGGATGCACAAGGTGCTTTCCACTTGAGCTACCTCTCGTCCCTTTTCATTAATCTCTTTACAATAAATAATTGTGAAATCACGAGGATTTCATTGGAAAAGAAGAATTAGCAACAGATACTACAACATCAAAAAGAAGAAAATAAAATGTCCAACTTTACGTTACACAAGCTGGACTAACAGAAACATCTTTTAAATCACATAAATGGTCCCAGATGTTTGAGCTAAGTTGTTACTTGTTACTTTGTTCTAAATATTCCAATTTTCTTGACTCCACCCTATAGCATAAGATTGGTTTGGTGATGAACTGGTTCCTACATTCATTAGCAACCAAACTACGGCCATCACTCAAGCCTCCAGTGATTGTGTTAGGGCCATTTTTTGGAAAAAGACCTATTGCTTTCCCCCCACTACATATTTCCAAGAATTCTTTCGTTTGACCTCCACTGTCTATTCTTTCCAACCCAAAACGATAACTATTTTGAAGCATGTTGTGGGATTTTGGAGACGTCATTGGGAAGTGAGGAGATGGTTTGTTGGTTTGTGAAGGGATTATAGAAGAGGAAAGAATACGAGGATGTAAACTGGTGCGAAAGAGAGCAGGTTGAATATGTGTACTGAAGGATATTTCTTTTAGGATCGCATTCCAAATTTACAGTATTTAACGTTTATTTATTTAGCTAAAGTCTCAAACTTGGATGATGGATCAATGCTACTTTGATCAGGATGGATCAATGTAATTGGTAAAAGGAGGCTTAATGATAGGGTTTCAAACTTGGAATTGAATATATTAACAAGGTAGGGAAGTGCAGAGGAAGTAGCGGTAGGGTTGGAGATAGGTATGGTGGTTGTTAATGCTAAAAGATAAAGGTTGGGGGAAGTGGGTGCCCTGATAAAAGGCTGGATGAGGAAAACATGGTGGTATGGCTGATCAGATTTAGACTGTGGGATGAGAGGCGGCAGCCTGATGGTTGCGAAACATGACTAGTTTCTTTTTCACTTTAAGTTTCTCCTTATCCTTGCCTTCTTTATGATTCCCTCTAAGTTTGGTTTGTTCTTACAAATTACTTAGTAAGTAGCATGTTCATTTTTGGCTTATCCTTTTAGCCTACAATCTTGTTTTTCCCCACTTTTTAATCCTTGATGCTCAGATTCAACCAGACATCAGGATTCAGTTCTTATTGTTTGTAAGAATCATTCAAGGGTGTGGCGTAGTGGTCAATGAAGTGGGTTGAACACCATGAGGTCTTGGGTCCATATCCCAACAAAGACAAAACACTAGATGATTTATTCCCATTTGTTCTAACATTGGTGGACAGAGTACTTGTTGCTGGTGTGAGGTGCTAGGTATCCCGTGGAATTAGTCAAGGTGCGCACAAGCTGGCCTGGACACCATGATTATCAAAAAAATAAAAAAAGGAATCATCTACAACACCAACTCCACGCCATAGGAATACAATCAAAATTGTAATTTAGCTCAAAAACTGAGAATTGAAATGTGATTTACTTGCCTAACAACTCTCTGTGCAGCGTTCTAAATGCTAAAGATAGGCAGCCGAAAGTTCCCATTTGCAGTTCTGTTCAATCCTTTGTAGGTTACTCATTCTCAAAAGAAAACAATGCCTTCTAACCACTGGTGCTAGAACCACATCAACTGCCATATGCAAGACCCTAATGTTGCGCCAATGTGTGTCCATAGTAAATACTCCTACTCCTAATATACTTTTTGAAGAATAGCTTCCCTTGTGTCACTTCAAATTCTCATGCTCAACTCCCTTTAAACCTACTGGGCATAAGAGATGGTAAGCAAGCCCAAAACTGGTCAATTACCATATACAAGAAAATAATGCTTCACTGATAGGTTTCAGGTCTAAACATCCATATGCTGAGAAGATCAACTTGTACCTAAATTAAACAAAAGTCTGAACCTAACCCCCCTCGCTCCCCCCCTCCCCTTAAAGTAACTCTTACCCTATGAAGCTTTAGTTTCCCGTTCTAATCCTGATCCCTTAAAAGGGATATTAATCAGCACATTCGCGCGTTGGATACATTTATGCAGTGCACTAGCATAATTAATCATCTCCGTCCAGAATTAGCCAGTAGTTCCACTTTAGTGGTAGTAAGCCGATAAATTGATTTCATTTTATAAAATAAACAGTTCATCACTGATTTATCCTAGCACCATGCGTCCGAATTCTGAATAGCACACTCTGTAAAGCTCATTTCTATTTAATCAGCACAGAATTCTAATCTATAAACTGATTTTGGGTAGGTATGCGAAAATCCTGTATGGATCCATCAGAGAGAAGACAATTATGTAGGTTGAGAATGGGCAGAACTTACCGGAATCAAGAAAGCGCAGGAAGGAGAGAACTATGCGACGCGAGAGAGGAGAATCCGTCTTCAGCTTCGCCATTGACGGAGGAGATCACCGCGTGGCTTTTTATGAATCTGGTCCACTTTATTAGTAATAGCATATATATGGCGAAATGCACAAATATCCTCTTGATTTTTATTAAAATAAAAATAAAAATAACTAGTTTTAGGTCTAATTTGTTTGCACTTAAAAATGCTTATTATTCAGATTCTCATCCAGTTCCTCTGCTTAACTCCCTAAAAATTACTTATTTTGTGAAATACTTTTTAAATAGTGTTTTTCAAAAATTACATTTGATGAGAAGCAAATTGTATTTTAATTCATTTGAAAAGTGCTTCTAATAATCAAATTGTGTTTGACTAATTTTTTTTAAAAAAATATTGAAGTGTCAAACTATGAAAAATAAAAAATATCAATACACATTTACTATTAAAGTTATTTTATAGAGAGAAATTATCCCAATAACTATTATGTAAAAATTTAATTAAAGTTTATACTTTTGTTTAATTAAAATTAAAAATATATATTAAAATTTTCAATTAATACAATACATAGATAAATCAAGAAAAGTATTAAATATTGCTATAATATTAACATGGTGATTTAGGTATATGAAAAACATCAAGAAAAATAAATAATATGAAATGCATTATTAAAGAATAAAAAGAAAAAGAGTTGTCATACGTAGTAATCAAACATGTAAATTTTATAAGTAAAAAATAATTAATTAATTAAGAAAAAATATATTCAGTAAATATGTATTTATGATAGAGATATGTTTGTTTTTGAAAAAAGTAATAATCTGATTCTGCTTCTGCTTCTGTTTCTGTTTCTTCTCTATTTTTTAAGAAGTGGAGTTCTTTTAGCTTCTTTTTTTTTAAACAAAGTGTTTTTAGCTTTTTCCTAATTGCAGAAAAATTGTTTATGATTCTCTTCAAAAGCATTTGTTTTATTCGCCAAACACTTCAAGAGTGTGTTTGGCATTGCCATTGGGAGTGCTGGGGTTTTGGGTCTTTTTCCCTTCCTATGTGGATAAATAAAAGTCCAAGGTTTAGGTCTCCTTCTTTTCCTATGTGAATAAATTTGAGCCCAATTGGAATAGTCTAATTTGCCCATAAGCCCAATATTATGGTGCATTTGTAAGACTTTATTTTAGGTCTTATTTTGAAGAACCACAAGAGTTTTGAGAGCAGTCATATAGAGAGAAAAAGTAAGAAAGTGCAGATTTTCGCACAAACCCTAGCCGCCAATTTCAAATCGTGATTCCCGCTTCGTTTCTTGTTCGATTAAGCTGATTTTTGGACAGCTTGTTCCTTTCAACTTAATCTTTGATTAGGAATTGAGATAGGGTGATTTGGAGTCCTGTAGCTTCAGATTTTTTCTCGTGAACAGTAGCTGCGTTTTGGTGACTTTGCTCCTTTTTATTTCTCTAATTTTTTGTGCTATCTTGTAGTAGTGTTGCTCATTGTTTGGCACTTTGTTGGTGGCCATTTTGGAGAACACTTTTGTAACTCTTGTTGATTTTAGTGGAGCTTTGGCCTTGTGGTTTTTACTCTTCACACCAAAGAGGTTTTCCACGTTAAATTTGGTGTCTCGTGTTGATTTTATTTTGCTTGCTATATTTTTTTTGGTTGATTTGTTTGTTGTCCCAAACAGTTTGTTCTTGCATTATTTTGTCTTCTCTTGGTTCAAATAGAAAGGGAAAGTTTGGACTTGAGTTTCTTCCGCTATTGCCCTGTCGTGCACATTTATTTTGTTTTTGCCTTTCCCAACAAAGTGGTATCAGAGCATTGATTGTTTGTGTTTATCTATTTGAATGATGGAGTCAAATATGAGCAAGATGGTTTGTTTGAATGGTAGTAATTATCATACTTGGAAAGGCAAGATGAAAGATCTTCTATTTGTCAAGAAAATGCATCTACCTGTGTTTGCTTCTAAAAAACCCGAATCTACGAATGATGAGAATTGAGAATTTGAGTATCTACAGGTTTGTGGCTATATCAAACAATGGGTTGAAGATAATGTTAGAGATTACATTGTGAATGAGACACATGCTAGAAGTTTGTGGAACAAGTTCAAGACACTTTATGCTTCGAAGACTGGCAATAATAAAGTGTTTCTGTTGAAACAACATCAGGTATAAAGAGGGCACTTCTATTTCTGATCATATTAATGATTTTTCAGGATGTTGTTGACCAGCTGTCCGGAATGAGTGTAAAATTTGATCAAGAAATACAAGGACTATAGCTTCTTAATACTTTGCCATACTCTTTTGAAACTCTTCGAGTTTCTTTGACTAATTCTGCTCACAGTAATGTTGTAACCATGGAATATGCTAAGAGTGGTGTTTTGAATGAAGAGATGAGAAGAAGATCTCAAGGCTCATCTTCTTCAGCTTCACACTTCGATGTTTTGGTTACTGAAGATAGGGGTGAAGCAAGTTCAGAGGTCAGAATGAAAGAGATAAAAGTAGAGGAAAGTCAAAGTCCAGATTCAAGAATGTTACATGTGACTATTGCAACAAGAATGGACATATCAAGAAACATTGTTTCAGATACAAGAGAGATATGAAACAACAAAAGAAAGAAGACGACAATGAAAATCGTGTTACTGTTGTTGCTAATGATGATCTTCTTGTTTCTTGTAATGAAAATACTGCTAATCTTGTTTGCGATGAGTCTAGCTGGTTTGTGGATTCTGGTGCTACTTCTCATGTCACGCCTAAGAAGGAATTATTTTTTTCTTACACTCCAAGTAATTTTAGGATGTTAAAAATGGGCAATAATCATGAGGTTGCAGTTCTTGGCATTGGGACAGTTTGTTTGGAAAGTAATAGTGGTTCCAAATTAGTTCTCAATAATGTCAAACATACTCCAGATATTCGCTTGAATTTAATTTCTGTTGGATACCTTGATGATGAGGGTTGTGTTAATACCCTTGGTGCTTGCCAGTGGAAGCTTACTAGAGGTTCGACAATTGTAGCCCGTGGTGAAAAGTTATCTAACTTGTATGTATTTCAGGGCTCCATTTCTAGAGGCTCAATAAATTTGATGGAGAATGATACTTTATCAGAGTTATGACATAGAAGACTGAGTCATATGAGCGAGAAGGGGATGGACAATTTGGATAAGAAGAATTTGCTTTCTGGAGTGAAACAAGCAAAGTTGAACAAGTGTTCATTGCTTAGCCGGTAAACAGAAAAGAGTTTCTTTTTAAAGTCATCCGCCTTCGAGGAAACTTGATTTGCTGGAGTTGGTACATTCTGATTTGTGTGCTCCTTTTAAGGTAAAGTATCATGGTGGTGCACTTTACTTTGTGACTTTTATTGATAATCATTCTCGCAAACTCTGGATATTCTTTTGAAGTTCAAGAATCAGGTACTTGATGTGTTCAAGAATTTTCAGGCCTTGGTTGAGAGACAGACTGGGAAGAAATTGAAATGCATCCATTCTTATAATAGCGGTGAGTATATTGGTTCTTTTGATAGATATTGCAGAGAGCAGGGTATTCAGCATCAGAAAACTCCTTCAAAGACTCCTCAGCTAAATGGTTTAGCAGAGAGGATGAACAGAACTCTTGTTGAGACGGTTAAATGTATGCTTTCAGATGCTAAGCTGCCAGATTTTTTGGGCAGAAGCACTTAATACTGCTGCTTATATTATCAATTTATCTCCTACTGTTGCTTTGAATGGTGATGTCCCTGACAGAGTTTGGTCTGGTAAGAATGTTTCTTATGATCAACTTAAAGTTTTTGGGAGTAAAGCCTTTGTGCATGCTCCTAAGGATGAGAGGTCAAAGTTGGATGTTAAAACTAGGCAGTGTATCTTTGTTGGTTATGGTCAAGATGAATTTGGCTATCGTTTCTTTGATCTAGTTGAGAAGAAACTTGTTAGAAGCCGTGATGTTGTGTTCTTTGAAGACCAAACAATTGAAGATCTTGACAGAGCTGAGAAAGTTGATTCTTAGAGTAGTGAGAGCTTAGTTGATGTTGATCCAGTTCCTTTGACTATTGCACCTGATGAAAATCTTCAAAATGATAAAAATCATGTTGATATTGAAGATGGTGATCATATTCAGAATGACCAGCATGCCGTTAATATTCCAGTGCAAGACGATGTGGTTGGTGAGAAACTAACTATTATTAATGCTCCAGAGAGTTCTCTCACACGATCTACTAGAGAGAGAATTCCTTCATCTCGTTATTCTCCCAATGAGTATGTACTCTTGACTGATGGGGGAGAACTTGAGAGTCTTGATAAGGCCATGGAAAATGAAGAAAAAGAAAGGTGTTTTGATGCTATGGAGGATGAAATGAAGTCTCTACATGATAATCATACCTTTGATTTGGTTATGTTACCTAAAGATCGAAAAGCTTTGAAAAACATGTGGGTTTTTAGGGTGAAATATGAAGATGGTAACTGTAACACCCCGGAAATTTCTAAGTTAAAACCCAAACCATTCTTGAATTTGCGTATAAGGTCATACCGAGTGATTCTAAATTATTCTTAGGTGTTATGGTCAATTCTTTAATGTGGGAATGATTTTGGATATGACATAAGGTCACAAGGACCCCCTAGCACAAAGTTGAGTTGAAAGCTTCAATATCGATTAAGTTTTGACATAAGATTCTACTTAGGTCAACTTCAAATAATCATATCTCTCATAACATAATGAATTAGGTGGCCCATAACCTATTAAATTAAAGGTCTTTGAATCCTCTTTCCAACGCCACCAAGTTTGCCTCAATTCGAGTTTGAAGTAAAAAGTTATGACCATTTTACCAGAGACTGTCATATCAGAATTCTGAGTTTGTGAACGACGACTCCAACCTGTCACGTCGTCGGTAGAGTACTAAGGGTCAACTTTTGAGACCCCAGACCTACGGATCCAACCAATGGGTCGTAGGTACTACTACGGGCTGTCGTTAGGACCCGTAGGTGGATCTGTGAACCTTAAAATTTTGATATCAAATCCACGAAGGTGACCTACAGTCCGTGGGTCAACCCACGAACCGTAGGTGGCCTCGTAGATCAGTTCGGCAGTTTTAACGAGGGGTAGTTCAGTCTTTTTCCACCCCTTCTAAGCCTAACCCATGATTCTTTTTCACCTAAATAAGGATCTAAGCAGTGTTAAACATTGTTTTACGTTATTTAACACTTCAACGACTTAGAGCAATTATTCAAGAGGAGAAAAGCTAGGGTTTTCAATCGTTCTTCCGATTTCACCAAGAACTTTGTTCTTCCCAGGTATGTAAGGCTATCATAGTGTTGGACTAGTTCGTCCTCACGCCCTACATCTACTTTCAAATTAGTAAAAGAGACATCTAGGGTTCTATCCTTAGATTCGAGTATTCTTGAGATGAGTTGATTATGAGTTCTTGTGTTCCTGATTCTTTTTTAAATTCTATTCCTAATTATTGAATTGCTATATGTTATGCATTGAGATTCTTGAGTTGAATCGTTCATGTCTATATTTCAGCATGAACCCTATTAATTGAGTATTTGAGTAGTATCGTTGAATTCTGAGTTCTTGAGTTCTGAGTATTGAGTTTTTCTATATTGCTATTGAGATCCTTAAGTTGAGTTGTCCATGTCAATATTTCAGCATGAACCCTATTTTGAGTTATAAATTTTGAAAATCTTTTAAAGCCAACATTTTTGTTTTAAACTGAGTTTTTGAGAAAGTAAAGAGGAGTTTGAGAATCGTTTTAGAACAAATGCTTTCTCTTTAAAATTAATTATGACAAATAGTAAAAGATGAGTTTCGAGGAAGGTATAAGGAACTAAGTAATTCCCAAAGATAATAGTTTTAAATTGAGAAAAGAGAAACTTTGCTTTCTAAATGAGTTATGAGTACAGAGATACTTCAGAGCAGTTACCTCTTTTAAGATGATCTTTTGAGTAATTACCTTAAATTGAGAAAAGAGAATGTTTTTAAACATTGAGCATGAGTATATATATTTATTGGGAGTAGTATTGAGCACCGATATGGGGGAGAGTTCAGACAACTCACAGCCCCCATAAACCATATAGCCAACATAGGTACAAGATCATACTTTTTAGATGAATCCTTAGTGCCTTCGGGCAGAGCTTAGTGGATCCACTTAGTTGATGTGTTCTATACCCCGGCAAGGTATAGGACAGTTTTGACAGCGTGGGCGAGGCGTTGTATCATCACGTAGCTCATAGTGATGGTTGTCGGTTAGAAAAACTCCCAAATAGAGTAAAGAGTACTTTCATTGTATTTTCACATACAATTTTATTTGAGTTATTACATTATACTTTGTGAAGCTTTAAATGATATTATCTCTATTTATGATTTACATTGAGTTGAGTTGAGTTGAGTATTTCTTTAAGCCTGGTCAGTTCAGTATATGCTATTATTGCATTCTTTCGGTAAGAGTTTAAATGATTTTTCCATCATGAGTTCTATTATATTTCAGTTGAGTTATTGTCAGAGTTTTAGTTCAGTTATTTGTTATTTAGCTATATTACATACTCGTACATTTCATCTACTCATGTCATTTGACTTGCATCTTTTATGATGCAGATACATGTACTTAAGATCCTCAACAGGAGTTCCGTTGAGATCACTTCATCCGCTTGTCAGCTTTTTTGTAAGGCCTCATTGGTTCCGGAGGACTCCAGTTTTATAAGTTGTTAGTAGTAGTTCTCTTGAGGAGCCATGGGTCTTGTCCCGACACTCGTCTTTATACAGTAGAGGCTTCATAGATAGACAGTTTTTGAGAGTCTTTCTATTTTAGAGGTTTTCTTTAAAACATGTTTAATACTCAGTATATTCAGAGAGTTTTGAAATTTAATACACTATTGATTTAGTATTTCTTTCAGTTTGATGCTTGTGTATTATTGAGTTAGTCTTCTGCTTGTAGTCAGCCAGGATGAGGGTTCGCTTTGGGACCAACAATGGTTCTCTAGTGCCGGCCACGTCTAGGGTGTAGGCTCGGGTCATGACAGTAACCCAATTCCATAGTACAAGGCTAGATTAGTTGTGAAGGGTTTTAACCAGAAGAAGGGAATTGATTTTGATGAGATATTCTCTCCAGTTGTGAAGATGTCATCCATTCGTGTAGTTCTAGGCTTGGCCACAAGTCTGGACTTAGAGGTTGAACAAATGGATGTTAAAACTGCTTTTCTCCGTGGTGACTTACATGAAGAAATTTATATAGAGCAGCCGGAAGGCTTTGAAGTCAAGGAAAAAGAGAATTATGTTTGCAAATTGAAGAAGAACGTGTATGGTCTAAAACAAGCTCCTAGGCAATGGTACATGAAGTTTGGTTCTTTTATGAGTCAGCAAAGCTTCAAAAAGACTTCTTCAGACCATTGTGTTTTTGTGCAAAATTCTCTGGTAATGACTTTATTATCGTTTAGCTTTATGTTGATGACATTCTTGTTGTTGGTCATAATATTTGCAGGATTCAGAAGTTGAAGCAAGAGTTGAGTAAGTCTTTTGCTATGAAAGACTTGGGACCAGCAAGATAGATTCTTGGCATGCAGATTGTCCGTGATAGAGAGGCCAAGAAATTGTGGTTGTCACAAGAGAAGTACATTCAGAAAGTACTTCGTGGATTCAACATGGACAAAGCTAAGGTTGTCAGTACACCTTTAGCTTGGCACTTCAAATTGAGTACAAAGCATTGTATTTCCAGTGATGGTGAGAAGGCATATATGAAGAAAGTTCCTTATGCTTCAGCTGTTGGTAGTTTGTTGTACGCAATGGTGTGTACAAGACTAGATATTGCTCATGTTGTTGGTATTGTTAGCCGTTTTCTTTCTAATCTGGAAGGGAGCATTGGAATGTTGTAAAGTGGATTATGAGATATCTTTGTGACACTTCTAGTTTGAGTTTGTGTTTTGGGATAGGAAAACCTATTCTTTCTGGTTACACTAATTTAGACATGGCTTGTGATGTTGATACTCGTAAGCCTACTTCAGGCTACTTGATTACCTTTGCTGGGGGAGTTGTGTCTTGTTAATCTAGATTGCAAAAATGTGTTGTTTTATCTACTACATAGGCTGAGCTTATTGTTGCTGTTGAAGCTTGCAAAGAGTTTCTCTGGATGAAGAGATTTTTGGGAGAACTTGGTTGTGCTCAAGAGAGGTATGTGCTTTATTGCGACAGTCAAAGTGCTATTTATCTTGGCAAGAATTCTACATTTTATGGTCGGTCTAAACACATTGATGTGAGGTATCATTGGATTCGAGATGTGTTGGATTCTAAGTTGCTTGAACTTGAAAGATCCATACCAATGATAATGGTTCCGACATGATGACTAAAGCTTTGCCAAGAGGAAAGTTTGAAAAATGTTGCATGATCGCCGGGATGGCGGTCTCCTCCATGTAGTTGGTAGGGGGAGAATTGTTGGGGTTTTGGGTCTTTTTCCCTTCCTATGTGGATAAATAAAAGTCAAAGATTTTGGGTCTTCTTCCTTTCCTATGTGGATAAATTTGAGCTCAATTGGAATAGCCCACTTTGCCCATAAGTCCAATATTATTGTGCATTTGTAAGACTTTATTTTAGGACTTATTTTGAACAATTACAAGAGTTTTGAGAGCAGTATATAGAGAGAAAAGTGATAAAGTGCAGATTATTACACAAACCCTAGCAGTAAATTTCAAATCGCGATTTTCACTTCGTTTCTTGTTCGATTGAGCTGATTTTTGGACAGCTTGTTCCTTTCAACTTAATCTTTGATTGGGAACTGAGAGAGGGTTAGTTAGAGTCCTGTAGCTCTAGAATTTTGCTCGTGAACAGTAGCTGCGTTTTGTTGACTTTGCTCCTTTTTATTTCTCTTGTTTTTGGTGCTATCTTGTAGTTGCGTTGCTCATTGTTTGGCACTTTGTTGGTGGCCATTTTGGAGAACACTTTTGTAACTCTTGTTGATTTTAGCGGAGCTTTGGCCTTGTGGTTTTTACTCTTCACACCGAAGATGTTTTTCACGTTAAATTTGGTGTCTCGTGTTGATTTTATTTTGCTTGCTATATTTTTTTTGTTGATTTTTTTGCTGCCCCAAACAGTTTGTTCTTGCATTATTTTGTATTCTCTTGGTTCAAATAGAAAGGGAAAGTTTGGACTTGGGTTTCTTCCGCTATTGCCCTGTCGTGCACATTTATTTTGTGCTTGTCTTTCCCAACAGGGAGGTCAAAAATACTTTTCTTTTTGAAAAATTAAAGTGTTTGGTCAATCGGTAAAATTGTTTTTAAATGGAAGCAGAAACAATTTTTCTATTATTGGGAATAAGCTAAAAAAAATTGCTTCTTAAAAAAGTAGAAGCATAATTATTTTTTTTCAAGACCAAAATATTCTTGTCTTATATATATATATATACTATAAAAGGAGAAGCCCGTGCAATCACCATTATTTGAAATTCGTATTTTTATTTGTGGTACTTTTAATTTTTTAAATATAATAATATTTATTTTTTTTCTACTAATAATATTAACCATCTAACATTAACATTAGAAAATCAAATGTAATATGGATAAAAAGATTGAGAAATAAAACTATCAAACGTATTACTTAGTTAGTAATAATAAAATATGATAGAATTTTCGACGATTAAATCAAAAATTGAAATTTAAATGATTAGGGATATTTGCTACACTTTTTAGTACTTATTTAGTATAACTTATTTAGAAACATGCATAATTAATATTGGTATTAATTATAAAAGTTCATATATTATTTTATATAAGATAGAAGATGGAATAACTAAAATATTATTTTATGTAAGATAGAAGATGGAATAACTAAAATATAAATAAGTAATACATAAATAATTAAATTTTCATTACTAATATTTACATAAAATTTCAAGTAAAACGCATTAAAAATGGGAATTAAAGAAACTGGGACCTTGCACATAAAATGTCAAGCTTTGGCTAGTAAGCCAGGTAGTTATTATGAGGGAAGCAAACATCTGAAACAGGCATGTTGACGCCCAGTTGTGTGCTTATTCCCTTTTCTTAATAGTAATATATATACACACACTAGATACTGAAACCCGTGTTAGCACTGGTCCAATATGTTTTTTTTGTCTCAATTTATGTGACACTTATAGAAGTTGGAGAGTCAATTTTAATAACATATGTTACTCTCTCTGTCTCAACTGTGTGGCACCGATAGAATTTCGAGAATCAATCAAATTTTTTATGTCTTTTAAATTTTTAAGTTATTAATTGTTGTGACTTATATAAGTTTTGACGATATTTTCAAATAATATATGTTACTTTCTCTATTTCAATTTTTGTGACACTCACGAAATTTCGAGAGTCAACCGAATGTTTTTACGTCTATTACATATCTTAAGTTGTTAATTATTGTGATTTATAATACTTTTAAGTAATTTTAAAATAATATATATTACTTTCTTTATCTCAATTTATGTGGTGCATATAAAATTTCAAGAGTCTATAATTTTTTTTATATGTTTTTAAATATCTCAAGTTGTTAATATTGTGATTTATAGTACTTTTTACGTCGTTTCCAAATAATACATGTTACTTCCTCTATCCCATTTTATGTGACACCAATAGAATTTCAAGAGTCAACCAATTTTTTTATCTCTTTAAAATATTTTAAGTTGTTAATATTGTGATTTAAAATATTTTTATGTAATCTTTAAATATATAAAAAGCTAAAAAAATAAAACAAACAAATTAAAATGGAGGAACCACAAATAAAATTATCGAACTATCCTTGATTGTAGATCATTAGACACCTAGAAAAAGCAATAGGATTGTTGCCATGACAACAAGAGACCAGGTCCCATCATGACAGATAAGTAGTGTTGGTAATGTGTTAGTTATCCCTATATAAAGGGTAAAATTGTCCAAGAACTATAAGGGGTCGTTTGGTTTGAATAAAAGTTATGTTAGGATTTGTTATATTGAGATTAGTTATTCTGAGATAAGTTATATTGAGATTAGTTATTCTGGGATAAGTTATGTTGGGAGTAGTTTTTATTGCTTGTTTGATTTGTCATATTCAAACTTATATTCATTGCATTATTTCTAAGAATAAGTTGTTTGTTTACAAAATACTCTCCACCTTATTTAGTTTTTTTTTTTTTTTACATTTTCTTTGCAAGCTTTATTTATTCATTCTTAAAAATAAAATTTTCAACTTATTTTAGCTAAAATATTTTTGTGTGTGAATTTCCATGATTGTGCCATGTGTTTTTAAAATTAAAGTTTCATCTGATTTAACTTAAAAATAAAACTTCCATCTTATTTAGCTTAAAAATAAAATTTCTATCTTATTTAGCTTTAAAATAAAACTTTCATCTTATTTAGTTTAAGAATAAAACTTCATCTTATTTAGCTTAAAAATAAAACTTCAATTTTAAGTTTATCAAAGTAAAAGAAATTTTATTATTAAAGTTTTCTACATTTCAATTGATATATAAAATATAATTTTTAAGTGAGTAATAAACTATTCAATTAAAAATATGTAATTTAGTAGTAGATTGAACATTTTAAGAGAAATCAAAATATAAATAAACATAAGAAGTAGGCAAATAAATTCAACTTATAATATTTTCATAAACAAAAATTGTATTTATAAAATGTAATTTTTTAATTGAAAAATATATTATCATAAAAACAACGAATAAGTAAGGTTGTGAATGTTATTATAAATGTTGTTAAAAATTATGTTAATATATATGAATGTAAAAGTGGTGTATAAAAGAGAGTTTAAGGGGGGTACTTTGTTATTTTACATATTTTATCCCAAGATAAGTTATCTTGGGATTACTATTCCACACCGAGGGAGGGATAACTTATCCCAATACTAATTGTTAATCCTGGGATAAGTTATCCCATCCTTTGCAACCAAACAACGGATTAAAGGGCACTCAAAAATTATCCCAGGATTAACTCCTCTTACCATCACACCAAACGACTCCTAACTATTTTTTAAAAGCAAGTCATAGCGCATTACTTCTCAGCTGCTCCAATTCTACCAAATGACTACAGTGCCCTTGAAATGTCCAAGCAAGCCTGTTGACAATGCCGCCTTCTTGGACAATGCAATTCTCTTTTCTTAGATAGTAGAGTATATTATCAATATATCTTTTATATTTATTTATTTTTGTTATGAAATTTTTGTATTTAGTAATTTTATCATGACACAACTCGTTGTGAGAGGCATCCACACTAACCCCTCGATGGGAGGACCAATCGTCAACCCAATACGAACTTACTAAGCCATTAAAGATAACGGTTAAAAACAACATTTTAGTAAATAACCCAAGATTTATAACAAAAACCACCATCAAAAGATATTCGCGGAAATAATCCTCCTAGAATACGAGGTTGCAATCCCCAAACAAAAGAAAAATAGGTCCGAACAATGGACTAAGAAAGATAGATGAATCCATGGTAGTCCGAAAGACGCAGCTCACTGTTAGATCCAGAAAGCATGAGACTCACAACTGAGGTCGCATAACAGCTGCTGGAATCTGCCTTGTTCTCAACAAAATAACAGCAAGTGCAACATCGGTACACAAAATCAACAATGTACTGATAGGATCATCAGTCAGGTTCAAGTATACGAAATATGAACAAGTAACTAAAGCTTAGTAAAACAAGACAACATGCATATATCACCCAAGTCAATAAATATAAACATGACTTTCAATCCTCACCCAAATATATCCAACATCATTACAATAAATAAACCTGATCCACTTATGGGACCAACACACAAATAAACAATAAACATATACCAGGCGTGGTACCCGAACCAATCAATATAAAATATGTACCAAGCATGATATCCGAGCCAATCGATAGTATGTACTAGGCGTGGTACCCGAGCCAATTGATAATATGTATCAGACGTGGTACTCGAGCTGATTGATAATCACAAACATCGCACAATCACACTCACATTGAATACAACCACACTTACAAGACTACAAATAGTTAAGACAAATTCGTGGCATGAGATTGACAATAGTATATGCATCAATTCACATTAATTCCTTTATTCCATGAACATGTATTGTACAAGTATTACTAATGAAACAATTCACATGCACACATAACGTAAATTGAAAAACAATTCAACCATCACCTACCTCGAATCAAATCTGAATGCCCTACTGAATCTGAGTCTTCTCTTTGTTATGAAGCTTAGTTTGTTCTTGGTCTATATACAACAATACAACACAAAATTAACCCCAAATGGCCTAAATAGTTTTGTATTATATTCTAATCCCAAATCTCAGGCTAGTTTCATGATCATTCCATCCAATTCAGGACTTTTCCACCCTTAATTCACCTAGAACTACTAATGTTATGGTTACATTAGTGAATTACAGGTATATAATCATGAGCAACATTTTATAACCAAGTTTAAGGGTTTCTACATTCAACAATCCCTACAAGGCCATGTTTTCATCCTAGGTCACATCTGTACTTCTCCAAAACGTTCTTGCATAAGAATGAACGATTTTGGAGAATTTTATGTGTTTACAACGACTTACCCCACCATAGCGGTCCAATTCCGCCATAGCAGAACTGCCAGCTATAAAGGGAATTAATTTGGCTGTTGAACCGGCGTGTCACCCGCAATAGTGGATGACGGAAACTCGAAAATCCTCCCAAACTTGGCCATTTCGCAACACACCTTCAAACCTTGACACTCCAGACCAACTTCTTCATGCCAAATTTGATATCGGAAATTCTACTCATACAAATTTCATTCCGAAAAGTCCTACGGACTCCTTAATATCTTGGCAAAAAAAGACCAATTCTACTTAGATGTTTCACCTAATCCTTTTCACGAATTGTCCTAGACCTCTTTTCGCTCGGATTTCGTCCAAGCCTAGCCTAGCCTAGCCTGAAATTTTCAACTCACTACCTCAAGAGTTTTCTCACCCGATTTCTTTTAAGATTAGCTCCCTCATAACGACTGGAAGGATTGTTACAATAGATGCCAATTGCCAATATGTTAGGAGTATTCGTGAGCCAAAAAAAATAAGATGAGGATATTTTTAGATCACAAGGTGGAAGAAGGGTGTTTATTAGCCTTTTCCCGGGTATATACTTCCATCTTTTTTAATTAGTTAAGGAGATATTAAATTAAAAGAGTTCTTTAATAATAATATATTTTTATTAGAAAAAATGTGTTTTCAAAAGAAAATATTACAATACATATTTCTTAGATAAAGACTTTTTTGGGTCAAACTATCAAGAACACCACATTTTTTGACCAAACAACTACTATTTCTTTTTTAAGACAAAACTAGATATTTTTATTCACGTTTTGATTAAATGAAGTGTTAGCCTCTAATAATAAAATTTGTGAAAACTTTTGTATTAACCAATCCACAACATTCTTGGCTCTGCTCAAATTTCATTTGCTCTCCCTCGAAGAAATTCGAGAGGGGAAAAAATGGTGATGTGGGTATTTGGATATGGATCTCTAATTTGGAAGCCAGGCTTTAACTACGATGATCGTCTTGTCGGTTTTATCAAAGGCTATCGTCGTGTCTTTTATCAAGGTACACCTTCTATTTTGATTCCTTTTTTTTTTGTTGTATGTACAATGAATGCTTGTGAATGTTACTACGTCACATGCTTCTTTCTCAGAGTCTAAATGAAAAAATTAATCTTTGAGAAGTATATGACTTGTATTTAATCAATGTTTTAAAAAGATTAATTTATTTTGGATTTTAACTATGATATATAGTTGGTCAAGTTAGTGGAGAGTTAATAGAAGGATAAAATGTGTTATGTAGGCAGTACTGATCACAGAGGGACACCAGAATTCCCAGGTAGAACAGTGACACTGGAGCCTGCTGAAGGAGAAGTTTGTGTGAGTTTTTTTTTTCCTGACATTAACCCATTTTATGTCAATGTCTGAATGTATTGACTACCTTGTTTGTCTCCTTTTCCTCTTTATCCCAACTTATCCATGTGGATCAATTCTTAAATTTATCGAGTTGCCAATTTTATGAGGCTGGAAGAGTCAAAGAGAATGAAAAGATAAATATAGTATGAAGAAATGTCACAAAAAAGTATAAATTTATCATGTTTTTTTAAGTGACACTAAAGATTAGCATGTTGCCATAGATTCTCCACTTCGGCATTTCTTTTTCTATCTGCTTGCTTTTTCTTGAGCTGAGGGTCTATCAGAAACAACCTCTCTATCTATCCTCCCCAGACCCCACTCATGGGATTACATTGGGTATGTTGTTGTACTAAAGATTAGCATGAAATTTCCTTCTAGTTGCCTGTATATGGCCTTCTCTTTTTCTCCTATTTGTTTGTGCTGATTTTCATTTCCTTAATCTGAAATGCTTCAAGAAGGTGATTTTTTTTTTCTTTTTAGCATTTTCATCATGCTGTTCTAATATTCTTCAGGAAGCTGCAGAATAGAGATAAAGTAATATCATCTAATTTTTCCTTCCAAATAAAAGAAAAAGGTGTTTGATATGACACGCAAACTCAATGGATTTGATTCGTTCCATAACTATTGATCTAGAAGTACTTGTGTATGTTAAGAAGGGAGCAAATTAGATAGTTAAATCAAATGAAGCCTTGATTACCGCCTCTCAAGTTCCCCCGATTGTTCCCACCATAGAGTTGGGCGATCTTGATGCTTTCCATAATATTGAAGTTCTTCATAAATATGTTTCCTTTTAGATTAAAATTAATCAAATGAAGTGAAGCATTCACTTCTTTTCCAAATATCTGTACGAAAAGGAAATTGAAAATGGCGAATAGATTATCGTATATATGGATCCTAATTTTTTCTTGAAGATACTTCCTTGTTTAATGTTTCCACTGTTGTTTGTTCCAATCTAAAAAAGAGATATATATTAAAATCATCCTTCATCTTTTTCTTCATGTATGTTGTCTTCTTTTATCTGAGTAAGATTGTTCAAGCAAGTCTAATACCTCCAACCTTTTCTAGACATTTGCTAAAGTGATTAGTAGAAGTTATATAACAGAACTGTACATAAAGTCCTTGTGGGCAAGCTTTCTCAAAGTATTCTGCGTAGTAGAGATACCTGGAAACTAAACAAGTGTGTTTCAAGCTGGTGTGCTTCCTAGTTCCTTCAAGTGTAAAAGAAGGCAGATCATGCTTTTTATAGAGGGCAAGAAGAATTTATCTGTTACTTTGTCTTGAAGGAAGAAAGAACTTCATAAGATGCTGATTTTGGTTATTGGTGCCATTGGACTATGCACACTTCTTCTCACTGCTGGATGCCTAATATGTTCGTGGAGTACTGCTAGAGATTTGGTTTAAGCTGCCTTTGTCTCATTGGATGCTTCCTTAGAAGCTATTGGCTGGCTGCTTAATCTAGGTTAGGATGTTAATATGAGGAGCCTTCTCTTATATGCCTTTCAGTTGTCCTAAAAAATGAAAAACACTTGCATTCTTCTAGGTTGTTGTGTGGATTCACAGGTGATGATGCACACCGTTTCTTTCTATATGCACTTCTTCTGATTCCATACAATTCCTTTGTTACAGTTAGTCCTAATGCACTAGGTATTAATGTGATTCAATGACTGATATCGTCATGTTAAATCAACATTACATAAGTCCAAAACAATGTCTGGTTGATGCAAAGGAAAATAGTGTCTGATTCAATGACCGTCTGTTCTTTTATTTTGTATTCCTGTTATTCAAATGTCTGATTGATGCAAGGGGATGAGACAAGGAAAGAGTATGAAGTGTGTATACTCTGAAAGAAGATAATAAAGCTATCCTTCTTTGTGTCTCATTCCTTCCCTCTCCTCTTGTGTATCCAATCACAGCAGTGTGTATCCGTTTCTCATTGCTTTCTTAGACTGATCAACTTAGTAGTGAAGTCTCTGATTAACCAGTGCAATGCACAATCTGCAGCATATTCTTTCCAGCAACAACGTATCTCCTCAATGAGAAAAAGGAACAAAGGGGCTTGTGAATGCTATTTTATGTAATGAGATTTATCTGCTTATGTGTGACTAATTCCCAATAGTTGAAACTGATGGCTCTTTACACTTACAGTGGGGTATGGCCTACAAGATAACAAAGAAGGAAGATCAAGAAGTTGCACTGATGGTAGGTTTTTCTTTTATACGTGTTCTTTTATTTTATCCTTTCTGCATATGAAAGATTGTAAACTATATGTTATTTTTATGCTTGTGTTTACCATATGTGAGAGTTCAAAATTTATGCTATTGTGAGATATACATTTGAGGCACATTCCATTCTTACTGTTTGAAAGTAATGATGTGTTATCTTGCTGTCTTAAAATCTATTGACTTTATGCACTGAAGAGTCGAGGAGACATCTGCGTTGTTTATTAACTTGATAGAATAAGTTACAGCTTTAAGGAGGTAAAAAAAATGTGGTCTAATTTATAATTTTTTGGGAACAGGCTGATTGAAAGAAATATTAAAGTCAGTTAAACCATATAATTTTTTTTGAGCTATTATATGCATGCAAAATATCTAACTTTTCATTAGAGTAATGTTTTTACTTATAACGTCAGAGAGGGGAAACCCCCTGCCCACAAATAAGGGGCAATTAGTGGTCAATGCTCATTGGAATCTCACATGTACTCCAAAAACGAGCAACAGCAGTGTTCCATGCTTTATCTCTTATATGTATTTATCCATTAAAAAGAGCTAATATACCTCAAAGCTGGAAATGAAACATTAAGCTCGAAGATGTCTTACTAAGCATGTATCTCTAATTGAACGAGGAAACCATTCAGTTGCCAGGCACTGAGGCATGCATCAATTACAAAATGCATAATCACTGGTTCTTTTTTACTACACTAAATACCAGGAAGCAGAATCTCTGATGTTGCCTTAGAAAGTCATATTAAAGTAGTTGGTTGTAATTTGTCATCCCTAATGCTATGAAAGAGAAGTTGAGCTAGACTTGACTTGCCAGTGGCCTCTTAAAAATAATATTTTCTTGAGAATTTTCCTAAAAGGGATTCCAGAACTTCTGGAATTCGCTTTGTGGGTAATTGAATCTCCGAAAGGAAATCTAGAACCTTAAATATTTAGATTTGGGTAATCATACAAATACCTAGTAAATGCTCATGTTCACCTTAGATGAATTGAAAACTGCAGTCCCAACTTGAAACCAAAAAATTCGGCTCCCCTATAAAGTATTATTCTAAGATTTTTGTTTTTCGAGTTTTATTTTTTTCTTTATTCTTTGCCTTCTTTCTGTTTGGTTATGTTAGTTGATATTTTGGATTCGTTAAGCATTTTGATTTTGGAACATGTAGTAAATGCTATGATTTACGTCTTTTGACCAGAACCATTATTAGTTTGCTCTTGCTCCACATATTCAGATTTCCTCTGCAGCATTCTCCTAGGATATACCATATATTCACTTTGACAGCAGAGGTCTACCATAGATATCTGCATTTTTGCATTCTCTTTCTGTGTTTGACTGCTGTACTTTTCTGGTTCCCCCAATTTCTGTACAATTTCCACAATTTACTGGTTCTAGTCTTCCAAATATTAATCGAGCTTCAATCTTTCACTTGTATGCCAGTGCTTGTTTTGTTTGTCTGGTTACAATTCTATTATAATGGCATTCATGTGGCCTAAATCACATCATTGAATGACTCTAGTTTGTTAATGTATATTCTTTTCATGTTTCCTCCATCTAGTACCTTGAAGTCAGGGAAAAACAATATGACCAGAAGGCTTATGTAGATCTTTTCACTGTAAGTCATATTGAGTTAAAATTTAACCAAAAGAAAGTGCTTGTTGATTTATCATTCTTTGCTTTGTGCTTATGGATTCATTAACTAATAAACTTATATTCCAGGAGCCTGCAGCATCAGCACCAGCTGTTTCTGGTGTATTAGTGTAAGTTACAAGACTGACAAACTACCTAGTTTCTACTCAGTTTTTTCTTGATTCATCATGCAAAACTACTGTTTGACTATTCAGATACATAGGGTCTCCAGACAAGAAGCTTAATGAGAACTACCTGGGACCTGCATCAGTTGAAGAAATTGCTAGGTGTGTATCATATTTTGGTGCTTTTTCTTTAAAAAATAATTATTTGGCACTACATTCTATGTTGACAAGCCCTTGTCAGAATTTCTGTTGAAAAAAAGGAAATACATTAATGATCTTGACATTGATATCCTATGTAAACAAAGCTGAGATTCATTTATATTTGTTAGAATTCCACATTAATAAAAAGTAAAAACTATGTATTGTAGCTTTTCTTATATGATTTTGGAAAATCCTTACGGCATGAGCTACCCTTTTGGATTAAGCGCAAGATCCATTTTCTTAACATGGTTCATAGCCACTCTGTGTACAACCTTAAGTGATGGATATTGGTTGTACAGCCCGTAGCGAGGACATTGAGTTCCTAGAAGGAGGATGTGTATAACATGCTAATTAAATCCACATCGACAAATACAAGAGAAATATTGGGGTATGTAAGGAAGCAGGTCTAAGATTTGACCCGCTTTAAAGCTGTGAAGGTCTAGGTTCAAGTAGACAATATCACCAGTGGATGAGCTGTGATAATATGATATCAAAGCCAAGCTCATCTCATCCTTAATGTTGGGCTACTCAATATTTTCCCCTTGTTATACCACTTCACACTCCAAATGTCCTGTCCTGGTTGTGCAGGAGGTGTTACATAACACATAGATTAAGTATATGCATTGTATTTTTCTTATATGTTCTTGTACAATCCTCATCACTTGAGTATGTGTTTAATTAGGATTTAGACCCAAGGTCCATTTTTCTAACAATACACCCTTGTGGTAATCCTTCCCCGGACCTCACGCATAGTGGGCTGCCCAGATTTATTATTATTGAATCCAAGAACATACATATTTCTCCCTTGACTGAATACACTAGTCACACATGAGGAATGTATTTGAACATTTTTTGTTGATTTCAATGATGTGGATACATCTCTTGGTTAATTTTTCTTTATTAAATTAATATAGTTAGTAATTAGTTTCATGCTCTAAGTTATGTATAGCCAAACATCCTCTGATGAAGTTTGGTGGGCAAGTGTTTTGTTGAACTCTGTTATGAGTGGGTGTTAAGCTACTTTTAAGTATCAGAACTGTAAAATTAAGAGTTTAACAAGGGGCAACTGTCTTGACCTGCCTTATGCTCTTTGTAATTCTAATTTCATCTAAAGGCAGCTTTTTAGAGTTTGACTTTTGGAATAGGCATTCTAATTTGGCAACTTTTAATGTCTATTTGAATTGTGCAGTCAAATTGCTCGTGCAGAAGGCCCCTCAGGACCCAATAGAGATTACCTTTTTCAACTTGATAAAGCCCTTGGCCTCTTAGGTAACTTCTTAAGCCTAAAAATGCTGCTGTTTCCTACTTCATTTCGTGCTTTAGATTTATCATTCTTTACATTGTTGGCCAATATTGCCGTATTCACTTGAACTAGGGTGTGAAGATAAACATGTCAGTGACATAGCAAAGGAAGTCAGGCGCATTCTTTCAGAAGAAGAGGTAACCATATCATGATCTTGCAGATACACACACCTGGGGAGCATTTATCTGAGAAGCAGACACTTGAACAGTGCATGATACAGGGGAAAATCAATTGCTTTTCTGTATCCAAGTTCCTTCAGATTTCTTGCATTCAAGGAAAATAAAACATACACTATTGGCTTTCATGTCTTGTCTGCTCAACCTTTCAATAATATTCTTGTAGTGTCAACTGCTGGCATGCAAAGGGAAAGATGATTGAGTTATTATACTGTGTCATTACATAGAATTGTTCTTAAAGCACCACATCTAATTGCATGACCGCTAGCTTCACTTCCTTCTTCGTCGTCTTATACCTCTCCCTATTCCTCCCCTTGTCCTCCTCGTCTAAGCTTCCACTAATGCCGTGTAAGCAGCTTCTTGGCTTTCACTTTTCCTTGGACCTCACCATTCCACCACCAATCCCCTTTATGCTCACCTGGATAACTCCTTGAGACCCCTAACGTCTCTGTAGCTGGCTCCCTAATGCTGTCAGCGTCCTACCCTACATTCTATTTACGTCCCCACTACTCCCCCAAGCCCCCATAGCCACTAACTTTTCTCCAGTCACCGGGGCTTTGGCTTCAGTCAGGCCTCCTCCCATCTAATCCTCGACTGTTCATATGCAGTCCTCCTCTTCTTTTTCCTCTTGATATCTAAATTCATAACCACTAATTTATATCGGGTTGTAAGATTTTCGTTCGGGACAGAGGCGGAGCTAGCTGGGGTTCGTGGATTCGGACGAACCCTCTAGCTTTTCCGTAGACCCTATATTTGTACTAGAAAATTAAATAAATATATTTGTATATTAACTTGTGAATCGCTAACAGCACTGATTGATAGCTTATAGCTTAGTGGTAAGGAGTGGATTTTGGAAATGTTTTTCATGCTAGAGTTGTGCGTTCGAATCCCACTATCGATACCTTTAAAAGGGAATTTAGAACCCCTGAATTTCAAATCCTGGCTCCACCTTTGGTTCGGGATAACATGCAGTCGAAATTTCAGCAAAGAAAATTCTACGTACTATGAGTGAACAAATTTCAGTTATGAGATATAAGAAAATACAATACTAATAAGCAGATGATCAAATTTTCTTTTTGTGTTCCTACAAAAATTACTCTATTTAATAGCCTACTTTTTTTTCCTTATTTTTTTAATCCAAAAGTGTGGTCTAGTGATCAATGAAGTGGTTGAGAACCATGAGGTCTCGAATCTCAGGTTCAAATAACAGCAGAGATAAAAAAACATTAGGTGATTTCTTCTCATTTGTCTTACCCTTGGTGGACAAAGTTATAAATAGTCGAGGTATACACAATCTGGGCTAGAGTATTTTTGATTTTGGTTGTCAAACCTACTAGCAATTTGATGACTACTGATGCATTCCGAACTCGGGACAATGACTTTTCTTAACCATATGTACCACATCTACAAGTTTCCATTTACAGAGAAATCCAATCGTTATTAATATCATTCACTAAAAATAAAATGAGTATAATGTCAATAGTAATTTGGAAATCCTTAATCATTAACACTTAAAGGTGTCGCTTGATAGCTGATTTGTAGATAAGTAATTCAGATATATCATACATATAAGTAATACCAATTGATTAGGAGGTAAGTTAATTATGTATGAAATTACAGTGTTTAATTTACAATTTAGAAACTCACATAACTAATACATGTATATGTTATTAAGAAATCTGTATATTATTTTATACAAGATAGGTTGAATAACTAATGCTCCCTGTTCTAATTTATATGATGTAATTTTACCAGGCATGAAATATATTTAAAAATATAGCAAGACTTCACTATGTTCCAAAAGTACTCTTTGGTAAATAAATTTTTAGCTTAAAAAGTACACCTTTTTTTGACTCTTTCGCCAAATAATTGGAATCCAACATGAATAAAATATAGATACTGTCATGAAATGTTTGCCAAGTAAGAAAATATATCATTCTTTTTTTTAAGAGACTAAAATGAATAATGTCATATAAATTGGGATAGATGAAATACTTGAATAACTAATACCTACGTTATAAATATTCGCATAACTCTAACCAACTACCACACGACCCCTAACAGTTAAACAAGCAGGTTCTTCACCAATGAACTTAGAAAGGACAATATTGTTTCAAATGAAAACATGAAGTCGGACAATTCCCAAAAGCCAGGTTAAAGTTGAATCTCACCCTCTCTCACTTCTCAGTCAAAGAAGATGCAACTTTAGGGTTGAAATATTCTCAAACTTCATAGTTGAAATAGATAAAGTAAAGGCTAATTGAAGAATTCAGAGGGTCAATAAGACTTGAAGAAATTGTGCACATGATTCCCATTAAAACTGATAAGATAACACGGAGAGCTGGGCATCCAATGCACTTTGGGGAGCACAGTCAAACATTTGGGCATAGGCCTCGTGAGACAAGCATCTACCACTGAGACTCGCCTTGCACCAAGAAGCCTTTTAAAGCACTGCTACCAGCACAAACATGAAGATTATCACCTCCTACAATGCACAAGCAAAGATGTTCCATGTACAACGTCCCTCACTAACTAACAACTATGGTATCTAATATCCATGACTGCTAAATTTAACACTTCTTAACAAAGCTAAATATCACATCTCTTGTAAATATACTTCTAAAATACATTAAACTTCAGCTCCCAAATCTAAGTTGAGAAACTGAAACTATTGATACATTGGAAAGACCATCCCTGATCTGTAAATTATAATCTTCAGTCATCAGAGAGCTTCATTCACTGTCCTCGTTATAATCTGACACGGAAAAGGGTGTTTTAGAAACGAGAAACATTTGTATGATGAATTTATGCAAATGATCAACAATCAAGTGGAGAACAGGTGCAAAAATTAGTACACTAAAATAGTTGTGTTTCCACTAGATTATTCTAGTTGCACACAAATTTCAAAGTGATATATCTTCAGGCCAGTGAGCAAAAGAAGTGGTACTACTTAATAGGGATACTGCCAACATATGTGGACAAGGAGAATGAGGAATATTGCTGTTATGGAACTTCAACCAAAGAAAAGAGGAAAATCGCTGCTACTGCAGAACAAAAACATTCCACTCACTAGAGCAGTTAGGAAGCCATGGTGAGGAAAAATGGAAAACGCAGTGGAAACCCAACTGAACAAGAAAGTTAATTGAACAAGAAAGTTAATGCCTAGAAGGTTAAAGTATCTCAAATCAGCAAACCACCACTGTAGAATATATAAATGCTACTCCCTCCGTCCCATTTTATATGAGTTAGTTTGACTCGGCATGAAGTTTAAAAAAGAAAGACTAATGAAACTTGTGGTCTAAAATAAGTGATAGGTATTTGTGTGGCTATAAATCATTTCATCAAGGGTAAAATGGGCATTTTAAAGTTAAATTGTTACTTAATATAGAAATGTGTCATTCTTTTTGGAACTGACTAAAAAGGAAAGTAAGTCATATAACTAGGACAGAGGGAGTAACAAATATAATATACCTTCATTGGACTCCTCACTATGACTGCTCTCATCATCTTCATTGCCATCACCGTCTTTGTCATCATCGGCATCGCTATCACCATCTTTGTCATCATTCTTATCATTTTTAGGAGGTGACTTGGGTCTTGGAGGAGCCACAAAGCTGGCCGTTGATCTCCTTCGTGTATTTGAAACAATGTTGCTTAAGTCAATGCCTTCCAATTCTTTAGCTGTTTGCTTTCTCTTTTTGACTTCTTTGATTTCTGGCAAATCAGAAGTGACATCAGCAAAAAGTTACACAACAAAACTTCCCCATACATGCACCTATAAAGCTACACTTTTAACAATTCCCAACTAGACGAGAATTAACAACATACCTAGTATAATCCTATAAGTGGTGTCTGGGGAGGGTAGGATGTATGTAGACCGTACCCCTACCTTTATGAGGTTGTTTCTGATAGACCCTCGGTTCAAAAGAAAGGAAAATGAAGCATGTTTGCATGAAAAATATGACAACACACTAGCAAGATACAAAGCAACTACAATGCGAAACCAAGACAGGCTGGAAAGGGAAAAGATAACAGCAATAAAGTGGCAAAGTGGCAAGATGGACAGCCAAAAAAAGCAACATGTAACAATGGACAAAGTAGAAGATACTATGCAAGTACTAAACAGAAATACTACTAATAAGGAGAAAAGGGAAAGAGAAAACTAGCCCCCTATCTCTCCCACACAAAGGTGTTACAATGCTCGGCTACCTACTAACCTTCTACCCTAATCCTCAACCTCCAAACCTTCTTATATCTAGGGTCATGTCCTTAGTAAACCCAAGGTGCGCCATGTTTTGCCGAATCAGCTCCCTCAAGTACTTATTTGGCCTATCTCCACCTCTCTTGACATCCACTATAGTCAACCTCTCACGCCTCTTCACATACCTCAACAATCTCAGTCTCGCTTCCCTCATCTTATCTTCCATAAAGGTCACCCCCACCTTGTCCCGAATAGCTTCGTTTCTAATCATCTCTCCTAGTATGTCCACATATTCATCTGAGCATCCTCATTTCTACTATCTTTATCTTCTGAACCTATGTGTTCTTGACTGGCCAACTGACCACCGCTTTGTAGAATTTACCCAAGCCTTGGTTACACATTCTTATCACACATGACCTCGAAAGCGAGCCTCCATTTCACCCACTCTCCACTACGGTGCGGGACATCCTCGCCAATCTCCCCTTTATCTTGCATTTTTTTTTCGAGTACAGGTAATTTGTATTCTTCAACATTAAGGATATGTTGAAGACCTCCAAAAAGTAATCAACAAAGAAACTATAGACCAAGGGCTAACTACAAAAAGCCTAAACAATCTACTAATTGGACTTCATCCTCTACCTTTGCTATTTTACACCAAAAACGAAAATTTAAAATGAAATTCCACTTAATCTTCTGCAAAGTGTTGAATCTATCCTCAAAACACCTCCCACTTCTTCCCTTCCATATTGTCCACCAAATATATGATGGAACTGCTCTCCACCAAATACTCGATCTTCTGCAAAGTGTTAAATTTACCCCCTTTCTTCATCCAATAGCTTAGAAGGTCGGTTGTGTGTTCTAGCATAGTCCAGTTGTTACTTGTGAGGCTAAAAAAGAATGACCACAATTGGGTTATCACTTAAGAGTGCAGGCACAAATGATTGTTTGTTTATCTCTGCAGTCTCATTACAAAGAAAGCATCTGGATACTAATTCAATTTCCCTCTTTTGTGGACTTCATGACTGAGGCATGCTCTTCTATGTTCTAGCCACTAACCAAGTAAAACATCTAATTTTGAAAGGGACCAAACATTTCCACACCTTTGACCATGGACCTGCCTTGCCACCTGGTTGCCCCCAAGACCTCCAATTTATACAATCTATTGACAGAAAACCTTGCATCACTGCTATGTTTCCAGCTAATAGCATCTGTGACTGTAGAAGTGCCTTTAAATTTATCAACTTCCCTCATAGGACCAACCACCCTATCAATCTCCCGGTCATTCAAGTTCCTTCTGAAACAGATATTCTTCAAGGTTGCTGCATATTGAGAATAAGTCAGAGAAAGTGGACATCAGAGGTTCTTTCCCATTCCATGGTTCCTTCCACAACAATGTCTTTAATCCATCACCCACATTGTGGACAACATACTCGTTAAAGCTAACCCATAAGTTTCTGATAGTCCTCCAAACTCATACACTATAAGTGCTGACCACCTCACCAGTGCACCATTGACTTAACTGTCCCTATTTTCCATGATCACCTCCTTCCATAGTGCTTGGTCTTCATTAGCATATCTCCATAACCACTTCATCAAAAGTCAACTATTGAGTAATTTCAGATTTCTGATACCAAGACCCTGTACTTTCTTCTGAAGTTGAACAACATCCCATTTCACCAAACGAAAGCCTTTATCCTCTTTGATTCCATTCCATAGAAAATACCTTCTAAGCTTATCAAATTTATCCACCACCCCAGCTGGAATTGGAAACATAGACATCACATAAGTAGGTAGAGAATCTAGTACTGCATTTATCAGAATCAATCTACCTCCCAGGAATAGGTACTGTGACTTCCACTTTGAAAGCTTCATTTATGTCTTCTCTATAATCCCATCCCAGATAGCCAGCTCCTTGTTCTTATCCCAAAGGCATACCTCAGTAGATTGTTGGGAATTGTTCAATCCTGCACCCCAAAATCCTGGCCAGTCCCTCCATCTGAGCCACCTCTTTAATATGGAGAAATACTGCACTTCCTCCAATTGACACTTACCAAAAATTAGCAGAATCAATCTTTGAAAAACTGACTTGTCCTGCAACTGGATCACAATAGATAATTGTGCCATCTGCATAAAGCAAATGACAAATTTCCACATTTACTCCCTGTATGTTGCCTAACTGGAACCCCTTGAGCAATTTCTTTTGCATTGTTGTTCTTACCATGCCATTGAGTCCTTCCCTGGCTATGATGAAGAGGAAAGGTGAAAGAGGATCACCTTGTCTGTGTCCTCTTTCAAAGGTAAAACCCCCCACAGGTTCTCCATTTACAAGGACAGAGAACCTAACGGTTTTGATACAAAAGCTCATCCACTTCAGCCACTTAACACCAAACCCCATCTGCTTCAGAATACTCAAAAGATATTCCCAGTTCACATGATCATATGCTTTTTCAATGTCAACCTTGCACATAATACCTGGATCATCACTTCTTAGTCTAGAATCCATACATTCAGTAGCTATGAGTGCAACATATGAAAGTCATCTGATGTTTGTTGACCAGTTTGTGCACCACCCTTTTTCAACCTTTCTACTAACACCTTGGCAATGATTTTATAAACACCACTTATGAGACTTAATGGCCTAAAATCTCCAAGTTCAGTTGCACCATTCTTCTTGGGAATAAGAGCCACATAAGTAGCATTCAGGTTCTTTTCAAACACCTGATGCTGATGAGAATGCTGCAAAGTCCCCATTATGTCTACTTTAAGCATTTCCCAAAAAGTTTGGAAAAAGCTCATTGGGAATCCATCAAGTCTGGAAGCCTCGTCACTGGCACATATTTTTGGAAAAAGGTCATTGGGAATCCCTCAAGTGGAGCCTTGTTACTGGCACACATTTTTATAAAACTGAGCACCTCCTCCTCTTCAAAGTTTGTTACCTTGTATTACGGACCCAAGATACTTGAAACTGCTTTTCCTGGGTACAGTTGTGTATCAATCTTCACTTCTACCTTCTGCCTCGCGTGCTATGTCACTGAACTTGCACACTAGGTACTTTGTCTTACTCTTGCTTAACCTAAAACCTTTAGACTCTAAAACATGTCTCCAAGCTTCCAGTTGCTTGTTAACTCCCGTCAATCAATACTATGTCACTGCAAAGAACATACACCACAGCAAATCTCCTGGATATATCATGTCAATTGATCCATCACTAAGGCAAACAAAAACGGGCCAAGGGCTGAGCGCTGATACAACCCCATCATGACCGAGAAATGTTCCGTGTTTCCTACTGCTCTTACTCGGGTCTTGGAGCCATCATACATGTCCTTAATTGTCCTAATATAAGCCATTGTACACGTCTAGACCCAGATTCTAGACATCTCCATAGAATCTCCCTAGGAACTTTGTTGTGTGCTCAGAAGGAGCAGGTAAAAGAAGCAAGCAACTTAAAGTAGCAGAGAAGTGAAACAGAAGTGAAGAAGCTATATACCATTTCAACTGAAAATTTGTTAGGTAACAGTCACAACATCTTACTACTTCATTAGACACTTTTATATAGTCATAAAGTACCTTTTTCGGTGGGGTTTGTTGATAGCCCTTCTGCAGAAAGTATCTTTTCCAACTCCTTTATCAGGAAGCCTTCACGCTTGTCATCAGATACCTGCTTGGCTCTCTTGTAAATAGAAGGAGCAACACTGGTGGAAGGTAGAGCATTTCAATTAGAATGTGATCCGAGCATCAGTTACAGGTAATTAGAAATCTTACGAAAAGACAAACCTCATCCCACAAGCTTTGAAGATTGATTTCAGATGTTCCACACGTTTTCCGTATCCAGTATTAGCTGATGCTCCCTTTAGAACTTTCTTCTGCAGTTAGACTAATGAATAAGAACCATATACGAGCATGGGGAGGGTTTCTAACATAATATTATACGGAAATTATCATAACTCACCTTGGCAGGTATTATTTCAGCAGACGATCCAGATTGACCATCTTCAGAATCACTCTTATCAGTGTCTACATCACTATTTTCATCTGACAGCTTCTTAGAAATTTCTTTCTGCTTTTTGGCAGGGACATTATCCTCTGAATTAGGTTTTTTCCGTTTCTTCAGTCCTTCAGATTTCTCAGCTGTTTCTTTTGCAGCAGTACTCTTTCCTGATTTTACTTTCTCTGCTATATGTTTACGTTGGCTGCTAAATGAAGTAGAGTTTTCACCACTCTTCTTTGCTGTTTTACTTTTTTTTTCTGGGCTTTTCTTAACACTGCTAGATTTAGGAGCTTCAGAAGGTGCTAACACCTGTTAAAAAAAGTTGTGATGATTAACAAACATACTCCTCTTGGAAGTAAAGAGGTTTTTGAAACAAAATACCACCTCATCTATTTGAATCTGAATAAACTTCTTAAAGGCATCAAGAGTATTTTTCTCAAGACCAAGATCTTCTTCCAGAAGTCGACGAACACCAGCCAGAGTTATTGACCTGAGATAAAACATTCACTTGAAACTGTTAAAACACAGAAAAGAACAAGAACAGGTTAATAAAAGGCCAACATTTGCATAAATAAATAAGTAAATAAAACATTTGAGAGAAGAGATGCTGTTGAAATTGATTAAACTCTTAAAGAAGTGTTCAGGTGTATTCACCAGTAATACATAAAACCCGCTAAAAGGGCTTATCTTCTTTTAAAAGTAAAATGTTAGAGAAAGTGGAAGGAATAAACTAACAGTACTCCCCTGACAATCAAGGGCCTATTTGACTAGTGACTTGCTCAATGTTTCGTGATTGAAAGCCAATATCTGTCTTCTTTCTTTAAAAGTAAAAGAACATTTCGTTTGATATCTTTCTAGTATTAATGTGGATTGTCGCTAACAACTATTTCCTTCACTGCTGTTTATCATCTTTTCATCTCTTTTCCATCTAGACACATCCTCGTGCAACATCATACCATTAAGAAGAATTTGGTTCAACCCAACTCTACATTCTCACTGTTTTGAAGCTTCCATTATATTGAACTATGATGCCAAATATTCCCAAAACACCGGTTTTGCATACATTCTTCCCTCCCTAAACTCCACTTATGGGATTACACTGGGTATGTTGTTATATTTCCAAAACACTTATCACATACTCCAATTCAGAAATAAAGATGTCCCCAAAGCACATCCAGAAACAATTTCAACACATTGCACCAATTGAAAAGACTCCTGAAGGCTGAAACCAATAATTAGCACAGAAACAGGCCTAAACGTTGTCTAATCTTAGAAGAAATGAAGCATAAAGCGCATCCTATTTCTGCTGTCTAGTTTCTTTCTTGAGTAATTTACTCGTTATTTCATTTGAAAAGTAACAGTGAAGAATTCTCATTAGCAGGGCATTGAACGTGTGCAAAAAGCAACCAGAATATAGTTACACTCCTTGCAGGAAGAGACACCAGTTTCTTCAAACATCACAATTAAGACAAATAAGTCAACTCAGTCAGTCAGCTATAAATATTTAGTTCTAAAAAGAGCTTATGATCTCCTCATTTTATGAAGCATAAGTTTCTTTGCAGCAAAAATAACAATGAAAAAAGAGCTAAGTAATCGACAAATTATAAACCCATTGAAGGACACCTCTTCTCCTTGAGATGCCCTTCTATTTCTTCCATTCGAATGCACCAAAACATGCATGTGGGTACTCTTATCATATGCTTTTTGTAGGTCAACGAATACCATGTGTTAATCTTTCCTCCTCTCATGATAAATTTCCACCAATCTTCTTACTAATATAGCCTCTGTTGTAGATCGACCAGACATAAATCCAAACTAGTTCTCTATCACTCTTGTTGTATTCCTAAGTCTACATTCTATTACTCCTTCCCACAGTTTCACCGTAGTTTAAGTATGAAGCTAACAAAAATGTGAATGTGATAGTTCAGGGAGGGTTTTAGCACCTAAAAGTCAGTTCAGGGGGATAATGTAAACTAGACCTGTTTTAAGTATGGAACGTATAAAAACGTGATACTTTTGGAGTTTTTTGATTCATTATCTCCAAATATATAAGTGCTATAGAGGACACTTATGGAGTCGTCAATAGCGTGAGAACAATAACATGAGATACAAAGGAGTTTTATTTACACTAGGGGTTGGCATTGAGGCCCTACTTTTTTACCCTAGTTATGCATGAGCTAACCAACAAGGTATAAGATGTGGGCTCATTGAGTACACTATTTGCTACGATATTGTGTTGATTGACGAGACTAGTGAGGGTGCCAACCAAAAATTTGAACTATGGAGAAGCACTTAAGAGAGTAAGAGTTTTTCAAATATGGTTTCAATGCAAACCATGTACTAACTTGTCAATATACACAAATGTTACCTTCTCAAAAAAAGAACTCTACAGAGCAAGGGTTTTAAGATAAGCAAACGCAATGTTATCAAAAGCAAAAAGCACAAAAAAAGTTCTAAGGTCCATTGGGGCTTTAAGTGCAAATAAAGAGTGGGACTTCAATGAAAAAAGGTGCAAAGGGAGAAAAAAATACAATATATATAGTCCAAAACTAATAATTTTTAAGCATGAAATGAATGACAAATATATGAACAAAGAAATTGAATAATAATTACGATAAAGTGAAATATCAATTGTTTAGTGTCGTCTCTTTAGAAGAGATTCATTGGCAAGAAAAAGTATGTCTTAGAACCTTGGAAACAACACGAAGCGCACATTAAGCGAGGCAAAGCGCTCAACACGTTTTGAGCCTCGCTTCAGAGCTTAAGTGTGCTTTTGATAACACTAAGTAGAAGTAAGCCTTCTGGGTTGAGCTCGTCGCACCAGGCCTAGTGCGAGTTACCTCTCTTGTGTGGTTTGCAAGCTATTGCATAGGAGCGGAGTTTTACCCTGTGCGCACCCAAAGGATAGAGGTTGCGGATTTCCCTTGTCATCAAAAAAAAAAAAGTAGAAGTAAGACTGAATACATGCATTGCAAGTTCAGTCAGCATGAGAAGAACGAACATGAGGTAAGACTAGACGGGATTGCAGTCCGATAATGTAAGCGATTTAGATATCTAGGCTCGTTGTTTCAAGAGAATAGAATGATAGATGAGGATGTTACTCATAAAATTAAAGTTGGGCAGTTGAAATGGAGAAGTGTTACCTGGATGCTATGTGATAGAACAATTCCTACCAAAGTCAAAGGTAAGTTCTACAGAACATTTATAAGAAAAAACTAGTAACTGAACGTTTATAAGACCGAGAATGTTATATGGTAATAAATGTTGGGTCACTAAAGTCCAACATACTCATACGGAGAGCCAAGAATGTTGCAAAGATGCGAATGCGGATGCGAATATGGATGTGCAATCAAACAAGATTAGATAAGACTAAAAATGACCACTTTCACTAGAAGTGAAAGTAGCACACATCGAGGATAAAATGAGAGAAGACCGTTTGAGATGGTTTGGTCATGTCTTTGCGTTGATCTCCAAATGCATACGGTTCAGGTGTGAAAATATGGTGGCTGAAGGTGTTGAAAAGGGGACGAGGTAGACTCAAAATCTCATGGAAGGAAGTCTCGAAAGACCTACAATTTCTTGGAATCAAAGCTAAAGATATGGCAAAGTGGCCCACCAAGGTTAAATGTTTCACCGGGTTAGTGGTGAAGAGAGCATGCCTTACACATGAGGTTTTCACAAAAGAAGGGGAGAGTAGTAGTGACAAGATGTTTTTTGTCCAATGAAACTAGAGAGACAAACAACCATCTTTTCTTGCATTGCAAGTTCACTACACAACTGTGGAACATGTTCCTTAGTCTTATAAAGACGGAATGGACAATGCTTGAACATACTGCAGATTTTTTTCTTTTTGAGAAAGTTAACATTTTATAGACAACAATACATCAATGGTGTATTTCAGTAGTAATTACATCAAGAGTATCCAGTAAGCAAAACCAAAAGATTTATCATCTATACCCCTCCTAAACTATCTAAAAAGTGAGTAATAACTCCACCTCTTTGGGGAGGACATGGTTACACCAAAAATAAAGGGTTATAAGGCCGTTCAACTTCAAACTCTGGAAAGGGATACTCTTGTTTTCGAAGCATCTCTGGTTCCTTTCCTTCCAAATTGTCCACTAGATGCAAGCAGGGACAATCTTCCATCTCTCCTTGTGACCTGATGTATTTCCTTCTCTATTCCAGCATGCTAGAAAATCTGAGGTGTGTCTTGGCATGGACCAGTTGATTCCCCTCAAATTCAAAAAGACCTGCCACAATATCTCTGTTACTCTGCAATGGAGGAAGAGATGGTTTGTTGTCTCTGTTTCTATTTCACAAAAAAAGCACGACTGCATAACTGTCTTCCCCTTTTCGTTAGATTGTCCTAAGTTAGTACTGCTTCCCTAGCTACCATCCAGGTGAAACAAGCCACCTTGTGAGGTACATTAATTTTCTGTATCATCTTCCAAGGCCATGGTAAAAACATTTCAGGTGGCCTGTCAAGATGTCTATAAGCTGATTTTATTGTGAACTTCCCATTGTTGGGCCTCAACCATTGTAAACTATCCTCATTTGTGTCAAGGTTGTTTGCCTGCTCCAAAGACTTGTAGAAATCTGCTAATTTGTCTATTTCCCAGTCATTCAACCTTCTCCTAAAAGATAGGTTCCATCCTTGGTTGTCTTTGACTTTTGCTACTGTTGCTTCCTTCTGCTGGTTCAGATTATAAATCTCAGGATGCAACTGTTTCAAAGAGTGTTGTCCAACCCACACATCATTCCAGAAGAATGTCTTCCTTCCATATCCTATATCAATGTTTTGAATTTCTCCATATTTTAAGCCACAAATTTCTGATTGTTCTCCATAAACCAACCCCATACGGGCTTCTAACTTCCTTAGTAATCCATAAGTCCTCCATTGCATATCTGGAGATTATAACATCTTTCCACAGACCTTGTTCTACAAAAGCAAACCTCCATAACCACTTCAAGAGGAGACTCTGGTTTTGAACTTTGAGATTCTTCATGCCCATTCCCCTTCTTTTTTGTTGTTTAACACCACATCCCATTTCACTAAGTGATATTTCTTTTCCCCCTCTCCATTTCCTTGCCATAAAAAGTTTCTCCTAATGGATTCTAACTTCTTTAAAACACTCCCTGGCATAGGGAATAAAAACATCATGTAGGTTGACATAGCATCAAGCACACTATTAATTAGTGTCAATCTTCCACCTAAGGATAGGTATTAGCTTCTCCAATTTACCAGCTTTTTTTCACACTTCTCCACCACTGCATTCTATATGTTCTTTGATTTACTGTTTGCTCCTAGAGGCATCCCTAGGTAAGTGGTAGGCATTTCTCCCACTTTACCTCCTAAGATGCCAGCGAATCTGTTGATTTCTGGGACTTCATTCACGGGGTAGACAAAACTTTTGCTCCAGTTTATATGTAGTCCAGAGACAGCTTCAAACAGTATAAATATGATCCTTAGATGCTTTAGTTGTTCTTCCTTTGCACCATAAAACACTAGGGTGTCATCAGCATACTGCAGATGGGAGATAGATAAGCCCCTGGTGTCACTATCATTCATCCAGACCCCTCTGATCATGTTATTTGATTGTGTTGTTTTCAACATGTCACTTAGTCCTCCCATAGCTAGGATAAAAAGGAAGGGGGAGAGGGGATCCCCTTACCTTAATCCTCTTCCAAAGGGAAGCCAAAGGGGGTACCATTTATTAAAATTGAGAATTTGATTGTTCTCACACAGTACTTCAACCAATTTATCCACCTATTTCCAAAACCCATCCTCTCCGGAGTGTACCACATAAAGTCCTAGTTGAGGTGACCATAGGCCTTTTCTATGTCCAACTTACATAGAATCCCAGGAACTTTAGTTATTTTCCTCACATCTACACATTCATTAGCTATAAGTATGGCATCCATGATCTGCTTGCCCTTGATGAATGCCAATTGATGTGTATCCACCAACTTTGACATCATTTTCTTGAGTCTTTCGGTTAGGACCTTGGATATGATCTTGTAGACACTGCTAATCAAATTGATGGGCCTGAAGTCCTTCAATTCTGATGCCCCCATCTTTTTTGGGATCAAAGCTATAAATGTAGCATTGAAACTTTTTTCAAAATAGCCTTGACTATGGAAGTTCTGGATGGCTGCTATCACCTCTACCTTCACCACCTCCCAACAATGTATGAAAAGAGCCATGGTAAAACCATCTAGACCAGGAGACCGCACAATCAAAAACACATTCTTTGATTTCTTGTTCTCCAAATTGACTTGGAAGAAGGAGGTTGTCTTCTTCATTGAGCACAACTTGTTCTCTGGGACTGAATTGAGGTCTCCAGAGCTGTAAAGGTTTTGGTAGAAACTTATGATCTCCTCCCTAATTGTTGTTGAGTCTGTAACATTAGTTCCATTAATCAGAAGACTATCAATGTTGTTGTATCTCTTGTGATTGTTTGTTGTTCTGTGGAAAAACTTCATGTTTTCATCACTCTCTTCAACCATATAGCCCTGGATCTTTGCCTCTATGCTACTTCTTCTCTTTTTGCCACTTCCTCAAACTCTACTGTCAGAACAGCCCTCAGATATGATTCATCTTCAGACAAGCACCTTACATCTAACTCATAAAGCTGATTTAAGATGTTTTGTTTCTGTAAACCTAGATTACCTTGTACAGATTTGCTCCATTCTTCCAGTTTTGCTTTGAGAGCCTTCATCTTACAAGCTAGAATGTAATCTAGTCTACCTACAAAAATTTCAGAGTCCCACCACCCCTTAACTCTCTTTGAAATTTTCAATTAGCAACCACCAATTTTCGAATTTAAAATAAGACTGTGACCTCTCCCAGTTTCCACATTCTAATAGCAGCGGGTTATGGTCTGAGGTGACTCTAGGCATAAGAGTTTGTTTGATTTTCTTGAAAGATATCTCCCATTCTTCTGAAAATAGGAACATATCCAATCCTGCTACTGTAACATGCCTATCTCCTTTTCTCCAAGAAAAGCTGCCACCTGTGAGTGGTAGGTCCACTAATTCCATGTCCTCAATGAAATCTGAAAAATCCTCCATAGCTTTGGTGATTCTGTTACAATTCTTCTTCTCAAAAAGGAACCTCACAACATTAAAATCCCTTGCAATCACCCAAGAGCCATTAAATAGACTCCTTACTGCTCCTAGCTCCCACCAAACCTCTTCCCTTTCCTCTCTGTTATTTGGAGCATAGACACCTGAGAAGTGCCAACTGAAATCCTATGTTTTCCCCCTAAATCTTACAGTAATACATCAGTTTCAAAAATCTTACAGTAATACAGTAAGCCCCTACATCACAAACTTCTCCCTCCCGTATGTTGATGTCCCATAGAATGATAATCCCTCCTTTGGTACCTTTGGCTTCCGACTGTGTGTGATTTACCCCTCTATTCGCCCATAGTTCTTTAATTGTCTCCCGTATATCACCTCTTAATTTAGATTCCTGAAAACAGTAGACATCTTCCCTCCATTTGTGTAACATGTTCTTGATCATCAGCCTCTTCCCAGGATCATTAAGGCCTCTCACATTCCATGACACTATGTTAACCTTCATTAAGATTGTTCACAAAACACCCCCCTCTGCTTTTTGTTCCAAAGCTAATAAAATTGCTGCTTGGTTCCAGGTTTTAAAAGCTCCTTTGAAATCTTTTCTTTTGGAGTCACTGGCACTATGGCACTTGTTACCTCATCTATTACTTGTCTTTTGCCATCAATTTTCATGAACAAATTCAAAGCTGGCTCGTCACAGCCTTGAAAGTGGACTCCAAATTCCTTACTCAGTTCAATTATATTCTATTGGACCCACATGGGAATCGTTTTCTCAGATTCTGTTGTACCTTCACCCACTGTTGAGTTTAGAGGTAAAATATCCTCTACTGTGTCATCCCTCTCCTCCTTCTCTTCCAACTGTAAATTCTCCCCCACTTGTGTAGCCAAGTTCTCCTTGTCGTCCATTTGAATTATAGACATTGCATCATCATCAATTTGCTCTTCGGCCAAGTCAAAACCATTGTAAGCCTCATCGATGGTTCCTGGACTGCTTACTAACTCATCTTCCAAACCCATTGACAATAGTTTATTAGCATCTATCCCAATTAGGACTGGGGCTGAAGTTTTTGTTACATTAGGCCTAACTCTGTTGTTGTAGTTTCTGCTGAACTGGGCCAACGGGTCCAGGCCCAACCTTTCTTTGCTCTTTGTTTGACTTTTAAGTGGAAAGTCACGTGTTAGGATTAGTGTTTCAAAATATTTTGAACAACCCATGTGTTCCTCTGTTTGTACAGTTGTTTCCAGTACGGATAAAGATGTTTCAGAGCCTAATATTGTCCATTGGTTTGAAGATTTTCCCACTAGATTAGTTCCGGTGATCTCTTTCTCTTCTCCGGCATAAAATCTCACCGGCGCCTCATTCCATATTTGGATGATGTACCCAGTTCCTTTGAATTCGATTCTCACTTCCTTCCGATGCTATTTCCCCAGCCCTTCACTAATGATTTCAAAGTTGTCTCCTCCTCCGTACTTATCCACCCTCAGCAAAAATCCCCTACTGCCTTAAAAACCTTATCTGACCACAAGTGGAGAGGCAAACCTACCAATCTGATCCATGTCTGCTTGATGGTTGCTTTATATTGAACAACAACAACAGTTGGAGTCCACCATTGGAGTTGCAGGCTCTGTTTCTTCCAAAACCCGCTACCTCTGAAAGCATGTTCTGCCTCTCTCATAGAGGCGAACTCAAAGAGGAAATAACTTTTACCCATGTCGTAAATGTTCAAACCATGGGCTTGATTCCAGTTCGAGTTAGCCCATCTACGAATCTCCGAGAGAGTCGGGATTTCAAATCCATTGGTTAAAACCTGACCATATAGGCTCCTGCTCAAAGGTTCATTGAGAGATAGCTTGGATTCAGCCTCAATGCGGATTACATCTCCCTCTTGCTTTGTGGTTGCAAGTCGCAACATCTATCCCTGTAGAAGTCCATTTACTTTTCTAGACTGTTTCAGAATAAGGAATCTCCTTATCAATCAGTGTGGAAATTCTATTAGTTATCTTTGTAGCTTTGTCATAAATGAACCCCTCTATTTTATTTGCCACATCCCACCAACCTACATTGAATGTTGTTTCTGGGACAATTAATACTGCTCTGTTTCTGCCTTGTACACTGATTATACTTATATATCTCTCCCCATTGTTGAAGTTTCTTGCACAAAATAGTTGCATAGATAGTTCCTGTCGTTTCCATCTGCATACAATATTGCCTTTGACCTTTGAAGCTTCTTTAAGAGTCCTACACAGCCATTCCATTGTTTTCTGGCTAAAACTTGCCCTGCTCATCCTCTTTCCTCCACGTTTAGTCTAGTTGTACCAGCTTTCTCCTCGAGAGGAACCTTTCGAGATGTCAAAAGATTTGAATCCCATCATAAAATAGATTGTCACTTTCCATGGTAGAGATCGAAGAGAGAAAAAGAAAAGGTTGTTAGTTAACACTTAAGGTGGTAACCAGGGTGAAAAAAGAAAACTTTTCATGTGCCGAGGCCACCGAAAGGGGTGGTTCTACCCTCCTTGTAGGTAAGAGAGAGAACTATCTCGATCTTCGTGCGTAGGAGCATTTTTAAAATCCTATTTGTGGACCCCTTTTTGTCCCTAAACATACTGCAGATTTGATGAGCTGCTGGATGAGAAGAGGGGGTAGCAAGAGTCAGAAAAAATGGTGGAGGATAATACACTCATGCACAGTGTTCAAGAAAGCAAGCGAGCGATGAAGCGAAGTGAAGCGAGGGTTCAGTGCTTCAGCTGGCTGAAGCGAGGCATGTGAAAAGAAGCGACCGCTTCTGGGCTTGAAGCGTGATGCGACCAGAAGCGGTGAAGCGAGAAAAGCAATGCTTTTATTTTTTTCAAGTAATAAGTGATCGATTTTAAAGAATAAAAAGAGGCATGACTTACCTAGTTCTTCTTCTTCTTCCTCTTCTTACTGGTGCAACTAGCCTAGGATTTTTCTTCTTTTTTTTCCACTTTGTTCGTTATTCTGTTTTCCTTTGCCCTGTTTAGCTTTGATTATTTAAATTATATGTTGCTGAATTATTTTTTACTCACAGTGATTAAAATATACATTGCTGAATTGTTTTGTTTCTTAACAATGACTAAAATGTTGTTGAATTTTTTCTTAATAGTGATAAAAATATAATGTTGATTATTTTTCTTAAATCTTATCTGCGATTAAAAATGGCTGACCCAGCATGAAAAATATGGGAAAAAAGTTAGTGAGACCAATAGGACAACAGTTGTATGTTTGTTATGTGATAAGACAACTAAAGGGGAACCTTTTTCTAGTTTCTTAATATGAATTTTTGCTTATATATTTTCTCTATTTATTTTGGTCTTTTTTCTTTTAAATTGTGCTTCACTTCAATGAAGCAAGCACTTCGCTTAAAGCATGAAGCAGGACCTTGTCGCTTTTTACCGCTTCCCGCTCCCCTAAACAGTATGGAAGGAAAAGAATGGAAGATGTTTTGAAGACAAGATCAAGTTCATTCATGATGTGAAATGAAACTGTTTAGTGTCTTTTTTTTCTTGGTGTAAAGGAAATTGTATAGAGGAAGTAGATGAGCTGATAGATTTCTTAGGTGCCCTGTAAAGCTTGAAAGTTTAACCTTACTACCTTGTAACTTTTTGGAGGTGGCCAACATTAAGGAATGTTGAAGATACAACAGTACTAATTTTCAAAAAAGATACGGTACAATGGAGGAAAAAGATTCATACAAGTGAAATCTACTAGTTGGGGATATGTTTTAGTCTTGTTGGAGGACTTCAACTATTATTGTAATTATTATATTTATTTACATATATTTAACTCATTTCGACTTTTATTTTTATGGGTGCAATGACAACATAAATTGAGTTCAAACGAAATAGTGAGGATTCATATAGCGAATCCCAACTTGTTTGGGACTCGTAGTTATTATTATTTATTTTTTTATATAAGAGATTCAGGATTGAGCTTTAGATTTATATTTCCATCATTGTGTATAATGGCAAGGAGCTACTACAAATGTCCTTATTTAGGATACACAGGTGAGATAAAAGGGGAAAGAAAAGTGATGTTCTAGAATTTTTGTCATTCAAGAAATAGTTCAAAAGGGGTCAGGTGGCACCCTAGGATGAAAGGCAAAAGTAGACAATTTCACTAACATGTTTATTTCATTCCTTTTCTCCCAACGACTTTTGAGCAGCAGGGTTATGTCCCACATAACTGCCTCAGCGAATTTGAAGCAACATGATCTGGGAAGAATCTACCACTAGCCAAGGCCAATGAACAAGCATACTAAAGTGATTGTAAAATCAATGCGACAGCGATATTGTTAGACATTGGAAGGAAGGTGAGATCCGATATATATTGAGACTAAGGGGTGCGTAAATACTTCTCTCTTAAAGTGTTTTACTCTTGAGAAAAATAAGGAAAGAAGGGGGGAGGGAGCAAACAAATAAAAGTAATTTCAAGCAACTGTAGTGGCAACAGAAATCCTCTTTTTCCTCATGCCTTGGTTTTTTAAGGCCCCAAGCAGTTGTCAGGAGAACCGGCAGGTACAGAATCATAGCTGTAAATGATAGAATGGTGACCCAGCTAGCAATGAAAGATACGTACTCGGAATTATCTCTGAAGTGAGCAGCTCTCTCCCAGATGGCCTTCTTTATTGAGCTCTCACTTGCCTTTGCACCTTGAGCATCCACTGACTCAGACTTCGAGCTCATAACGCCCATTATAGGAGAATCATCCATTCCTGCTTCATCAAGTGCTGGCTCTTTGATATCTTTCTTTATCACTTGCTTTTTGGGGGACTCGAGCACTTCTTTTTCTTGTTTAGTCGAAGAAGCGTCTTTTTCCAATTTTTCCTGAGAATTCTTAGGGACACCATCATCATCAGCATTCTCCATTAGCTATCATGTCAAACAAAAAACAATTAGAAACTGTAAAAGACCTTTACTTTTCATGCGAGGGTATATAATGTAACATGCCAAAAGTGCAAAAATGACAAAATGAAGAAGAGCTTGCAGAAAATAGCCACTGAAAGCATTACAGTTCGAAGCATAACTCTCATTTAATTAATCACAGATGGAGAATGTCACTTTGAACTGACTAAACAAGTACCTAGAAGTCTTAGTAAAAACAACCATAAGAATAATTTCTCATAAAGAGGGTATCATTTTAAGGCTTTCTTGAGGCTCTCTTAAGCCCCAAAAGCTAGGTACACCCAGGTGCCAAGGCAATGAGCCCACATGGGCTCTATCTTGAAAAGGTGGCCCTAAACAATAAATATAGTTGACAAATTGTACGTTAATGTTAAAAGAAAGACTATGAGGGAATATTTAATGATTAGGCATAAGAAATTTGAGATTTCGTATTAAAAACTAGTCAATATTCACTAATATTTTACAACCAATTTAGAAGTTTTAAATGACTTTTTAACTTTGATAGTTTCATTACAGGCATCAAGAAGATGCAGTAGATCCAAACAAGAGTGTTAGTTCCATTACAAAATTTGAACGACTCTTAACTTAATTGACATGATTATATACCTCATACATTATGAAATACAATGAATAGAAAGACAAAACGGAAACAGAATAAACAAAATGTGAACATTGGACAACGTACATAAAATGTGAAAATTCAATAATCATTTCATACATTATGAAATACAATAAATAGCAAGATGATGCGAAAACAGAATACACAAACTGCACCATTTATAAACTAAGAAACCAATAAGATTACCTTCTCCAAGATCTGCTTAATGAATCGTTTATGCACATCAAGGGCATACTTTTCAAGCTCCAAGTCTTCCTCTATCAGTCTACGCACCCTCTCCAAAGTGAAGGAGCTGCACCACGAATTCGAAGCCACCCGACAATACACTAGATCAATATATTTTTGATATAATAAAGTGTCCATAATAAAGGCATTTATTGTATGTTCTTGTTTCAACACACTTCCATTGTACCATTCAACATGACTTGAAATGTCGAAACTTGAAGACCTCTGGAACATGGAACAATACTTTAAGGTTGTTTGTGCCCCATATGAAGAAAGAAAGAGCCCTTCGAGTAGAAGATCATGCATGTACAACATTCGTTGCTATTAACCCTAAATTATCCTAACATAATCAGTTTTACAGCCACCCCACCCCAATTTTAGATAAATGGGTTAGGTTACAAGATCACACTTGAGCTGCTCAAGGAGTAAAACTGTTTACTCTCTCTTTTCCACAAGTAGCTCTTGGTCATAAAGATATTATTGAATTTATTTCCCAAGTATTGATCAGATTGCTCATCTATTTCAGTTTGACACCAGAGACCAATTATATGAAAACATTGTTGTTAATTCAGTATATCTCCTGTAGCACCTAAGTGTGGTCTCTTGGTTAATAGAGTGGGTTAGAACCATGAGGTCTCAGGTTCAAATCCCAATTTAGGCAAAAACACTAGGTGATTTCTTCTCATCTATCCAAGCATTGGTGGACGGCAGTACCCAGTACCTGTGTTGGTGGGAGGTAGAGGCACTTAGTGTAATTAGTAGAGGTTCGCATAAGATTCCGAACATCATAGTTATAAAAAAGATTCAATATTTCTCTTGCATCTCAAAATTGTTGTTTTAATTTTTTTTTTAAAATATTAAATTTGCCATCCATTACACTTTTGGTCCATTCTTACCCTTGTCGTTAGCAAATCATCTCATATTTGCCCTTGCCTCGAAAAAAAGGACCAAATTTACCCCTCAACTCTTAACTATGAGTTAACGTTAACCTCCGGTTGGAGCTTTGCCAGGGGTCAAGGGCAAAAACAAGAGCATTTGGGGTAATTGAAACAAAGGTTTAACATAACACAGCGTTGTTCAATATCGGATAGTACTAGGGCAAATTTGACCCTTCTCTACACCAAAAAGATTGTATAATTTTGCAAGACCCACTTAACAATAAAATACAAAAACCATATAGCTAAGAACCCATCTAAAGATAAATCACCAAAAACAAAATCCATTTTAACAATATAGTTATGAAATCAACCTATCATAGTACTACAAAGACAACAATACTATGACAAAGTAAACTCAAAGCCTTCAAAATTAATCTGTCATTCATGTAATATATCAATTCCAACACAATGACCCAACCCAAACACGAGAAAATTATGTACATCTATTATCCAAAAATATGAGGAGATTGACGAGGATGTCACTCACCATATTGGTGCATGCGGAATGAAGTGGAGGCACACATCTGAAGGCTTGAGTGATAAAAAGAAGCTACAAAAACTTAAAGGCAAGTTCTATAGAGTGGTAGTTAAACCAACTATGTTGTATTAGGGCAGAAGTATTGGTCAGTTAAGAACTAGAACTCTCACATTCAGAAAATGAAGGTTGCAGAAATGAGGATCTTGCGATGACTGTGTGGACATACTAGGAGAGATAGGATTAGAAACGAAGATATCCAAGAGAAGTAGAGAGTAGCTTCGATGGAGGACAAGATTCGAGGAGCTAGACTGAGATGGTTCGATCATGTGAAAAGTAGATGCACAGATACCCAGTGCGGAGGTGTGAAAGATTGGCTATAGACGGTTTTACAAGACGTAGATCAATGAAGCATTAGGGAGAGACGATTAAACAGAACATGACATAGTTTCAGCTAATAGAAGATATGACCTTACATAGGATGTGGAGAATACGGATAAGGATAGAGGGTTTGTAGGTAACAATGCATTAACTTGTTGTCCATTCATATTAGTAGTCGTAGTATTGCTCCTATAGTTTTTTTGTCCTTCGATTTTTGTTACTATTTATTGATTCCTTGTACCTCGATTATCGTATTGTTTTACTGTAGTTTTTGTTTTGCCACTATCTGTTGTTTTTATTATTAGTTGTTTCTTGTACTTCTGTTACTTCTTTCATTGGACTGCTTTGGACTATTTTTATTTTTTCCTGAACCCATCGGTGGCCCATTAAAGTTGGCATTAATTTTCACTTTGACACCTTAACTCAGCTTTGTTCATTTTAGACACATGATGTCAGGCTCCGCTATGTCATTTTGACATTTTTTGCTTACATGGCATAGAGAGTGTAATACACTCGTTATTTGCGCGTGAAAAACTTGTTTAATCAATTTTTAATTAATTTTTTCTTCTTCTTCGGTATTTTCAGTCACCATTTCTCTAAGCTTAACTCCATCCATGGTGAATATTTTAGAAATTTAGGAATATACCTATTTAAAAATTTAAATATTGAAATAATCATGAGGTTCTTTCTCGGAGGAATTTAATGTTTGCATATAGGAGTGGATTTGATTTTTCACGCCTCTTCCTTCATTGGCCTTAAGACTTTACTTCTCTGTAACTGCTTTTTTTTCATTTTTATTTTCAGTTAATTTTGATGATTTCAATTCAATTTAACTGCTTTGTTATTGATTTGGAAGAATTCCAATTCATGGCTTAGCTTTTGTTCTTTCCTGAAATTTATTGTTTTGTGAGGAGTGTTGGTGCATATTGACCAAGATTGAAATTTTATGTAAGAATTTCAATTTCAAGATCTGAGATTCTTAAGAATATTATAAATATCGGAGTTTTTATGTACAAGTTGTAAAATTTATACATTATGATCCGAGTTTGGTGTATGACTTAGAAGACAAAGGAGCAAGGAGGGGGGGCTGGCGGGGGGTGGTGTTTCTGCAAAATGGGTATTTGGAGAAGACGATGAGAAGGGGTAAAAATAATAATTAATAATTGGTTAAATCTTTTTCTTTCTAATTATGTGGGCAAAATGCCATGTGTCACCAATTTATTGGCTAATTTTTATTTTTCTCAAAATTGATTATTTCAGAACTATTTTGGACACAAATGACAAGTGGTGTCATTTAATTTGACACTTTACATGTCATTGGCGAGTGTAACACAAACACATTATATATTTTTGTTGATTGTGAGAAAAGTGTCGAAATGACACAGCGGAGCCTAACATCAGGTATCTAAAATGAACAAAGACTAGTTAAAGTGTCTAAGTGAAAATTGATGCCAACTTTAGGAGGCCACCGATGGGTTTGGCCTTTCTTCCTTGAGCCGAGGGTCTATCAGAAACAACTTATCTACCTCTAAGGTAGGGTTAAGGTTTGCATACACTCTGCCCTCCCTAAACCACACTTTGTGGGATTACATTGGGTATGTTGTTGTTGTTGTACATATCATATGACAATTACTGGATATGTACTGAAAGGGTAAGACACATGGGTTTCACACATTTTTTTTCCATTTTTCTTTGTTACCCCTCCTTAAGAGAGCTCCCACCTTTTTACTTTCTTGGTGACTCGAACTCACAACCTTCGGGTTGGAAGTGAAGGGTGCTTACCATCTGAGCAACTCCCTCTTGTCACATAAATACAGGCATAAGACGCATGCCTTTATTCGATCACATCTTAAGATACTTCCAACTATGAAGGGACGAGATGTATAGAATATACTTATACTAAAAAGATGCATATAATATCATATATGGGAAAACATGGAGGGTGTGCCAATGGTAACATACAACAAATGTAGTCCAAAATAACTTGAGATTAACTCTCCTACCCCTCTCCCGGAGCTTCAGTGGAAGAACGTGTTCCCTATTGTAACACTCAGAAAACTTCTTTCCCTTTTTTTGTTTGGGCAATAAGAAGATTTCTCCAATTTTCACTCAACTGACAAAAATGGCCACCCTTTGGCACAACTAGCAGAGAAAATACCAACACCTGATCTGGATACAGCTCCAGGCCTGAAAACCCAATGGTTCTGGCACCTCCACTGCTCCATGATAGTCACTAAAATAGAAAATTCCCAATTGACCCAACAACAACAAAATTCCCAATTGACCCGTGATGTTTTTTTCAGTTCCTATCCCCTTACCCTCACCCATATCCCCAAAACAACCACTTCAATCAAAATGACAGTAAAAAGGTAAATCAAAATAGCATCGCACATTAACTCTATGGAAACTAGAAAATTAGTCGAAAAAATCAGGAGTACCATACTCGGCATTTTCTTTGAAGTGTTGAATACGAGAGCGCAAAGCTTCCTCAATCTTGACTTCCATCCCTTGCTTCTCTTCGCTCACCTCCTTCGCCATCTTCTTACTAACCCTATTGCCTCCAAACACCAACTCGCCCTTTCCCTTAGGCACTGGCACACTCAAAAGATATGCACACTCGAAGTCTCGAAGATTACAGTTAACTTAGGGAGTGTTTAGGGCTTATCAAAAACCTCACAAGTCTCTTTTCCCCCGGTTTTCTTCCCTTTTTTGGAGCGTTTTCCCTCCCTTCCCACTTTTGTCATTTCTCACTCTTTTCCTTAGTATAGTCTCGTGAGAAAATTGAATAAAAAGTATCAAATAAGTCTTGATTTTGTTTTTGGTGATACTTTGACCAAGAAAGGGTCAAACTCACTTTAAAATGTAATTTAGTTAATTTGGGATCAAGTTAATATTTTCAAAACTTCTTAATCTTATATAAAATACAAAAAATATCCCATTCTTTAACTATTTTAAATCTAACCTAACCTTTTAAAAAAAAAGATTCAAACTTCTCTCTTCTTCTCCTCCAACGTCGTTCTCTCCATCTTCTTCTTCTTCCCTTTGGAAAATCCGACCTTCAATAGCTTAAGATTCTCATTCTCTTCCTCCTCATCTCTGACCGTCAATCTTTCTGAAACTTAATGTCGTCTTCGACTGTGACTATTGTGGGTAAGTCATTTTTTTGAAATTTTTTTAGAAATCGTTGGGTTAATGATCAAGAAATCGTTCTATAGATCTGAAAATTGAATAATGGACCTGGTATTTCTTGCTTATGAAACACAATCAGAGAAACCCAAAAAACCCTAACTTTTAGAAAATGTAATGTGTTGTTGTTGTTCAGTGAAAAGTCATTTTTTTGCTGATTTTGTTCTTTTTGTAAATATTTTGTTGATATTTTGATAGAAATATTAGTTTGTACAGTTGTCCAACATAAAACTAATTTGTTGAAAGAAGTGTCATATGTTGCAACATACAAGTGATTTGTTGGTATAATCTCCAACATATTTGTCATATGTTGCAACAAAACACCTATATGTTACACCAACATAATGGTCATCTGTAGTAACAGGTTACTCATGTGTTGCAACACAAGGTTCATATGTGGCAACAAAAGTATAAATTGACACCCCTTATTTTTTTATAATCAGTTGTAACCTCTCTCGTTTATCTTGTAGCTAAAATTTCACAAGAACGTTCATCTGTGGCAACAGCTCAATCTTTTGTTGCTGCTACTTCCTCTTCTAACATCAAATGCTCTTCATGTCGATGTGAAGGATGTGAGCAGCAATATCATTTTTTACTTAGTCGTGTTAAAGAATTGACTAATATTATTAAAGAGTTGACATCTAATATTGATGTCCATACATCCAAGAAGATTTCACAGCCTTTGAAGGTTAGGAGGTTGAAAAAATCAATTTCCAAATCACTTTCTATAATCAATAAAAGAAAAAAATCAATCAGTACTGCTCCACTATCACTATCTTGCTCAACAACAAAAGGGAAGGAGAAAGTCGTCAGTTATGATGTGCGGCAACAATATCCATTTGAAAGTTTTAACATTTCCGACGAGGGTCCAACTCAACTAATGTCATCCTTCTCACAATGGATAAACGAGGGTCTTTACAAGCATCATGCAAAAAAGTAAAGTCAACTTCACTTGTCAAGTATTATTATTGTTAATATTTTTTCTTGATGTCCACTAAATAATTATTTTTAATGTTTATACACTTACAGAAAAGACAAGGATGGGCACTACTTAGTTAATTGCTCGAAACTTGGATTCAAAGAACTTGATTTTGTAGCTGCATTCCCGACGACAAAGGACTGGTTCTACGTAATGTCCCAACCCAATAAGTGTTGGACTGATGAGGTATAACTATGCCCACTTATCTCTTATCTTTTGATTAACACCTATTGATACATACATATAAATTAATTGATACATAAATTGTTGTTATGCATCTGTGCAGCATCTGGATGTCATTTTTTACTATTTGCGGAAGAAGTCGAAGCAACAACAGAGTAATTCAAAATATCGATACACAACTACTAATTGTTTTTTCAAAACATACATCAAACTTGCCAATGTTATTCCTGAATATGAAGACAATATTGTTAACATTATCAAAGGTTTTAGTATATTAGCTGGACTGCCTTGGCACCTCACAGATGAGGTTTATGTCCCTGTAAATTGTAATGGAGAGTTTCATTGGGTCCTGGCTGTCATTGTATTAAAGTAACGGTGCATAAGGGTGTATGATTCGATGTCCTCATCGAGGAAAAATAGAAAATTATCCAGTGAGATCCAAAAGTTGTTTACAATGTTGCCAAAGTACCTTGAGCCTGGTTGACTCATCCCAACATGGAATTTCTAGTTGATCCTTATCTCAAAGGCAATATAAAAATTATGGATACTTAATAATGCTCAATTTATCCTTAAAACAAGCAAGAGAATAAGCAGTCGTCGTTAGCAATAAAAAAATAACAAGAGAGTTGGGTCGAATCCCACAGAAAATGATACACTATAAAGAGTTCAACTAAGAAATTAAGAATACAACCAATTCATTGTAGAGGTTAGAGAAAATTGGTGAATTCTTCCACCAAATTTAATGAAAGGAATTAGATATCAATTATCACCGATAAATTAGAAACAAGGATTTATGCAATAAAAGACAATCTAGGGGTATGTAGATTAGTATTAATGATAAATAAGGGTCTAGGTGCATTCTCAAGGACGCTAAATAAACATGGATAAGCTGCGCAATATTTAATGACGCTAATCTTCTTTCGATCTCAAAGGATCAAAGCATAAAATCTCATTTCGGACTCATTTATGCAAAACACGAATCAACCCATTACTTTACGAAAATCTCTCTTTCGAGCAGATTTGGCAAGTAGGATAGAGCCACAATTACTCTTTCAAGCAAACTATAGAACAACTTTAAATTGCAAGCATCAAACCACTTAACCACCTCAATTGATCCCTTTCAGACATCAATTAAAGATATAACCTAGGGTTAAGTTGGTCACCTTAACCCAATTAATTTCATGCTAAATGACTCAAATCCATGATTAAACGGTAATAAAATAGAGCAAGACACAAAACCCACTAAAATACATCAACATCTAACCCCATAATCATACACCTAGACTTTGAGGTTTTAGCTAATCATCATAAAAGAAAAAGAGAGTATACCCATTATGATTTCAGCCATTGGAAAGTTGAAATTCAACAATAATCTTCAACACCCACTTCGATTTGAACACTTAGGTGTCAATTACAAGATTATCAAAACCTCAAAAACTAAGGAAAGTAACGAATAAAAGCATAGTCTTAATGTTAAAAAGTTGGAATGGATGATAGTTACATTTTCTCTCTCTAATTAGCTATTTATAGTTTGTTTAAAAATAAATTCAAATTTCTTGGGTGACTTGTTCGGCGACATTAATCGGGCTCACCTAACGCATTCGACGGATCGTCGTTTTGTCCCTCAGCTCGCCCTTTCTTGGTCTCAGGCTTCAGCTGTTTGAACCTCAGTTGGCGAACTTCATTGAGTCAGCCTTTCCCATTCGGCTAGTCGTCGATTATCACCTTGTTTGTCTTCTCAACCTTCATTTTAACTCCGAAGTCTGTCACATTCGGCGGTGAGATTCAATTCACCTTTTGACATTAGGTGGATCACCGATTGCTTCTTTCCTCGCCGACTTGACTTGATCTTTTTTATCTAACACGGTCGATTTCGATGGATTTCAATCCTCTTGGCAATTCGCCCTTTTCTTTTGGCGATCTTCAACTTGAGATTTTTCACTTTAATTCAACATTTTTTACCTTTCTTCATGTGATTTCATCCTTGCTTTGTCCATTGTTTTTTATTGCTGTAAAACATCACCATATCATCAAAACAGGATACAAATAGGCATTGAGGACACTAATTGTTGAGCTATAAAGGCCTCAAATGAGTGTAAATCTACCACTCATCAATACTCTCATGGAGAGATATGGAGACGGAAAAATCTTTATAGAAAAATTTAAGTTATCAGGATCTGTGTTTCCTTTAATTGATAAGTGGATTGACATTACACTTCAGAATGGTGTAAAAGTTCTAATTATTAAATTATGTACAGTTTTATTGCCTATTTTCACAATCTTGGTAGAAAAATCTTTAAGAAAATTAGTTCTCAAGGGTTGTACTGCCATGCCTGTTTCGTTATACGGTGGTATTGTCACCCCGAATTTCTATTCTTTGAAAAAGTTTCGCTAAGTTTAGTTGATTTAGATGAAAATATGTTTCTAACTCTACTAAATAGTTACCCCTTGATTATCGGTTTCATCTTTGAGTATTGTTCGGAATTAGAAAATATTGAGTTGTTGAATCTACAAAAAATCAAGTTAGTTTCAATTTCGACACAAAGAAACTGTCTTATTAAAATCTTAGCATCAACTCTTGAACACTTATCTTATTCTTATTATTTATTGGATCAATTGGATGTTGTTGAATGTCAAAATCTAAAATCTTTAAACCTATTGTATGTGTGGACATTTGATGAATTTCTGCAGCATCTTATTTCGAGATTTCAATCCTTAGAGGTCTTGAAGATTTAGTGTTATGAGGGAATAATGGAGATTGATTCTCCAGGTTTGGTATCATTTAAGTATACGGGAGATTAAATTCCTCAACTTATAATTGTAAGAGAGTCGAGAAAATTAAAGCAATCAAAAATTATTCTTCACTGCTACATCAATGTAAATGTTGCATCGTTTTGTAAGTTGAGAAAGTTTCTATTTAATTTGACATTTTGATTTCAACTTTTCCTTTATTTTTTCAAATGCAATATGATCAAACATGAAAGATTTGCAATGACACAGCAAAATTGCTACCCCCAGGTAGACGTTTTTTGCTGCTACCTTTAGGTGGACGTTTTAAATATCAATATTCTATAGAAGAATGAGGAGTGTCAAATGTGTGTGGATGCTTTTCTACGGAGTTTCATCCTAGGAGACTCAATCGACAATCAAGTATTGAAATGATTACATGTTTCATCCATCATTTATTAATGTACACGAAAAATTCAAGTCTTTCTTCTTTTCAAGAAACCAATAGTCAATTGATAGAAGTAGAGGCTTTTTATGAGAAAAATCAGTCGTTGCATCTCAGAAGTGCCCGGAAGCTGGCAATAAGTGTTGATACCCAATTTTGGCCTAACATTTTCAAAATTCATACTTTTAAGTTGCATTCATTAAATAGTTCAAAATATAATTTTAAATAAAATTTATTGAAACTTATCCTTATTTCTCAAAAATTTAGGATTTTTATTAGTTAATTTTAATTATATTATTTTTGTCACAGTCGGTTGTATATGTTCAAATATTTATCAGTTTGATTAAATCATCATTATTTTTGTTAAATTAAATTTTTTACATATCATTCATTTTATTCATTACATTTGTTAATATATTCTTTTTTTTTTGCACATTCTAGAAATTCATTCAAATATGGATAAGATTGCTTACACAGTTATTTTATTAATAGGTGGTTTTGGCCCATGGTTTTCAGATAATGGTATTGTACTGTAGCTGGTTTTCGATTTTCTATTTAAACTATAGCTTGGTCATTAAGTTAGTGGTGGTGGATAAGATTTTAGATAAGGGATGTAATTTTCAGATTTTTTTAGTGCTTAAGAAATTCTTTTAGTGTTCATATTTTTTTCGGTGACAAGCTCAGCCGAAATTCGACGAGTTGATACACCCAAATTACACCTCCCTTAAGAAATATAAGCGGTTGTTGTCAAATAAAGAACTTAACGAAGGTTAGGATCGATCCCACGAGGAATATGATTTAGACTTAGTCTAATTTATTGTAAGTTATACGTTTAGTCAAATTACCTCTGAAAAAGGGGGGAAACAAATTCAACTAAAATTATAATAGCTTGATGTGTAGCAAAACAAGTAAACAAAATAGCAAGGATTTTGCAGTTTGTGATACCAATATGAGAATGAAACTAGGGCATATGTGTTCCCCACAAGCTCTTAACTCAGTAATCCTAACAATGATAACTCTTTCTAGTGTTTAACATGCATAGTCGATAAGCTAGGTATCCCTAAATGATTGGTCCTCCAAATAGGGAATTTCACCACGCAACTTGGTCCGTCTACGTATATCGATTTACTAACCCTTACCTTTGACCCAGATTAACCCGCAGCTTAATAGTTTGGGCTATTAGATAATGGACTAAATCAAGGCTAAATCTCTGTTGTGTAATCTCTTTCTCATTCGTTACCTCCTTGGTCCAGCAAGTAGGAATGAGGTGAGTTCTAACGTTGCCACCGTTAAAAAGCATTCTAAACAAAGAAATTAACAAATACATGCATAAACACTTTCAAGAATTACAACATTATTAGTTTTACTTTCGTTAATTACTCATGGTTCCCACAACCCTAGTTATGGATTTAGCTACTCATGCTTGAGAGTTCACGATTCAAATTAGGGTTTGAAGAATAATTCATGAACTTACAGTGATGATATATGAATTCCACACTATTGAATTGAAAATCAAAAGCAAACTTTATAATCCCAAACTTCAAGAATTGATTTCCACAAAAGTTGCAAAATAATTCCCAAAGTCAAAGCTAAATATTCAAAAATTGTTCAACAACCCAAAAATGAAATTTACATCTAGTATTTATAGAAAATAAGTCCTAAACAAAATAGAAAAAGGAAAACTAAGGAAATTCGGCCTGGGCAGAGTCATCTACAGTTGGTGACCTACGACTCGTAGGTTCTCACTGTCATCCAACAGTTGGTAAAATTCCTAAGGGTTCCTTTCTACGGGCATGATCTACGGCTCGTAGACCTTTGTATGGCCCGTCCTGCTCTTTCGTCAACCAAGTACTGCAGGTGACCCTCTCTGAAGTTATCTACGATTTGTCATCTACGGTTCGTAGCAGGAACTACAGCTCGTCATCCTAGTCCGTCGTTCCATACTTAGCAAAATCTTCAGGCACCTGAACCCACGATTCAACATACGGCTCGTCAATGCACTGACGACCCGTAGATCATCTCTTACATCACCTAAATCCTACTGCTGCAACATTTTTCTCCATAACTGCTCCAAAGGCCTATTTCCTGTAAAAATGACAAAAATACTATCACATCTAATAACAAATTTCTTAAGAAACATGCAAAACTCTAAGTTTAATGCATCAAAAGTACCGTAAGTTCAAGGTACATCAACACCCTCAACTTAAAATCATTGCTTGTCCTCAAGTGACACAACAAACTCTAAACGGCACATATGTATAAGCAACCCGAATTTCTAGCAATCATTCAGCATTTTTCAATCATCATCTTCCTCTTTTTTTTTATTCTCAACATAGTGCAATTCTATTATAAACCCAACAAGATAACTCATGCGGATCAATACATGACATCGACATACCAATAGACACATAAACATACACATACAAAAATTTACCAAGATACCAACTCTTCAATAACACAACTTGTGCCCTTACCACAAAGAAATCTCTTTTCACACATAATTTTACTTTTTTAATTAGGGACTCAGTATTCACTCACACTAAAAAAGAATTCAATACAGTTTGTGCACAATACCTTGCCCTTATTTTCTCCACTTTGGCTTTTCAAACCTTTCGGCTAGAATCACTATAGGACTTAATTGTCTTGTAACGTAGGCTCAGGGTCAGGTGTGGTATATTTGGACACTAAGTGACTTTTCCCGCCCCTCTTTGACATCTCATTTGGTTCGTTACCTTCTTTTTCAACCATTCTTTCATATCTTCATGCTTCATACTCTTTTCCCTAGGATTTATATAAGCTCGAGAGTGACTTTTTAATCAGATTACTTGATTTCTCTTTTTTTTTGTTAAAACTTTTGCTTCTTTTCACTTCTTTTTGTGAATTCACACTATTTTCATCACTCCTACTTTGTCATCTTCCTTTGTTCTACACAAAACTCTTTTGATATCCCTTGCTTCTTGATTTCCTTCATAATAGCCACCCTCAACTTAAACATTTAGTATGAGCTAAGGTACACAATGTCCTAGGAAGGATCAGGGCCAGAATTTAGATAACTTTGCAGTAGCCACCCTCAATTTAGGCTTTTGGCCTACTTCGAGGTGCACGATGTCCACGGAGGGACCAAGGCCAAAACAAAGCTTAACAATATCTTCAGGGAGGGTGAATTGGGTGTATCGAAAGAATGATATTCGTTAGGCTCAAACATTTGGATCGAAGGGATAAATTGTATATATTGTTTGGTTGATTAATTTTAGGCTTAAGTGGACTAGTATCAACAATGGCCTATGATCATTTTCTAGTTTTCGGTTCAAATCACCTTAGCAAGACCAACGGGGCAAGTTCTAGATTGGCACATACCATACAAATATTTAAATAGCCTCACACACACATGGCACCTTGTTGTATTTATTAAAGCATCAATGAATCTGGTTAACGTTATAGCTTAAGTTATAGTGTCATATTGATACTTATCATGTCATACAAAGATCCAACATATTCAACTTATTAGATACACAGTCATAGCACAAATCAAAAATTTGGAGGGGTATCAATTTCACGCTCTAATGCCATCATGCTTTATTTCTAGATTAATTGTACACATTTATGATCCTAAACATGCCGTTTCCACAGAAAGTAAACAGTTCCTTAGGGAAAATGAACACAGGCAAGAAAACCCCAAGGAAGGCTTGTGAGTTGAATTACTCAGACTTCACTTCAACTCACACTTCGTTTATCCCACCCCCACAGAAAAAATTAGTGCAATCACCTCAATGCATAGAAAAAATTTAAAACATCGAGTGAGACAAACCTATGGCGCCTAAGCGCCGGAGATCAATCAAGAAACTGGTGGGTCTGGTAGCCCGGAACCCACTGGATCATCATGCGGGGCACCCTCAGAAGTGCCCTCAGTAGTGGCGTGGAGCGCACCATGCGTAGTATGCCCCGAACCAGAAGCTCCTGCTGCCAACTCCTGAAAGCGCTCATGTCTCATCTGCTCGTCTAATATGGACTGTTGCTGGGTAGCCTCTTGCGCCCGTCTCTCTCTCGTTTGAGCTCGCCAAGCCTCTTCCAGGTCTATATAAACATCCACACCAGTACGGACGCGCTTCCCTGCTCCACGGGATGACTTAGTAGCCTGCTCAGTACCAAATAGTGCAGTGCGCACTATGTCATCAGTATCAACCTCCGGGGTAGGTCCCAGAGCAGCAACGTTGACGGCAGACAAGGCAGTAAGATCAGCACGGAGACTAGCTAACTCCGTCTGAAAAGATGAAATATCAATAATAGGCCCAGACTGGGACCTCTCCATCATCTGGGTCTCAAAGGCGTCGATACGCCAGTGTACCACCTTTTTCTTCACATCCACCATCCGTGCCTCAGATTCTTCCACGGATTTCTGCATCCAAGGTCGTATGTGCTGCAACAGAGCTGCCATTTGAGCCTCTAACATGCTGACTCTGGTAATAGAAAGTACGACCACCCTTGTAGTAGTGGGGGCACGGGGTGTACCTGCGGTGGAACCTGAATCTGTGGATGGGGGAATAGACCCCTGGGCTCCGTCGTAGGAGCCGAAATAGTGTATGCATTAGCATGCTCGGGGGCCAATGCCTCGCCCATGGGCGGTAGCTCAACCTGAATACCCCTACGCGGTGCTGCATGGTTGGTGTCATCACGGATAAGACCAATATCCACGGTCTTAGACACCTCAATATACGAATCACCAAAGTAGACTGGTACAATCGCCTCGCGACACAACCTGAAAATTAGACAAGGAAAGGAACGTTGTCGTATTCCGAAAAGCTCTCTTATAAATCTCTAAAATAATCACCTTGGCGAAATCAATCTCGTGCCCAGCCATTAAGCACTCCACCATAACTGCACGGTCCCATGTCAATTGGTTGTCCTCCATCGTAGGGGACAACCTAGTACAAACTATGGACCACCAAAACTTTGCAGCAAAATTCAACGTGGCCTTCTTGATAGGAAGGGTCATGTCTCTGACCCACTCAGTATGGACCCCCGGGTCCGTGATATAACCTGCCACCCACTTAAGCAGTGACTCTCGCTGCTCCATATGACATATAGCTTCTCGGCTTCGGACCTACTGCATTCTGTAATTAAACTCAGCCGTGTAATGGGCTGAGCATGAGATGGGCCGTAAATAAAACGGCGGAGGGTGGCCTTCGATATGTTGATGGGAATATCCCAAACACGAGTAGTAAGAAGCAGAGGCTGCTCCAATGGCTTTGCCCTCCGGGGCAGATTCTGTAGCATCGTGGCTGCATAAGATGCGTAGAACTTACGCACCATGATAGGACTGTACCGATTCAGCTTCTCAGCCATCCACTCAAAGTGATGTCATTTAAATAATTCATGTATCTGAGGAATGGTGTGGAGGCTGCCTGTAAGTACGCGCTGCTTCTCCTCAATCTGCTGAGTGTGTTTTTGCTGGGCATTCTAGCGGATAGCCTCGTTGTAAATTCGAAACATGCCCTTTGCACACCATAAGTTAGGCTCGCCTGCAGCCCTAATGGGGTGTTCTTCTCCGAGATCAGCGTCACCCGAATCAAAACCAGAAGCAGAGCTGGAACCAGACCCCGACCAGCTCGAACTGGGCTGTAGGGCTGGGGGCTATGGGCAGCTCTATGTGGAGTGTCGTCCCCACCCCTACTCGAACTCTGCACTTCCTCTTCAGACTGGGAAGTGGCATTGTCATTACCGGAGGTCGATATTATGATACCGGAACTATAGCCAACTGTCTGGCCTGTTGTCGAGTCATTCGGGATGACTTGGGAGAGCTATCCCCCACAGGTGGGTCATATTCAGACCCGCTCCACTCATCTTCGGATGCCTCATCAATAATAAGTCTGCGCCGGCCCAAATGTGTTATTGAGGGGGCCTTCCGTTTGTACTGCTGAGTGATTTTGGGTGGCATGGTACTTGTGAAGCCATCTTATTATCGAAACAATGCAAAAACAAATCAAGAAAAAAGAACAGAAAAGATAAGAGAAAATTTTTTAGCCTACTACTGACACTGTTTTTGGTACCTACGGGAAGGGCCTACAGGCCGTATAAAAGATTACGAAGAGTAGTCCTGACCGTAGATGAGGAAGTCCATTTGACAAGGTTCTGAAGTTTAAATGATGGCCTGCCAGGACGGTTCGTCAATGGATCTACAGCCCGTAGATCAAACCGTCAAAAATAACTTAGGCTACAGTGGGTTAATACAGACTGACGGGAGGTGACCTACGGTCTGTAGGTTTTCCTACAACCCGTAGGTCATGGTCGTCGACCAGGACAGTGTCAATTACAATCAAAACAAGACCCAAAGCTCAACTAAACATCTAAATTACAACTAGAACATGCATTTCACCATATATATGGCCTTTTCCTTCATTCCTAAGGTTTCAAAGTTGCAATTAAGTTCATGATCACAAATTAGAGCAAAACCCTAAACCCGAAATACATTTAGAAGCAATTCATACTTATCTCACATTAAATATCACAGCACCCACAACACAAACATCACATAGGTAATTTGAAACTAAGCACAATCAGTATGCACATAAAAATACTACCCGAGGCAAAAACAAATGTCAATTTCAACTTTAAATTAAAGTACCGACCACAACTTAGTACCTGCAGTAGAGTGTGAAGTTGGGAAGGAGTACTAGAAGCAGTAAGCACGTACTAAGAAGACTCCGGACCCGCGATGTGATTATTTAGATGTAATGGATGATTTAGGGGAAGGGAAACAGAGAAAGAGGGTTCTGGGACAGCAAGGGACGAAGAAGAATATATATAGAGGGAGGGGGTAATTGTCAGGGTGCTTTGGGGAGTGGAGAGGGATAAACTTAATCGAATTTGGGGAGGGGGGAATGTTTCCAACAGTTGGGGTGAAAGGGGGAAATGGGGAATGTTTGAAATTGAAGGGATTTATTTGAAATAAAACACGGGTCAGGTAGAGGTAATGACAAACTGCCGTCTATGGTTTCCCGTCGACGGGTCGTAAACGATTGTACGGGCCGTTAGTTTGATCCATCAGTACTCTCAACACTTAATGAAATTTTGAAACATACCTGAGGTCTACGATTGCAGACTACGGTCCGTTGATTAACATAGGGTTCGTACTGTGCAACCATAGACTTATAGTTGCAGCTGCTTTTGGACATCAAGGTCTATGGATGCGTTTTACGGTCCATTGTTTTATTGACGATGTGTTGATGGGACCCGTAGACTCTCTACACTGTTAATTCTTCAAAGATTTTTCTGCCTTTCTTGCACACGTCACAAACATTAGAACTTTCTTTTAGATTTTATTGACTCTTTTTTGGACACGGACCCTATACAACCCCCTAACCTAGCCAATACTAAGACTCAAGAAAACATAAAAACTAAAAGAAAAAGACTAAACTTCATAAAAATCACTAAAAATTCCTAAGTTGGCTAGATATTACAGCTTGGGTTGCCTCCCAAGTAGCGCTTGATATTACGTCGCGGCACGACGCAGTTTTCTTGACTACTCAGACTTCGTCAAGACTCCATTGCTCAATCAACTCGTTGACCTCCTCCAAGTGGCCTACATAGAGTTTGATCCTCTGGCCATTGACTTTGAATTTGGTTCCTTTCTTGTTCTCGAGTTCAACTGCTCCATGGGAAAATACTTGGACGACTCTAAATGGTTCTGTTCACTTTGACTTGAGCTTGCCAGGAAACAAGCGCAGCCTTGAGTTGAATAGGAGTACCATATTGCCGGAAGCAAAATGTCATTTTTCAATCTTTTGATTATGGTACTTATTAATCTTTTCCTTGTACAAGGATGAACTTTCATATGCTTTTAGGCGAAACTCATCCATCTCGTTCAATTCCCTCAACCTTTGACTTGATGCAGCACTCCGATCAAGATTCAGCTTCTTGAGTGCCCACATCGCCTTGTGCTCTAGCTCTATGGGTAAGTGACAGGATTTCCCAAATACAAGTTGGTAAGGGGACATACCTATGGGAGTTTTGAATGCCGTACAATAAGCCCATAGAGCATCATCGAGCTTCCCTAACTAATCAGATTTGCATTCACAGTCTTTGCCAAGATTTTCTTGATTTCTCTATTGGACGCTTCAACTTGCCCACTAGACTTCGGATGATAAGGAGTTGCTACGCTGTGATGAACGTCATACTTCTCAAGCAACGCCTTGAACAATTTATTACAAAAGTGGGAACCTCCATCGCTAATTATCGCCCTTAGTGTACCAAACCTGGAGAAGATATTCTTTTTCAAAAATGCGGTGACGTTTTTACCTTCATTATTGGAAAGTGCAATAGCTTCCACCCAATTGGACACATAGTCAACCGCTACAAGTATGTACTTCAACCCATTTGAACTCACAAACGGACCCATAAAATGAAAGCCCCATACATCAAAGGGTTCAATCACTAGTATTGGGTTCATTGGGAATTCTAGCTTTCTTGAAATACCTCATTCTCTTTGGCATCGATCACATGCCTTGGCGAAATCATGGGCATCTTGGTGAATTGTAGGCCAATAATACCCACATTGCAGGATCTTGTGAGCAGTTCGGATGCCACTATGATGACCACCAACAGGAGACGAATGGCAAGCTTCAAATATACTCATCATTTCTACCTCAGGCACACAGCGACAAATAATCCCATCAGCACAGATACAAAACAAGTAAGGCTCTTCCCAAAAGAACTTCTTCACATCGGACATGAACTTTTTTCTTTGGAGGAATGAAAACTCCGAAGGCACCACATCGCTTGCCAAATTGTTGGCGAAATCTGCAATCCAAGAAATAAAATCAAGAGAAGCAACCAATACATGTTCGTCTGGAAAAGTATCATTAATCTCGAGTCCATCAGCTAACTTCTTCATAGCTTCATCTTCTAATCTGGACATATGATCAGCCACTTGGTATTCTGTCCCCTTTCTATCCCGTACTTCGAAGTCAAACTCTTGCAGCAACAATACCTAACGAATCAGCCTTGGTTTTGCATCCTTCTTTTCATAAGATACCGCAAAGCAAAATTGTCAGTATGCACAATTACTTTAGTACCCAGAAGATAGGATCAAAACTTTTCAAACGCGAATACTACTGTAAGCAATTCTTGTTCAGTGACCGTGTAGTTCTTTTGAGCGACATTCAACGCTTTGCTTGCATAATATATAGGATGAAGTATCTTCTTACGCCTTTGTCCCAAAACTACGCCAAGTGCCACGCTACTCGCATCAGACATAACTTCGAACGGTTTCCCCCAATCCGATGAAATAATGATGGGTAAAGAAGATAACTTCTCTTTCAGCGCCTCAAATGCTTTAAGCGGTTTGCACAAAGGGTGTGCAATTTTTGAGAAGTCTTTTATAAATCTCCGATAGAAACCTGCATTACCTACAAAACTTCTAATATCCTTCATAGAGATTGGTGGGGACAATTTTTTGATCACCTCGACTTTAGCTCTATCAACTTCGATACCTTTTTGTGAGATTCTATGGCCCAGTACAATACCTTCTTTCACCATGAAGTGACATTTTTCCCAGTTTAGCACAAGGTTGCATTCTTCACATCGACGCAACACTTCACCTAAATGCAACAAACAATCATCGAAAGAGTTACCAACCACAGAAAAATCATCCATAAATACCTCGATAGTGTATTCCACCATGTCTGAAAAAGATAGACATCATGCAACACTGAAATGTTATCGGTGCATTGCATAGTCTGATTGGCATCCTTTTGAAAGCGAATGTACCATAGGGACAAGTGAAAGTAGTCTTTTCTTGATCTGCTAGGGCTATGGAGATCTGATTGTAGCTTGAATATCCATCCAAGAAGCAGTACCACCCCTTTCCAGCAAGACGGTCTGACATTCGGTCCATGAACGACATCGGAAAGTGGCCTTTTTCGGTCCAGGCATTGAGCTTGTGACAGTCCAGGCAAACTCTCCAGCCTATAACGGGCCTCATGGGAACGAGCTCATTCTTTACATTTGGAACCACACTGATTCCTCCCTTCTTTTGCATGCATTGGACTGGGCACACCCATTTACTATCAGCTATCGGGTATACCACTCCAGCATCTAACCATTTGATGATTTCCTTCTTCACCACTTCTTGCATAGGTGGATTCAACCTTCTCTGGTGCTCAACACTTGGTATGTTATCCGGCATGAGTTGAATTTTGTGTGAGCAAATCCCCAGTGGGATACCAATAATATCCTTAATTGTCCATCTGATTGCCCTTTTGTATCACTTCAGCACCGAAACCAAAGCTTCCACTTGCCCTGCATTCAAATCAGCAGGAATAATCACAGGTAATATGTTGTTCTAGCCCAAGAATACATACCTCAAGTGAGCTGGAAGAGCTTTTAGTTCCAACTTTGGGGGTTCGTCACTGGATGGTTTTGCGGGCGGAGCGTCTCGATTCTTCAGGTCCTAGTTCAGCTTTCTTGGTGGACGACGAAGGTAAGTACCCTCATCCAATGTAGCAACCAGTTCATCGTAATCCGCAATCCTATCACCATCAAAATTCATGATCACAGCCGTGAGCGACTCAACTCCTAGCCTCTCCTCAATGGGCACATCTAGTTTAGGCTCATCAGCATAGTTCACCACCGATATTGCTTTAATGTCACTGTGATACTTCATTGATTTGAAGATGTTAAAGGTCACCTCTTCATTATTTAATCAAAACTTCATCTACCCTTTTTCAAAATCTACTAGAGCACGCCTCGTTGCAAGAAATGGTCTACCTGGAATTATAGGCACTTCAAAATCCACTTCGCAGTCCAGAATCACAAAGTCCGCCGGAAATATGAATGCCTCCACTTTCACCAAGACATCTTGGAGCACCCCTATTGGTTTCTTCACCGTCCAGTCAGCCATCAGTAGCCTCATTGCAGTCTGTTTAGGGGCTCCCAATCCCAATTTCTTGAACACGGATAGTAAAGTGTCTTTGCAAAGTGCATCAAGCCAATAGTACATAGGATAGTAAATGCTCCAGGGTCTTCCTTCTTTAGCACCAATGACCTTGTAGCAATGGCACTACAATGCTGCAACGTATCATCACCCTCAAAGCTCGCAGCTCTCTTCTTGGTCACCAGATCTTTCATGAACTTCGCATATCTGGGCATCTGTTCTAAAGCTTCAATCAAAGGAACATTAATAGATAATTGTTTTAGCATAGATATGAATTTTCTATACTTCCCTTCTTCCGTCTTCTTGACAATCTTTGTGGAAAGGGAGGTGGAGGTCTTGGCATAGGGATAACCTTTTGCGTGATTTCCGCCTCCATCTCGTTTTGATCCTTGGGCAGTTCTGCTACCTCACTTTCATCTTCATCAGATGCTTTCGCACTTCCACTTTTGTTGGCATGGGAGGATTAATGGGATCTGTTTCCCACCTCTAGTAGTCACAGCCATACACTGTCTGTCATTCTTCGGGTTTTGCACAGTGTTGCTGGGAAGTATTCCTTGTTGGCGCGGATTTGCATTTGTAGACAGTTGGTTCAACCGTTGCTCTATTTGTCGAATCGCCACTGCGTGTGACTCCACCTTTTGCCCAATACCGGATAGATCATTCCGCATCTCTTTCACGTTCTCATCTGTTGAGTCGAACCGCTTCATCATCTTGCTCATCATATCTTCAATATGATTAAGACTCGATCCTCCATCGCAATTTCCTAGTGGCATATACAGGCCACCTTTATCACTCATATTGTTGTAACCGCTTATGTTGTAGTTATTGTCTCTGTTATAGTTCCCATCACGAACATATTGCCCTTCACGGTTGTAATTGCTAAAGTTCTGCCCTTGATTCCCTTGACCTTGGTGCCAATTATCCTGGTTTGATCCTTGGGCGTTGGTCCGGAAACCCCCTGTTTGCTCATTCGCAAGATTTGCATCCTCCTCATATGTGTACTAATCATTTGGTGGTGCATTCTGCAGATATTGAACTGCATTGACTTTCTCCGCATTACCACTTACATGTTTTAGCACCAAGCCTAACTATGTTCTTAGGTGTGCTAATTCTTTGTGCAGATCATCGTTAGACGGGTTTGGTGCATCTTGTATTGAGAAGGTGCTCTTTGGGGTAGACGATGCTCTAGTGCTCCATGCCTTGTTATTCTTCAATATCCTTTCAAGTTTTTCAGCAATCTTTAGGAAGGTACTTGCTCCGTAAGATCCACCTGCAATAGTGTCTAGCACTGCCTTTCCATTATCATTCAGTCATCGGTAGAAATATTCTTTGAGTGACTCATCATCAATGCGGTGGTTTGGCACAACTCTTATGTACTTTGTAAATCTATCCCAAGATTCGCTGACTGACTCTCCATGCAGAGCCACGAAGTTATGGAATTTATCCTTAAGATTTAGCTTCCTCGATACTGGAAAATATTTGTCGATGAAAATTCGATGCAGCTCATCCCATGTGTACATAGAGTTGTATGGGAGTTCGTTCAACCATACAGTAGCATTTGCTATCAAAGACAATGGGAAAACACGTAGCCCAATATCATCCATAGCTAAATCTGGCTTCCCCACACTACTCTTACATACGCTGGTAACTTTGGTCATATGGGCATAAGGATCTTCCGATGGTAATCCAGCAAATAGTCCTCTAGTTGTCAGCATCTGCATAAGGCTGCTAGTAATCACAAATGTGTATCCGACTGGTAGTGGAGGAACAACTATAGCGCCAGTTGATCCTATCACATTATGATCAACTTCAAAGTTGCGGCGAATATTAGGTGCATGTTGGTTCTGCACTCGAACCTCTTGAAGGTTTCTAGGCACGTCTATAGCTCTTGGAGGTTGGATTCCTGTTACCTCCTGACGGCCCTCGCCGTTTAGCTCATCCTCTTGCCTAATTTTTTGACCTGTTCCACCCATTCTTCGCAGAGTTCTTCTTAATTCCAGGTCATAAGGAGTCAGGGGAATGCCTTGACTTCGTGTATTTGGCATATACTAGAACTAAGGTGTGTAAAAAAAAATCAAAAACAACAATAAAACGTAAATCGAGAAATAATTGACTAAAGTGCAATAACGCAATTGGTCTAATCTAAAAGCCTTATTCCTCGGCAACAACGCCAAAATTTGATACGCTCAAATTACACCTCCTTTAAGAAGTATAAGCGGTCGTTGTCAAATAAAGAACCTAACGAAGGCTAGGATCGATCCCACGAGGAATATGATTTAGACTTAGTCTAATTTATTGTTAGTTGTACATTTAATCAAATTACCTATGAAAAGGAGGGGGGAATAAATATAACTAAAATTATAATAGCTTGATGTGTAGCAGAACAAGTAAACAAAATAGCAAGGATTTTGCAGTTTGTGATATCAATATGAGAATGAAACTAGGGCATATGTGTTCCCCACAAGCTTTTAACTCAGTAATCCTAACAATGGTAACTCTTTCTAGTGTTTAACATGCATAGTCGATAAGTTAGGTATCCCTAAGCAATTGGTCCTCCAAATAGGGAATTTCACCACGCAACTTGGTCTGTCTACTTGTGTTGATTTACTAACCCTTACCTTTGACCCAGATTAACCCGCAGCTTAATAGTTTGGGCTATTAGGCAGCGAACTAAATCAACGCTAAATCTCCGTTGTGTAATCTCTTTCTCATTCATTACCTCCTTGTTCCGGCAAGTAGGAATAAGGTGAGTTCTAACGTTGGCTACCGTTAAAAAGCATTCTAAACGAAGAGATTAACAAATACATGCATAAACACATTCAAGAATTAAGACATTATTAGTTTTACTTTTGTTAATTACTCATGGTTCCCACAACCCTAGTTGTGGATTTAGCTACTCATGCTTGAGAGTTCACGATTCAAATTAGGGTTTGAAGAATAATTCATGAACTTACGGTGATAATATATGAATTCCATACTATTGAATTGAAAATCAAAAGCAAACTTTATAATCCCAAACTTCAAGAATTGATTTCCACAAAAGTTGCAAAATAATTTCCAAAGTCAAAGCTAAATATTCGAAAATTGTTCAACAACCCAAAAACGGAATTTACATCTAGTATTTATAGAAAATAAGTCCTAAACAAAATAGGAAAAGGAAACTAAGGAAATTCGGCCTGGGCAGAGTCATCTACGGTTGGTGACCTACGACTCGTAGGCTGACCTACAGCTCGTAGGTTCCCACCGTCATCCAGCAGTTGGTAAAATTCCTAAGGGTTCCTTTCTACGGGCATGATCTATAGCTTATAGACCTTTATACGGCCCTTCCTGCTCTTCCGTCAACCAAGTACTGCAAGTGACCCTCTCTGAAGTTATCTACGGTTTGTCATCTACGGTTCGTAGCAGGAACTATGGGTCGTCATCCTAGTCCGTCGTTCCATACTTAGCCAAATCTTCAGGCACCTGAACCCACGACTTCAACTTACGGCTCGTCAATGCACTGACGGCCCGTAGATCATCTCGTACATCACCAAAATCTTACTGCTGCAACATTTTTCTCCCCAGCTGCTCCAAAGGCCTATTTCCTGTAAAATTGACAAAAAATACTATCACCTCTAATAATAAATTTTTTAAGAAACATGCAAAACTCTAAGTTTAATGTATCAAAAGTACCGTAAGTTTACGGTACATCACGAGTTCACCACCAAAAGACCCCATTTTCCCCCACTCCTTTCGAGGCAGCCCCCCCCCCCCCATACAGCAGCTCAAACAACGCAAAATAACCACCAACACAACGTCAGAACCTCCATTCCACACCCACCTTCGCACCACCAAAACTCCATTTCCATTCTCCATTTTTTTCGGCGAACAACCATCGAACAACAGCAACCCAAAACCCCATTAAAGCTCTATCTTCAAACGTCCACCAACAATAAGCCACCAACCGACCTCCTATATTTTGTGGTTTTCATTTGAGGTTGATTATTTTGATTATTCTATGTTCTTGGGGTTTGATTTTTGTCCATATTATATTCCCTTTTTTAATGATTATTTGCACTATTTATGTTTCTATTTCTCACTGCCTTGATTTTTATTTGTATAAAAATCCAACTTGATGTTTTGTTATATTACTGCCTTTTCTATGTGTTTTAGTTGAATTTATAGTTACCTTAATTTATTACTTTTGTTACATTTACACGGCTGCTCTAATTTTTGTTTTAGTACTTTTTTTTCTTTTTCTTTTTGCTAGTTGAACATTGTTACTATTGGTGACTTCAATTATGGTGGTTTTCTTTTGACTCTTGAATTGTTTCATTTTCTTTATTTTATTTTATTTTTCTGATGACTCATGTTTGCTTTCTTTAGTGGTTATTATTCCATTTTTATTTATAGTATTGTTATTCTTGATTCATTTAGATTAATTTCATAGGTTCTAAGAATTATGTGGCCTTCGTATTATTTTGCCTCACCTTTTACAAGTTTCATATAAATTTTGGCTTTATTTTTTAAAATTGGCCGATAAAGAAATTACTCGATTTCCAAGGTCTTCCATGTTAATAGGATGGATTTTTATTTCTAAATGATTATTTAATTTATTTATTTTTATTCATATTTATTTATTACTAACACGTTTACTAAATGTCTTTACAGGTACCCGGAGTTGCTTTCCAAGGAAGCTATTCGAATGGAGTTCGAATTATATTTTTTATTTCATTGTTGTATATATTATTGACGTTAGGCAAACATAGGCTATTTCTTATATTATTGTTTTACTTCATTATTTATTTATATTTTATGTTTATTATACTCGTACATTATATTTTATCTTCTCAATTTGAAAAAATGAATTCAGTCTGGACCCATAGTTGTGGATTTTGAAGGATGTCTAATACCTTCCCTTCGAAATGACTTGAACCCTTACCTAGAATATTTTGATTTCGTAGACTTTTAATGTTAGTTAATTAATTGGTTTCTTAGTTTTTCTTAAAATTAGGTGGCGACTCCTTAAATTTCTTTATATCTTTAAATTCATTTAAGATTGAATTAATTATTTATTTATTTGAGTTACCATGACGTTTCACCTTATTTGAATAAAGTAGGGATGTAAACAGAATGACGATTCTACTGGGAATCATCTGAAGTTCTAACCATTATGAGTTCATTTTTTCAAATTGAGGGGACCTTTCTTTTATCATGTTATACCTTGTATATTGTATATTTTGTTGATTATTTGTATAGTATACTTGTTATTTATTCATTAATTATATGTATGTTGGTATTACATCATGACATATTTCCGTCATTTGACATTTTTTATTTCTTACTTAAAGGATGATTATGTGGGCCGCAGTCGTTCATTATCCAAATTGTTTATCGGGGTACCCTAGAGAATGTAATTGGCCACTGGATGGTCAACGGTCGCTAACTTCCCCAATCCAAGTTGTCCACTTGGGTCACCGGTTCACTTCAAATAAAGTCCACTCTTAGTCAACTAGACTAGAGTGAAGCCAGAACCCTTATTTAGCGCATTAACCTGAGATGACCCAATACCCAAGGTGTGTTGGGCCCATTAGAAAGACCACCTTGAGTCCAAAATGGTCTCCGACCCAAACAGACGATCATACTTGTGTGTTTAAATTTGAAGGATGTATATGTCATTTGGCAAACCATCGTCCTTTGGGGTTAGGGGTTTATTTTAATAGCTTACTCTAGTCAAAAAAAGATCTTCACAAGCTACCATTCCATCCAAAAGGTGTTGGCATTCGGTGATGACAAGAAGTTCAAGAAGGAAGGACCCTCCATAAAGGCTTAGTTTAGGATTGTACCCCTGCGTTGGACTAATTATTTATATCATTTTCCCTCATTTTGTATCCCCATTTGATTTATTCATAAAATTTGTATAAAATATTTTTAGGGGGGCAATGGAATGTTTTCAAATGGCGTAATGCATCCTTCAAATCACTAGGCCTACCCTTGGCACAAAAGGGTCACATATTTGTATAGGACACGCAATAATTGTTTGTATGCTACATGACATATAATTGTTTTGTGTGATATGTTGCATTATCCATTGTGAACATGAACTAACACTTTTACCTTTTTAGTAACCTTCTTTTTTTCAGCGAGAGGCTAATTTGTGTCGAAAATCAAACTTGTTCACTTCTTAAAGAACAAGGCTGGTAATATTTCTATAAGGTCAGAAACATATTTGGAGGTCATTGCAAGGGACGGGAGGACTCACTAAATTTGAGTCTTTGTATTTCACAAGACATTAATACCTACTCAAAAAGACAAATCAGGGAAGTCTTTGACTATGAGGTCGCACTCATCTAATTTTGTTATTTGTTTTGCATGTTGGCCCTGCTTTCACACATTTATCATATTTTTACAGGAAAACCTTCCCCGACAACAGTCGGGGATGGTTATAACAATGCATGATTCTCGTAAATAATTAGAAGAACACACAGTCCCAAAAGACATTCAAGAAAGAATACAACAACAAGTGATTGCCACAGTTGAGAGGACACAGAATATGTTGGTACAAACAATCAGAAGGCACTCTTTGACTAAATATGTCGACGGCACTAGACTTACAAGCATCACTCTATGTTTGTCTAAATTTTTGAAGAATTTTATACCTTATCTGAACGAACTACGCGAACCTGATTCTCATCTCGGTGAGATACGTACGCAGCCCTTCTTGGGTTCGGTATACATTCTTTCAAGTTTCAAAAATAAAATATTGTGTGCATTACTTTATGCCATATCTTTACGAACTATGTGAACCTGATTCTCATCTCGATGAGATACAAAGGTAGCTCTTCTTGAATTCTGTATTCATTCTTTCAAATTTTAAAAAAAAATATAGTTTGTGCATATTTTCAAAGATATATCTAACGAACTACGCGAACTTGATTCTCATCTCGGTGAGATACGTAGCCGCCCTTTTTGGGTTCGGTATACATTTTTTCATTCTTGGGTTTGATATATATTTTTTCAAGATACAAAAATAAAATTATTTTGTGCATATTTTCAAATACATATCTTCATGAACTATGTGAGCCTGATTATCATCTCGATGAGATACGTAGGCAGCCCTTCTTGGATTCGCTTCTAGGATTCGGTGTTCCTTATTTTTTTTCAAAAAATAAAAATAAAAATTAAATAATAAAATTATATATATATATATTGTGAGAGTCATGTCTTCATCTCAGTTGGTATCAATGCAGTTAGGAGCATGTAAAAATATTTGATAAGATGGAGAGGATTGACCTTATGGTAAACAATAGATTCTTTTGGTACCTCTCATTTGTATTTTTGTGATGCTTGAAAATTCTCTTGCAGGCATTCAAGATAAGAATAAAACCAACCTCATGATTTCATGTACATTGTGTGGTAAGCTGTTAGATCAAAATTCAACTGCATCGCTCTGTTGATTTACAACTTGGCCTGAATGTTTATTGAAGCGTAATTCTGAGTAATATTTGGTTTGGAAAATGATCGTAGGCCTTCTTTGACCTGATTGTGCCTTTTAAAGCCTACCAAATGACATTAATTCCTAGTTTTTCCCACTTTGATCCTAAAGTCTTTTTTTTGGACAACACATCTTAGCCATGACCCTTCTGAGTGCTTACATGAACTATCCCTCTCTTGGCCCAACCTTCTTGAGCGCACCAAAGATGTGCAAGTTATAAAAGAAGATCCAGGTTGAAGTTGCCAAAAGCAAAAGATATAAAGTCTCCCAAAATCAAGGAAGCAAAAAGCAACCTCTAGAGAAAGAAAAAAAAAAGAGAAAAAAAGAGTTGAAAGAAATAAAGCAAAGACAAAAACACTCCCCACAAGGTCAGTGAAAGACAAGAAGGAAAACACTCCAACAAAAAAGGAGATAACTTCAAAAGAAGGGGGGTGAAAAAAGGAAAAGCTCCAATAAATAAGGACTTAAAAGAAGTCTAAACAAAAGAAAGGGGTGAAAAAAGAAAAAGCTCCAACAAATAAGGATTCAAAAGAAGTCACAACAAAAGAAGGGACAACGAAGAGGATCAGACGCCAAAGGCGTATCAATCATCAAAAGCACAAATTCAGTGTGACGCTCAAGAAGGAATTAAGTCACTCTTATCTCAAATAAATATCCTACCCATCCCTAAGCTCATATTACAAGCCAATGACAAGCCCTACGTGATCTCATTCCAAATGTTCTCACATTAATGGAGACTTACATAAGGGCCAAGTATATGGTATCACAGTTGCATGCGTTGAACTTTCTTGTGAGTGTGAGTGCACTTTGAAAAATGTCCTCAAATCAAACGCTCCAAATATGTGTGAAATAGGACTTTCTTTGTTGTGAGGGCACTTGAAACATGAGGATTGGTACAATTCAAAACCTTTATTTGAAGTAAGATGAACAAATCGTGTTGATACTTAAGTATGTTTGAGGTACCACTTGAAGCTGTAGGAACTAACTTGAATTCAATCTTAGTTAAAAAGGAGAGAGAGCGAGAGATATTTACATGCAATCCTAACTGTTGGTACCAACTGTAATCAAGATTTGACTATCTCCTCACATTCTTTATTTTTCAAATAAAAAAAAACGGCAAGCACCCACCTTTTAATACCTTTCAAAGCATTTTTTTAGATTCTTTTTTAAAATTAATAATTTGCATTCCCTTATAAAATTGGTTTGTTCATTGTAAAATATGACATTAGGCTAATCCCGTTATTGTGAGACGCCTATTTTTTTTTTACTTCATTGGATCGTCCGTCCCAAAATGTGACATATCTTTTGTCTTTAGGTTTTGAATATTGCAATGAATATTATTTTCCTATTTCTTCATATTTATATTGTACATTTTCTACTGTTGATCTTGTCTCAGATTCTTTGCAGTATTCATCATCTATAGAATTGGAACTACATTTGACCTGATTCCTGGCTTAAAAGGATATGTAGGCACCACAACGTCTCGATCATGTACCCAGTGTGATGTTCATTTCTCCTTGTAATAAAAACTGGGATAGAATTTTTGAGAAGATCTAAAAAATTCACAATAAAGATGTTATCTCCAGCAAGTCAAGATTGGATATCATTGTGAGATTTGCCAAAAGATCTAACTGGGAAAGAATTTTTGAGGAAGACCTCAAAAATTTCATCAAGTACTGTCAGAAGTTTGATAGTCAACTTCAAATAATCCAACATCGCTTGAAGTTCAAAGTCAGCTTCAAAATCTCCAGCATTGCCATAATGAAGCAAAAATAAATTCGGGATGTGAGCTATCGACACCTTGTACAAATCCCTCAATAAGACATAAATCACAATAAACATAAAGTGTTCAAGAGCAAAATGATGGTTGCTCACATGTGTCAAAGTGATCAAGCATATTGTACATATTTTCTTTTAAAGCATCTTTTCTCAAGATTTCTTGACTAAGTCGCTAGCTAAGGCGACATCGTGTCTACTAATCGTTTCTTTTCGAGTACAGGAACATGTGAAAGCATCTAGAGGATGACACGTTAAAGATGCACGAGCAGTCCACCTCGTTACAATGGACAATCATCGAGCCATCCACCTCGTTATAGTGGACAATCATTGAGCCATCTGTCTCATTACAGTGGACAATCATCGAGCCATACATTATTTGCATTTTTTTATTTACCAAAAGGGTCATTGCATTTTTCATTTGCCGAGAGGGCCATTGCATTCTTTTATTTACCCAGAGGCCATTGCATTCTTTCATTAACCGAGAGGGCCATTGTATTTTTCATTAGCCGAGAGGGCCATTGCATTTTTCATTTACCGAGAGGGCCATTGCATAATTAGTCAGAGGAGGCTAACATCAAAAAATTTTAAGTCACATCTATTCGGAGGTGAATGATGTGCACCTTATCTATTCCACGTTGAAGTCGGAGGAGGCAGAAGTTGAAAGATATTTTTAAGTCGCATCTATTCGGAGGTGAAGGATGTCCACCCTATCTGTTCCACGATGAAGTCAGAGGATGATGATGTTGAAAGATACTTTTTAAGTCACATCTATTCGGAGGTAAAGGATGTGCACCCTATCTATTTCACGTTGAAGTCGGAGGAGGCTGATGTTGAAAGATATTTTTTAAGTCGCATCTATTCGGAGGTGAAGGATGTGCACCATATTTATTCCACGTTGAAGTCGGAGGAGGCTGATGCTGAAAGATATTTTTAACTCACATCTATTCGTAGGTGAAGGATGTGCACCCTATCAATTTCACGTTGAATTCGGAGGAGGCTGACTTGAAAGATATTTTTTAAGTCGCATCTATTCGGAGGTGAATGATGTACACCCTATTTATTCCACGTTGAAGTTGGAAGAGGCTGACGTTGAAAGATATTTTTTAAGTCGCATCTATTCGGAGGTGAAGGATATGCACCCTATCTATTCCACGTTGAAGTCGGAGGAGACTGACGTTGAATGATATGTTTTTAAGTCGCATCTATTCAGAGGTGAAGGATGTGCACCCTATCTATTTCATGTTGAAGTCGGAAGAGGCTGACTTTGAAAGATATTTTTAAGTCGTATCTATTCGGAGGTGAAGGATGTGCACCCTATCTATTCCACGTTGAAGTCGGAGGACGCTAACGTTGAAAGATATTTTTTAAGTCGCATCTCTTCAGAGGTGAAGGATATGCACCCTATCTATTCCACGTTGAAGTCGGAGGAAGCTGACGTTGAAAGATATTTTTTAAGTCGCATCTATTCAGAGGTGAAGGATATGCACCCTATCTATTCCACGTTGAAGTCGGAGGAGGCTGATGTTGAAAGATATTTTTAACTCACATCTATTCGTAGGTGAAGGATGTGCACCCTATCAATTTCACGTTGAATTCGGAGGAGGCTGACTTGAAAGATATTTTTTAAGTCGCATCTATTCGGAGGTGAATGATGTACACCCTATTTATTCCACGTTGAAGTCGGAAGAGGCTGACGTGAAGGATATTTATAAGTCGCATCTATTCGAAGGTGAAGTATGTGCACCTTATCTATTCCACGTTGAAGTCGGAGGAGGCTGACGTTGAAGGATATTTTTTAAGTCACATCTATTCGGAGGTAAAAGATGTGCACCCTATCTATTCCACGTTGAAGTCGGAGGAGGCGGATGCTGAAAGATATTTTTTAAGTCGCATCTATTCGGAGGTGAAGGATGTACACCCTATCTATTCCAAGTTGAAGTCGAAGGAGGCTGACGTGAAGGATATTTATAAGTCGCATCTATTCGAAGGTGAAGGATGTGCATAGCCTAACATTGAAGGATATTTTTTAAGTCACATCTATTCGGAGGTGAAGGATGTGCACCGTATCTATTTCTCATTGAAGTCGGAGGAGGATGACGTTGAAGGATATTCATATTACATTACCGAAAGTGGTAGTGCTCACATATATCCCACCGATGGACATGCATTTGTATCCTATCGATGGATAATCTTCATTCGTCATATCGTAAAGGATGCTACCCTTTTCTTTAATTTATGCTCTACTAATGAGTTTTATCTTTGTTTTTTTAGAACATCCGAGAGGATGCATTCTCATTTAAGTCATAGGTGTGAACTACGTCAACAAGGACACAGCACAACGTGGAACATTTTGGAAGCAAGTCGAGGAGCGGCTTCCACCACATTCAAATCGCACTTTTATATGATGGTCATGTGTTCGGCCAAAATGGGGTTTGTCAATTTTCTTTGTCCATGATTTCTTTCATCAATCATATCAAACGAAAAGGACAGCTGTTGACATCCAATTTTGACCTAACATTTTCAAAATTCATACTTTTAAGTTGCATTCATTCAATAGTTCAAAATATAATTTTTTATAATTTTAAATAAAGTTTATTGAAGCTTATCCTTATTTCTCAAAATTTTAGAATTTTTATTAATTAATTTTAATTATATTATTTTTGTCACAGTCAGTTGTATATGTTCAAATATTTGTCAGTTTGATTAAATCATCATTATTTTTGTTAAATTATATTTTTTATATATCATTTATTTTATTCGTTACATTTTTTAATATTCATTTTAATATTTTTTTTTGCACAATCTAGAAA